>WOXC01009677.1:0-239374 GCA_011680675.1 Gymnobelideus leadbeateri | reverse complement strand
GTATGCACATAAATATGACAATCTTAGTGAAATGGATGAATATTTACAAAATCACAAGTTGCCCAGATTAACTGAAGAGGAAGTGAATTACCTAAATAACCCCATCTCAGAAAAAGAAATCAAACAAGCCATCAATGAACTCCCTAGGAAAAAATCTCCAGGGCCAGATGGGTTTACTAGTGAATTCTATCAAACATTTAAAGAACAATTGATTCCAATACTCTACAAACTATTTGGGAAAATTAGTGAAGAAGGAGTCCTACCAAACTCTTTCTATGACACAAATATGGTACTGATTCCTAAATCAGGAAGAGATAAAACAGAGAAAGAAAATTATAGACCAATCTCCCTCATGAATTTAGACGCAAAAATTCTAAATAAAATATTAGCCAAAAGACTCCAACAACTTATCACAAAAATAATACACCCTGATCAGGTAGGATTCATTCCAGGAATGCAAGGATGGTTTAATATTAGGAAAACCATCAATATAATTGAGCATATCAACAACAAAACTAGCAAAAACCACATGATCATCTCAATAGATGCAGAAAAGGCTTTTGACAAAGTACAACATCCATTCCTATTAAAAACACTAGAAAGTATAGGAATAAATGGAGCCTTCCTTAAAATAGTTGCTAGCATCTATCTAAAACCATCAGCAAGTATTATATGCAATGGGGATAAACTAGAAGCCTTTCCAATAAGATCAGGAGTGAAACAAGGGTGTCCACTATCACCCCTCTTATTCAATCTGGTACTTGAAACGTTAGCAGTAGCAATTAGAGAAGAAAAAGAAATCAAAGGAATCAAATTAGGCAAAGAAGTGACCAAGCTGTCACTCTTTGCAGATGATATGATGATATACTTAGAGAATCCTAGAGAATCAAGTAAAAAATTACTTGAGACAATAAATTTGGCAAAGTTGCAGGATATAAAATAAACCACATAAATCCTCAGCATTCCTGTACATCTCTAATAAAACTCAACAGCAAGAGATAGAAAGAGAAATCCCATTTAAAGTCACTGTAGACATTATAAAATATTTGGGAATCTACTTGCCAAAACAAACCCAGAATCTATATGATCAAAACTACAAAACACTTCTCACACAAATAAAAACAGATCTAAATAGTTGGAAAAATATCAATTGCTCGTGGCTGGGTCGAGCTAATATAATAAAAATGACAATTTTACCCAAACTAAATTATATATTTAGTGCCATTCCAATCAATTTACCAAAAAACTACTTTGTAGAGTTAGACAAAATAATAACAAAATTTATTTGGAAAAACAAACGGTCTAGAATATCAAGGGAATTAATGAAAAGAAATGCTAGGGAAGGTGGACTAGCTATGCCAGATCTTAATCTGTATTATACAGCAGCAGTCATCAAAACTGCTTGGTACTGGCAGAGGTGTAGAGTAGTGGATCAATGGAATAGATTAGGTGCAGGAGACCCAGCAGTTAATGAATATAGCAATCTATTGTTCGATAAACCCAAAGACCCCAGTTTTTGGGATAAGAATGCACTATTTGACAAAAACTGCTGGGAAAACTGGAATACAGTATGGCAGAAACTGGGCATAGATCACTATCTAACACCATATACCAAAATCAAGTCTAAATGGGTGCATGATCTAGGTGTAAAGGATGATACTGTAAGCAATTTGGGAAAGCAAGGAATAGTTTACCTGACAGATCTGTGGAGAGGGGAAGATTTTAGGACCAAACAAGAATTAGAGAGCATTATAAAATGCAAAATGGATAATTTTGATTACATTAAATTGAAAAGCTTCTGCACAAACAAAGCCAATGTAACCAAGATCAAGAGGGAGGTGGGAAATTGGGAAAGAATTTTTACAACCTGTGTCTCTGATAAAGGACTCATTTCTAAAATTTATAGAGAATTGAGCCAAATCTATATGAATACAAGTCATTCCCCAATTGAGAAATGGTCAAAGGATATGAATAGGAAGTTTTCAGAGAAAGAAATTAAAGATATCTATAAGCATATGAAGAAATGCTCTAAATCACTATTAATTAGAGAAATGCAAATCAAAACAACTCTGAGATACCACATCTCTCCAGTCAGATTGGCTAAGATGACAAAACAAGAAAGTGACAAATGCTGGAGAGGATGTGGGCAAATTGGAACGCTAATACATTGCTGGTGGAGTTGTGAACTTATCCAACCATTCTGGAGAGCAATCTGGAATTATGCCCAAAGGATTATAAATAATTTCATACCCTTTGACCCAGCCATACCACTCCTAGGGTTATATCCCAAAGAGATCATAGTAGTGGGAGGAAGAACCATATGTACAAAAATATTTTTAGCAGCCCTTTTTGTGGTTGCAAAGAATTGGAAACTAAAGGAGTGCCCATCAATTGGGGAATGGCTAAACAAGTTGTGGTATATGAATGTAATGGAATTTTATTGTGCTATAAGAAACGAGGAGGTGACGGATTTCATAATTACCTGGAGAGACTTATACAAACTGATGCTGAGCGAGAAGAGTAGAATCAGAAGAAATTTGTATACAATCACAGACATACCATATCTGTGACGACCAACTATGACAGACTGGACTCTTTTCAGCAATGCAGTGATATAAGTTAATTCCGAATGACTCAAGAAAGTGAGAAATGTGCCATCCAGAGATATAACTAGAAAGAACTGAGCCTGAATCCTGATGGAAGCAAACTAAATGATCTTGTTCTTCTCATTGTTTGGTTGTACTTCTTCCTTACCATCTTTCATCCCACCTAGTACAATATGCCTTTGTAATTGGAATAATGTTTAATATGAATGCATTTGCAGACCCTATACTGTACTATATGATGTCATGAGGGGAGGGGGGAGGGAAGTAAAGGAAATTTGAAAATAAAGGAACTATGGAATTGAATCTTGTCAACTGAAACTAAACTAATAAATTAATTTAAAAAAAATAAAATTTATCACAAAATTATTACTTTTTAAAATGAAATATATCAATAATTTATTTTCCCTGCTTCTAGCTTAAAACCTTTAAATCTGGGGTGGATGTAGTCCATATTTTTTTTAAGACTGTCAAAACAATTTTTTCAATTATTAGTAATTTATTTTTCCTTCTCTTACCTCTCCCCAACCCTACTGGGGGAAAAAGAGAGGAAAAACAAAACCCTTATAAAAAAGTAATAGTCAAAAAATGTGTTTGTCATTCTGTGTATTAGTCCATCACATTCCTGTTAGGAGGTAGGCAGGATTCTTCTCTGCTAGTTCTCTAGAATTGTGATGGATCACTGCATTGATTAGTGTTCTTAAGTCTTTCTAAATTTTTTTTTTATAACATTAATGTAATATAAATTTTCCTTCTTGTTTTGTTTATTTTACTTTACTTCAATCCATACTCATCTTCCCAAGTTTCTCAGAAAGCCTCTCCTTCTTATTATTCTATTATTCTATTATCTTCATGCACCATAACGTGTTCTACCATTCTCCAACTGATGGACGCCCCTTTAGTTTCCAGTTCTTTGCCATTGCCATAAGAACTATGAATATTTTTGTACAAATGGACCCTTTCCCTCTTTCTTTGATCCTTTTGGGGCATAGGTCCATTCATTCAGTCAAAGGATCTGATATGTTCATAGTTCCAAACTACTTTCCAGAATGGTTGTGCTGATTTATAGTACCTCTAATAGTACCTCAATGTGCTTCTTTCTCTGACCCTCTTTCAATATTTGTCATTTTCTTTTTTTTTTTTTTTTGGTCAGCATTGGCAATTTGATGGTTGTGAGGTGGGTCCTCAGAATTTCTTTAATTTGTATTTCTCTGATTATTAGCAATTTGGAACATATTTTCATGTGGCTTTGGACGGTTTGTATTTCTTTGCTTGAGAACTGCCTGTTCTTATTTTCTGACCACTTATCTATTGGAGAATGACTCTTATTCTTAAATACTTTACTCAGTTCTTTATGTATCTTAGAAATAAAACCTTTATCAGATAAACTTGCCACCAAGTTTTTTTTTCCCTAGCTGTTTCCCTTCTAATCTTAGCTGCACTGTATTTGTGCATAAACTTTTAATTTTATTTGCTGCACTTCATCTTTTCTTTTAAACCTTTTCCACTTTTTTTTTTCCCGCCTTCTCTTTACATAGAAGGAGAGAAGTATGGAACAGGCATGTGCTTAGTACCTATACTCTATGCTTGATGTAAGTGTTTTCCACTACCCTGCCTTTCTTCTCTTTCCCTCATTCAGACTCCATTCATAAGTTCTTATCTTTCCTTTCTTTCTTATTAAATCTTTCTTCACAATCCCCACTCATGATTTGTTTTGGTTATGACTAATTCTTCCCTATATCTATTCTCCCTTTTATTCTTCTTTTCCTCTTTCCTTGTTTCCCTACAGAGCTGAATATATTTTGACACCAAACTCATTATGTAGGTGTATGTCCTGCCCTACCCAGTTAAAATGAAACTGAGGTTCAAGTACTACCCCCCATCCCTTCCTCTTTTGTATAGATTTCTACCTGTGCCCCCAATTATCTTAAAGAATAAGATCCCCCATTCCTTTCTTTTTCCTCTACTGTACCCACTTTACACTTTCCCTTTTCATTTTTTTCCTCCGTAGGATTTTATTCACTTTTGATGGATATGGTATCCTGGGTTCCAAGCTATAATCCTATGCTCTCACTCTATTAAATCCTGGTCAAAATGTCAACTTCTGCAGGAAACCTTTACTAAGCCCTCTTCTAGTACTTTCCTTCTCTTTAATTATTTCCTATTTTTCCTCTTTGTGGTTTGTTTTGTGTATATTTGTTTGCATGTTTTCTCCTCCATTAGATTATAAGCTCCTGGAAAGCAGGGTCTTTTTGTATCCCCAGTGTTTATCACAGTACCTGGCACATGGTAGGTGTTTCATAAATGTTTATTGAATTGAATTGAAATTATCATGGAAGTGGCTAAATCTTGTGTGGTTCTGACTGTGCCTCCTTTGAAATCTTCCTTTTTGGATATTTCTAGTATTTTTCTTTGATCTGGAAGCTCTAGATAGGAAAATGGTACAAACCAAATGGAAGAGGTCTGTCACTTGTACTAAATCACGCTTCATACACATACACACACCAACACATATTCCTCACATTTACTCCTCCTCAGACACACCCCTCCCCATCCTACTCCCATCCCCCCTCAGTCACACCTACACCTCCCTAAACACTTGTGTGCCCATACCACTTGCCTGCCTCCCTCCCCTCTTACTCCTCTTGCTGAATCCTTGCTGAAAACCTTCCCATCCTTCTAGACCTAGCTAGTATTTTAAAATATCTAGGCAGACTAGGACATTGTCCAAATCTAACAAGATGAAATTTTACAGGGAGAAATGTACAGGGTTTTTTTTTTCCTCTTTGGAGAGGGGAAGGTAGGGCAATTGGGGTTAAGTGACTTGCCCAAGGTCATACGGCTAGTTTTTGTGTTAAGTGTCTGAGGCCGAATTTGAACTTAGGGCCTCCTGACTTGAGGGCTGGTGCTCTATTCACTGCATCACCCTGATGCCCCTGAAATGTATGGTTTTCACTGGAGTTAAAAAAAAATTTACACGTACATGTACAAAGAGGGTGGGGGAAGAGGAGGTATGGGTAGACTGTAGTTTACCCAAGCAAGATCTTCATAGACAGCTCAATATGAGTTAATCTTAGGATATTCCAGCCAAGAGAGTGAAGACTGGCAGAAGACTGGGGGGTGGGGCAGAGTGCTTAGTACTAAGGAGGTGATAACTCCACTCAGTTCTGTCCTAGACAGACCACATCTGGAGAATTGGATTCACTTCTGGGCACTACATTTTATGAAGGAGTCCATCTCTTGATTCCTTGCCTTTTCATTGGCTGTCCTCCATGTTCTGCCTTGCTCTCCCTTCACATCTCTGCCCCCTGGCTTCCCTGACTTTCTTCTTGACTCAGCTCTAATTCCATCACCTTCAGGTCCATTCTGTTCCACATACATGCTCTGTGCTCCTGCCATCCCTCTGGGCTAACCTCCCATTTACGTTGTATTGATTTATTGACATTATTATTTGCAGGTGTTTTCCCCATTTGAATGTGAGCTTTTTGAGGGGCAGGGATTGTTTTTGTCTTTCTTTGTATCCCCAGTGGTTAGTCAAGGAAATGTACATTTTCTAAGTACCTAGTAGGAGCCTGGCTGTGTGCTAAGGCCTGAAGAGAAAAAGAAAAACAGAAGTAGTCTTTGCTCTCAAGGAGCTCACAATTTAATCAGGAGGACAGCATGCAAACAACTATGTACAAACAAGACAGGTCCAGGGTAATTGGAAATTATTAATAGAAGAAAGGCACCAGCATTAAAAGGCATCAGG
The DNA here is from genome assembly GCA_011680675.1 of Gymnobelideus leadbeateri. NCBI lineage: Eukaryota > Metazoa > Chordata > Mammalia > Diprotodontia > Petauridae > Gymnobelideus > Gymnobelideus leadbeateri. The sequence goes on along the minus strand of WOXC01009677.1, from coordinate 233,023 downwards.
AAGGACTTCTCACAGAAACAGGGACTTGAAGGACTTGAAGGAATCCAGGGAATCCAGAAGACAGAGATGATGGGGAAGAGAATTCTGGGCACTTGCAATAGCTACTGGAAATGCCCAGAATCTTGTGAAAGGAAGAACAAGGAGACCACCTTCCCTGGAACACAGAGGATTGTAGGAGAGGGAGCAAGGTGAAAGGGGTGGGGGGTGAGAAGATTGGAAGTCAGGAAGGGAGCCCTGTATGGAGGTTTTGAATGACAGAGGACTTTACGTTCAATCCTGTCAGTAATAGGAAGCTACTGGGGTTTATTGGCATGGTCAGACCTACACTTTAGGGAGATCATTTTGACAGCTGACCTGAGGATGAACAGGAATAGGGAGAGAATTAGGGCAGGGAGACCAACCAGTAGGCAATCTTAGCAAGGTACCTGGAATACTTAACTACTTGTGGATTGATTGGTTGTTAAACTGGAGAGTAGATAGAGGAAGGAATCAGGAATGTGAAGGACCTTAAATTCATGCCACACATGGAATGGTTGAAGGAAATGCAGCAAGGGAACTGCCTGGAGAAGAAAGCACTTAACCAGGGCTTGATAGATGTTTTCACATGTGTCAAAGGTTGCTATGTGGAAGGGTTAGATTTTTGTTTAATTCTAAGAAATTAGAACAGGACACAAAGGGCTGAAGTAACAAAGAGGCAAATTTAGCCTTGATTTAAGGAAAAGTTGCTCACATTTTGCCAAAAGGAGAATGGGCTGCCTTCTGAGGCACTGGAGGTCTTTGACCAAGGTCTGAATGACCACTTGTTGAGGAAAATGTTGGGGGGATTCTTGACCACTTGTACTGGATGGTTTCTGTGGCTCATTCCATCTCCAAGATTCTGTGATTTTGTGCTCCTTTCATGAGAACATGAGCTTTTTTTTTATACTAATTTCTCATACCATTTTTACCTCTCTTAAATACTTAACTACTTCTCTCTTTTTGGGGTATGTTTTTTATTCTGTTTTCTGGGGCTCCCCTTCTCTTCCAATCCATTTCATTGTGAATTCCTTGAAGACTAGGGATCAAGTTCTGACATATTTAATAGTATACTTTGCATTTAGTTGATATTTAATTGCATTTTTTGAATGAAGGAACATATTAATACTTAGTTTACACTATTTAGTAAAGGGATGTGAGTGGAAGGAAAATCAGAGTTGGGTGAAACTAAGCAAAGGTTTCATGGAGGAAATGCGAAAAAATTCATTCAGCCCCTGTAAATGAGAAATTACCCCCTGACATATAAACCAAAATATGATACTGGGCAGATGGTCCTTTGTTTTACTTAAAAGGGAGAACAACATTGAAGAATATGTAAATGAATCTATTTAAACTCTCTTTGGTGTAGTGGACCAAGGAGGACAAAAGCAGATAGGACAGGATATCTGTCATTCCTGAGACAGGGAACCCATGATCTGTCTGAACATTTAATGGAGATGGGAGTCCACAGAGGTCACTGGGTGACTTTAAGAATGTCAGGTAATGCCAAGGAAGGAACAATTCATTTGGAACCTGCAATCAAAGGCAGGAAAATCTGAGGAAGGATATTGATTTGTTTGACATTTTCCCCTTACCCCTTTGTATGAAGAAAAGGTTATCTTTTCCTGAGTCCCCAGGTTTCCTTGCTGGGAAATACTTTTTTTGTGTTCTATTCATTCCATAGCTCCAGACAAAGGCATGATGTGCTCTTGCTTCCCAGTGTGAGGGCAGCCAGCAAGGGAAGCAGCCTGGCAGAGAAAGGATGACCCACCCCCGGAGGGTTTATAATGGAGCCAGTGTGGTTGTTATAGAAAAGCTTTCCCAACATTTTCTTTTCTTTTCTTTTTCCTTTTTTGGAAGGGGGAAGGCAAGGCAATTGGGGTTAAATGACTTGCCCAAGGTCACGCAGCTAGTTAAGTGTCAAGTGTCTGAGATCAGATTTGAACTCATGTCCCCCAACATTTTCTTAAAACAGAAAAGCATTATGGGTCAGAGGAATGAAAGGAAAAAAATCATGTAGTGATAATTGGAGCTCTAGTTTAACAGAAGAGCCTACACTGCCAGCTTGCTTATGGACAGGAAAGAGGGCTGACTCTTTTGAGTTCATTTTTGAAATATTCAAGAGGAAGGTCAGGGAAGATGGATGTGCCCTGGGTACTTGCAGAATTGTTTTTCTAATGTGAAGGCTCTGGATTTTAACAGGTTTCAAGGGGTAAAACTATTTAAGTAATAATAATAATAATAACAGCTAACATTTATATAGTGTCACAAGGTTTTCAAAATACTTTACATTTATTATTTTATTTGATCCTTACAACAATACTGTGAAGAGTGCTATTATTTTATAGATGAGGGAGGTCGTGATAGGCCTAGGTCCACATTGCTAGTATCTATCTAAGGCAAGAATTGAGCTTAGGTTTTCTTGACTGTTAATTCCATGCTTTAGGGAAGGTTTAAAATAAAGACTTTTAATTTAAATAAAGTAATTAAAAAGAAAAAAAATCTGAGGTTACAGGCAAGGACTGAATATTTATTTTTCTCAGTGCCTAGCTTAATGTTTTACACTGACATCTTTCCTAATACCACAAGTCTGTAATGACCTTCTTTCTCAAGGGAATGACCCCACACAACACTTTGTTTTGTAATTTTCTAATGGACTAATACACAATATTGCTCTTGTTATAGAGCATATTTTATTAATACTAGACAGCTCTGTGAGGTCAGAGACCATTACTTGTGTAAATCTTATATGTCTCCCAGCACATAAATACAGGACTCTGCATACACTAAGTGCTTAAAAAAGTATTGTGGAAGGTATCCTAGCAGTCCTCTGGTCAAACTTCCTCATTTTAGACATGAGGAAACTGAGGCACAGAGGGTTTAAATCAAGAGCAGTCAATCTATGCTTGTTGCTTTGCTTCCTAGTGTTCTTTGTACATCTTTTGGTACATTACAAATGTACCAAATGTCTTTACTGTGTTATGATGTTCTGGGTTTCTTTATCCCTCTTTATCATCTTTTTAACCCAGAAAGTGGAAAAGGGGCATAGGAAGACAATAGTGACCATGATAGAAAAAGAAGGGAAGAATATAGCTGTGTTCATTTATTCATTCAACTGTCATTTATTCAATTTAATTCCACAAACATTCATTAAACATATATGTAGCAGGGATACAACTCTTATCCCCTCCCAGAAATCTAACAGAGTGAAATAGATCAACTTGACGCTGGTGGTAGTGGGGAGAGCCAAAGAAATATATACAGGAAATAGATATTCTTAGATCCTTGAATTTCCTTTTTTATCTTTGAAAAAACTTTTGACTATTCATTCAGCTCAATATTGGAAAATATTGGAAAAGATCTTATAGATTCATTGAATTAGAACTGGGAAAGACATGAGAAGTTATCTAGTCTATCCCCTTCATAAGGAAGGATAAGGAAACTGAGACTTAAGAGAAGTTAAGTGACTTTCCCAGAGTATCATAGCTAATAAGTTGTGAAGTTAGGATTTGAATCCATATTCTCTGACTTCGAATCCAGTGCTTTTTCTAATGTATTGTGGTGAAAAGAGCGAGAGAAGGGGGGAGGGAAAGATGAGGGGGAAGGAAAAAATGGAGGAGGAGGAGGGGAAGGGAAGGGAGGAGAGAAAGAGGAAGAGAGAGAGAGAGAGAGAGAGAGAGAGAGAGAGAGAGAGAGAGAGAGAGAGAGAGAGGTGTAAAGAGGTATATGGAGGGTACATGTAGAATATGGGAGTAGAATATTGTGAAGTGAATATAAGAGAGAAATTATATCTGGGTGGGGACTCAGAGCTGATTCTGTGCTCAAAGAGAATGGCTGTGCTTTAAGTTGTGAAAATGTGGGATTGAGTGGATATTAGCTTGGTGAGTGTAAGCACTAGGTGGTGCTGAGAGAGAATATTACTAGCTTCCTGGTCCTCTAAAATAGACTGGGAAGACCTAGGTGTAAGCTACTTGTCAATCATTCACTGACTCTACACCTTACCTTAGATCTCCTGATACTTTATCTAGTGGTAGCTATGTATAACATTTTAAAAATAATAATTAGCTCATTTTAAGCCTAGCGAATGATACATTGGTCTTTTAAGGTCTATGCGATTCCCTTGTCTTCAGCTTTAGGAAGTTTATTTTGGAAAAAAAGTTATCCACTCAATCAAAATTGCTCCAAGCCCAGTTAGAAACTTTCTAACATTTAGGCATATGTTGGACTCTACGTAACATTATAGTTATATCTGTCTCTAGTTAACTCATGCCTTTTTTGTGATGGAAGCAAATTTTAGTTTATTGGAAACATTTAGGTAAAAAAAAAACAGTTGACTGCATTATAGTGTCTGTGGATAGCCCAGCCTCCTCTGGATTTCTCTTAACTCTTTCTTCTTTGAGATGACTGTATAATGTCTGATGACCCGCCTTCGTATATCCCTTCTCTTCCATAACTTGATTCTACCTTCCTTTTCTCCTTTTGTTGGTTGCCCAGAGCTCTGAGTTCTTGACTCAGCTTTGTATAACTATCTGCTTCCTTTCTTTTTCCAGTCCTAAGAATCTCTATCCAGATTGAGTGATAGCTCTTTCCTTATACACAATTCCTTAGAAAGTGAACAAATTTCATACATAATGACTTTGATTAATTCAAGGAAGTGTATAGGTCCTTGGTTTTGATTTATTGATTCAATCAGGAAGTGTTCTTACCTCACAATTAAGTATATGGGATAATCAATGGATCCTGGGGTACCAGCTCCTTTCCTTCACAGTGGGCTATTTCCTTTCTTGACATCTTACCTACCTTGGTAGAACAAATATTTAATTAGATCAATAGAATCAAAATAAAACAGAAGGATTAATAAGGGTCAGTGCAAATTTACCTTTACCTATTCACAGAACCAAAAACCTTACTTTCCCAACCTAAGCCATTTTACTCTTTCCATAATAAAATACTTTATTCCTCTTCTATCTCTAGAGTGAGAATACTTTTCAATTCTTCTTTTTATAGAGGCAACTAGTTGGTGCAGTGGGTAGAGTACTGGGCCTGGAGTCAGCGATAATTGAGTTCAAATCTGGCCTCAGCTATTTACTAGTTATGTGACCCTGGACAAGTCACTTTACCTCAGTTTCCTTCTGTTTTCTTAACTGTGAAGTGAGGATAAAACATATATCCCAGGGTTGTTGTGAGGATCCAGTGAGATAATATTTTTAATAAAGTGCTTAGCATGGTGCCTGGTACATAATAGGCATAATATAAATGCTAATAATAATAATAATAATAACAATTATTATTATTATTTGCTGCTCATGCCCCAAAGGGTGTTTCCAGGAGATCATAATTTTAGCACAAATAAATGACTGGTAGGAATAGATGAGTTGAATTTAATCTGACTTCCATGATCCTTTTTCTTTCTATTCATGGCATAAAAAAGCCTTTGTTTCCTGGTACTTCATGTTTCCTAGAATACACTGCCCACCTCTGGTTTACAAATCAGTCAAGTGAAATTTACATCAACACATCACTTCTTTTAATAGAGCCATTTTCCTCAGCATGTATGTATGTAAATAGATCTATAATTTACACTAGTAGGGAAAGAGAAAGGTTGATTGGCTGAAATGACTCTATTGTTAGCAATATTGATAAGTTGGTCGCTGATATCTGATTTTTTTTGTAGTACAACTTAGATCAATTGAGACAATAGTTGAGCTTACCTCTAGGTCTCTGTTTTAGAAGGTGATCACCCCTATCCCCATGGGTAAGCAGGGAGGGAACATTTAGTCACAAAATCACAGGACTTCAGAGATGGGAGAGTCCAACTAGTCCAACTACTTACCTGAGGAAGATTTCCCTCTACAATACCCCCAATAAAAATTCATCCAGATTTTGTTTAAAAATTCCTGGGGTATTGTTGGTGGCAGGCTGCCGATTCTACTGAAGCATAGTCTACTTATTTATAGCTCTAATCGTTTGGGAGATTTTTTCAAGGATGAATCTACTATTCTGAAATTTCTACCTATATAGGTACTAATTCTGTTCTTTCAACAAAGGAGATCAATTCTTATCTCTTTCCATCCATTAAATCATCCCAGTTCCAGCTGTGCTTATCCTATCCTGTACTTGTTAAGTTGGTTTTGTGAACTAAAATTTAAGACTTGAAGTGCAGCCCCTTTAAATCACAGCTTATTAGATTTGGCCCAAGGTTCTAGCTTTTCAAGATCTTTCTGAATCCCGATCCAGGGTTACCTATCCTTCCTAGCTTTGTTTGAGCTATATATTTGACATGTCTTTAGCTAAGCCATTGATAAAAATAATAACAAAACAGGTCCAAGGGCAGAGCCATAGAGCACTCTGCCAGAAATCACGTTCTAAGCTGACATGGAATCATTAGCAATTGCTCTTGGAAGTAGGTAGGTGGCATACTGGATAGAGAGTTGGGTATTGGGTCCAGAAGACCGAAGGTAAAATCAGATATTTACTAGGTGTGTGACCCTTGACAAGTCATTTAACCCCTGTCTGCCTCCATTTCCTCATTTGTAAAATGGGAATAATAATATCATTTACCTCTCAGGTTGTTGTGAAGATCAAATGAAATAATAATTATAAAAATTATAATTATAAAACTCTTAGCATGGTGCCTGCCATCTAGCAAGCACAGCATATAAAGCTAAGCTAATATAGAAATCTTTCCTCCTCCTCCTCCTCTTGTTCTTCTCCTCCTCTTCCTTCTTCTCTTTGTCTTCAACCTTGTCATCATCATCATTCAATGAACTGGGGTGGCATGAGTTCTAGATTCATATACTAGATTCTAGGTTAATACTCTAGATTCATATCCCATACTTGGGATACTTATATAATGTATTATTTTGGTTTGGGCAAGTTACTTAACTTCCCTGAGCCTCACTTTCCTTGTCTGCAAAATGGGATAATCAATTAGACTAGATGATCTCTGAGATGCCTTCCAGCTCTCAGCCTAGGATCCCCTGAACCAACTCAAAAAAAATACTAACTGCTATCATCTAACCAACAGTTTGAGAGACCTTTATCAAGCCCTTTGCTAAAATCTAGGTATACTATATCTATAGCAGCCTCTTAATTTACCATTCCACCAACCTGTGACATAAGGAAATGAGATTAGTCTGACATTATCTGTTCTTTCTTTACAATAAATTTTTAATAATAAAAACTTTTAATGATTCCTTTTATTATGATATCATTTCTAAGCCCTTTTTTGTAACAAAGAAAACCAACTATGATTAAAATCAGCCGTCACAGCAATAGCATTGATTAGCATATGCAACTTTCAGCATCCATAGTCCTCATTTTTTTTTATGATAAGGAGTGAGGCATATTTCACCATCTAACCAATACTGATTATTTCATTTAATATGATTCCAGCTGCCTTAAATATTATTTTCATTTACATTATTATAATACTGTATTTCAATTTCTTTTTCTTCACATCTCTCTCTCTCTCTCTCTCTCTCTCTCTCTCTCTCTTTTTTTTTTTGCTTTTTGGAGGGCAATTGGGGTTAAGTGACTTGCCCAAGGTCACAGGCTAGTTTTTGTGTTAAGTGTCTGAGGCCGGATTTGAACTCAGGTCCTCCTGACTCCAGGACCAGTACTCTATTCACTGTGCCACCTAGCCTCCCCTTCACATCTCTTCATACAAATTTTCCATGATTCTCCTAATTCTTTTAATTTTTCACCTATGACAATATGAATATTTCATTACCTGTATAAACCAGTTTTTTTCAGCCATATTGATGGCCACCCACATTGTTTTCAATTTCTTGCTACCACAAAAGGGCTGACATAAATGTGTTTGCTTGTATATACTCTGTTCTTCTCTTTGACCTCCTTAGGGGCAACAGTTGATCACTGGGGTAAAGGTTGTGAATAGTTTAGTAATTTTCTCAAATAATTCTAATTTATTTTTTAGAATAGTTAATCTGATTCATAATTTAACCAACAGAACATTATATTGCCCATCCTTCCTGTGGAAGTATATTAAAACCTCCTTTTAAAATTGAAAATATTAAGAAATAAATATTACTCTAATTTAAAGTTATTTTCAGACTTTACTGAATCAAAGAAAATTATCAGTACCTAATCAAAATTCTCAGGAAATAATGCCCTTTATTAAAATTCTTTTTGGCCTTTTCTCTTAGAAAAGTATGTTAAAGGTCAAGGAGGAAAGCTCAAGTCTTGGAAAATGGATCAAAGATGATAACTAGATTTAGGAGAAATAACTTGTATTTCATAAATCTGAGATATTTTGGATATAAATATCTTCCTTCTTCACTTAAAGGTATAGCCTCTAGAGTAATATAATATATTACTATATATATATAGTAATAATATAGTAATATAGTAATATATAGTAATAATATAGTAATATAATAGTAATAATAATATAGTAATAATATAGTAATAATATAGTAATATATATATAATATATAATATATAATATAGCCTCTTAAGTAACCCACTTAAGAATAGTATACTTTCCTTCCCCATCTCCTAACGGGATTAGGGTATTGATCAGATGGAAGAAGTCTCCTTGGTTTCTTCAAGACTCTTGTGACCAACTAGAGGAGAGCTCTTGAGGCAAATGCTCAGAGAGGGATTGGGTGAGTTTTAGGGGAATGGTTTTCTAGGGACATGCATTCCCAAGAGATTGTAACAATTATTCTTCTTTTATAAGCTGTTCAGATGATCATATTGTCTGTCCTTGAAAAAAGCTGTATATGTTTTTATTGTTTCATTTTCCAGATTTCTTTATTAATTCATCCTAGAAGGTTGATGGGCCTCAGGTTTATTGTCTGCAGGCTCTCTTTACTTCAAAAAAAATATTCGTGACATTTAGGCAACCATCCCATTTTACAGATGAGCCTTCTAGTCATGGAATGACTTGCTAAAGGCCACATAACTAGTTAGTGGATGAGCTCTGGCTAGGCCCTAAGCCTTCTGAATAACTACAGATTAGGTAGTAACTCCTCCGAACCTCTTGTCTCACATTTTCTGAGGGTCAGAAACACCTCTACCAGTGCTGGCACAAGCAAATAAGGAATCTGACTTCAAAGCATTTCTAACTTCATTGCCGAACTGGCAAGAATTAGGCAAGTGAAAGTAGATGGTCAGAGTCAAAAAGCTCATAGGCCCTACCAGACTTAGAGATCAAGACAGGTCTCAGGACTGAATAGTGGCAGCAATTTTAACCACAATTTGGGACACACAAAGATGACAAGTGATAATTTTCTGTGGTGGCTGTGGTAATTTACATCACATGAAGCAGGATGCCAGAAAGGCATTCTAGCTGAGTTTAGCCACTTATGCCTGGGGGACTTTGGGCAAATCACTTACTGTTCGTGGGACCCAGTTTATACATCTGTAAAATGAGGGGGTAGGACTATATGAGCTCTATGATCCTGCTAGCTCCAAGTTTCTGCTTTGATCATCTCTGATCTCCTTCCAGGCTTCACTACTGACCCATCTCCACAGGGTTATCTCTACCATGCCATAGAATCTTTCTCATCCTGGAAGCTCACTCTACCCACTTAGATTGGAATTCCTCTCCTCTCCTGAGGCCTCGATCTTCTGATTAGATGGTTCCTTCCAGAACCTCTAACTTAAGGAGGAGGCCAAGGCCAAACAAGTCCAGGATGTACTTCTGACATACTTCCACAGCACTTTCTCTAACATTTCCCTTCTCCCTTCTTTTCAGCTCCTTTCTATGTGTTACTAAGATGTAAGCTCCCTGAGAGCAGAGACTATTTTTCTATTTCTTAGCACAGTGGTGGGTACATAGTAAATAAGTAAATGCTTATTGCCTTGTTGACCCATGATAGTACGAGTCATCTATTTCTGGTGGAGACTACTGGAGGGTTAAGAAGATGAGGAGCTAATTTGAAAATGTGTATGCTACACTGATATTTTTCTTTAAAAAAATTCTAACCACGCCTCTTCAGGATCCATTTCTGAATATTTTAGTCACCAGTATAGGTAATACAAATGTGTTTACATAAAAAGTTGGAAAACCTCAAATGAAGTAACTGTGAATCATTAGTATATAAATACCATACATTAAGGGGTCAAGTGAGAGCAGAATATAATGTAAGCTAAGGATTTCATGTTTCTTAGGCTCTTCTAACCATGATATTTTTCCACTCCAAGGTTGAACGGGGGGACAGATGACCACAGCAGATGGAATATGTCCATCCAATCATGTTATACTTATGTAACCTTGACTCCCTCCTCTTTTGAATGAGTTGAATCTAGTTAATTCTATGCCATGATGATACATGTAGATTGGCATTGACTGGGTTGGCAGGAGCTTCTGCTTTTGTGTATGCATCTATACATATCCATGTCTGTGTGTGTTTCAGTATTTATGACCAGTTCTTCATGCTTGACAAGGTTGAAAGTTTGGAGACTTGTTATTGAGTCATAGTTTGAATTTCTGAATAAATAAAAGAATGAAAAAGCATTTATTAAATACTTACCATGGACAATAAGCAACAGGATTGAATTCATAAGGAACACCTGTACTTCCACAGCCTGGACAAACTGAGGATTCAGACTTTAAAAAAATGTTTCTTATAGCTTTAAATCTACTATGATAAAGTGATTATACATTAGGACTTATAAGCAATGTATATTCATGTATATAAATTATCATTATTTATAATGGCACCTCAAAATTATCTTCCTAATTAAAGGGAAGAGTAGAATGAATAAATCTATACCCACAGATAAGCCCCATATTTTCATGGTGTTGCATAATGTAGAATATATGGTTCCATTAGAATTGTCTTCCTAATTGTATTGTATTTGTGGAAATATTGACCTGATTTTATGTTTTCTGAGAATCTGCCATCTTTGAGGCCACAGGAGAAACATTTATCACAGTTTACAAAATGGTTAATGTGAAAATTATTTAATATTTGATGACAATTATTCACTCGAGAAATATTTATTGAGTACCTAGTATGGCCATTAGAGGGTATTAGGAAATGATATGGTTAAATAAGATATAATCCTTGTCTATTCATGCCCTTCCTATGCTAAAAAAATTTGAGAGGCTTTTTTCTCCTTAAAAATATCAGTATAGTGGTGGCTAGGTGGTACAGGGAATAGAGCACCAGCTCTGGATTCAGGAGGAACCGAGTTCAAATCCAGCCTCAGATACTTAACACTTACTAGCCATGTGACCTTGGGCAAGTCACTTAAACCCAATTGCCCTGCCCTCACCCTTCCAAAAAGAAAAAAACAGTCAAGTACCTCTGTGTTTACTAGAGCCACAGCTTTGGAACTCATGTTCACACAAGCTAAATACAAACCCCTGGCACCCAGATGAGAACCTTCTTGTGTAGCACATGCTCTAAGGGACAGCTAAGAGGTGGCATCACCCTGGGCAGCTCAAGTGCTGGCCTGGGAGGCTGGAGTCTTGGTTCTGTGTGGCTACAATCCGCCCAGAGTCAGCAATGTAACAGCTAGACAGGCCAGCTAACCTACGTCTGTGTTAGTCTCCTTATCAACTAAATGGGGATATTCGTGATCCAAACAGGATCTGAGAATGTAAGAATTCATGTCTGTGAAACATTTTGAATTCCCTGGAGAGAGATGGTAAATTATCCAGTGTTATCTGGTCCTTGTTGTTGTTATTGTTCAGTTGTTTTCAGTCCTGTACAACTCTTCATGACCCCATTTGGGGTTTTCTTGGCAAAGATATTGGAATGGACTGCCATTTCCTTCTCCTGCTCATTTTACAGATGAGGAAACTGAGGCAAACAGGGTTAGGTGACTTGCCCAGGGTCACATAGCTATTATGTGTTTGAGGCCAAATTTGAATCCAGGAAGATGAATCTTCCTGACTCCAGGCTTGGATCTCTATCCACTGTGCCACCTATCTAGTCCTATTTTTCTTTTATTGGGAATCGGGAGACCTAGGTTCTAGGCCTGGCTGTATGATTAACCAGCTGTGTGACCTTGGGCAAGTCTATGGGCCTAGCAAGTAATTAATTTACTATATGAGTCACTTTACCTTCAACAACAACAAATGTTGTTCAGAGAGTGTTAAAGTTTTGGGCTCCAATTCTACAAGTCATTGTAAAGACCTGTTGCCATGAGTGTGGGAGAAACACAGAGAATGTGTACACAGTGCTGGAATTGTAGTGAGGAAAACTGGATTCAAGGGGCCACCTCACAGAATCAGGAGAATTGTTTGTTCAGTTTTCACTGCACACATTCACACTTCAGAAACTGGAAAACTCAGGGCTTTTCATTGTTTTTTTGGTTGTCTAGTCTTAAGAAAGTGATAGAGAAAACATTATTAAAGCAGATTAAACTTCAAATATGTCATGATTTGAAGAGCTGATTAAAGACTTACTATTATACTCATGCACCATTGACATTTACTAGATGTATGACCATAGTCAAGTGACTTAACTTCTCAGTGTTTTAACTTCCTTACTTTAAGAATAAATGTTGTAAGGGCAACTAGGTGGCAAAGTGAATAGAGCACCAGCCCTGGAGTCAGGAGGACCTGAGTTCAAATCTGGCCTCAGACACTTGACATGTACTAGCTATGCTATGTGACCTTGGGCAAGTCACTTAACCCCAATTGCCTTGCCTTCCTCCCTCCAAAAAAAAAAGAATATGTTGTTGTTCAGTTGTGTCCAACTCTTCGTGACCTCATTTGGGGTTCTCTTGGCAAGGATACTGGAATGGTTTGTCATTTCCTTCTCCAGTTCATTTTACAGATGAAGAAACTGACTTGCCCAGGGTCACACAACCAGTAAGTGTCTGAGGTCAGATTTGAACTCAGAAAGATGAGTCTTCCTGACTCCAGGCTCAGCACTCTATCTAGTGTGCCATCTAGCTTCTGAAGTAGATATTTCTGTGTAAAAGTTAATTTGACTTTCAGGAGTTAAATGTGTAACCCCATCGCAAGGCCCATTGGTATGAGACACTCTTCTTTTTAATGAAAATGAATACCTTCCCCTGGTGAGAGATGGAATAGAGTTGATGAAAACAGGAGAGCTCTAAACCAGCGGTGGGGAACCTGAAACCTTGTGGCCACATGTGACCCTCTAGGTCCTCAAGTGTGGCCGTTTGATGAAATCCAAACTTCACAAAGTGCTACATTTGAGGACCTAGATGGCCATATGTGGCCTCAAGGTTGAAGATTCCTCACCCCTGACTTTGCCTTCTTTGGGACTCCTCAAGTCTCAAGTTGCTTTGGGTGCTTCTGGCTTCCAGTTTTGAGAAGGAAGACAAATGGGGTCAGCCCCACTTCAGGTTGCTGAAGGAAAAGCCTCTGGGAAGACATGAGAGGAGCTGTCAGTCTCCAACATGTCCCTATCCCCTATTAATTGTAGTAGAAACTTTGGGGAGTCTCCCCTTGGATGAGAGGCAGGACTCACTCTCTGTCTCTCTGTCTCTCTCTGTCTCTGTCTGTCTGTCTGTCTCTCTCTCTGTGTCTGTCTGTCTCTCTCTCTCTGTCTCTCTCCGTTTCTGTCTGTCTGTCTGCCTGTTTCTCTCTCTGTCTCTCTCTGTGTCTCTCTGTAGCAGCAAGCACCCCAACATCCCCAGGGTGACTGCCAACACAGGTTCTTAGATCTGCTTTTCAAAAGGAAAGCAACTCAAAATGGGTTAACAAGCTTACTTTAATCAAACAAACATACATTACCTAGTTCAGGGGAAAAAGGTCAGCACCCCGAACTTCAGAGTTACAGAACTTACAGATCAAACAGACAGGCTTCCAAACTGTCCAACCATTATATCAATACCAAATCACAGTTACCAGAGAGGGAAGCATCAACATCTGGGTTTTCAAAGCCAGGGGGCTCTCAACAACGGCTTCCCAGAGTCTCATCTGGTCAAATCACACAACACTTCTCAAAGGGAGCCCCAAAACAAAGCCCCTCATCAGAGTTTATATAGCCTTCTCCTGGCTCAAAGAAAGTAACCACCTTCTGGACCCACTGCCCAATCACAAAGTATCAAGGTGTGGGCTTTCCTGAAAAACAAACCTCCCACCACAAACTCCAGGTGCACTTAAGCTAGGGGCAGGGAAGATCTTTAAATTTGCATTTCCATTACTCTCTCTCTCTCTGTTATTTTGCTCCCAATGGGAAAGCTCCTTCATTTGGTTTTGGCTTGTATATATTCTCCTATGTATGTCTTCTCTGATTTCTCTTTTGCTAAGTTTTGACAAGTGGGTTTCTTTGCTATTTGTAAATATTTTCATCGTGGAACTGACATTAGGTGGGAAAGAGATCAAGCCTTGGATATAAAGCTTGAGGTCCTTCTTCCAATAATGAGAAAAAGCAGTGAGAAGTTAGAATGAACCCAATCTTATCTGCTAGTTTAATATTTAAGACAGCAGAAAGATATAATTTGAGCCTGGTACCCTCTTTCCCTCTGAGGAGAGCAGCCCCCAACTTCTTGTTCCTTCTGGCAGCAATTAAAGTTTTCCTCACCGTGTGACCTTGGGCAAGTTATTTAATCCCAATTGCCCTCCAAAAAGCAAAAAAAAAAAAAAAGTTTTCCTCAGAGAAGGGTGGGAGAAGAAGTTGTCTATTCTGCTTTCCTTCAAGTCATACAGTGACATTCCATGCCATAGGTGAGGGGACAGCTTTCCATAACCCATGAGGCCCTGTCACATTTGGGGCCCTTTCTCTACAAATGGAACTGGAAAGCAAGGAGATAATGCACTTGGGGAAACACTATAGATAGGGGCTTGATCCAATGACAGAGAGCTTAGGACATTTCCCAAATCTCCTTAATGGTACCAGGAAACTCAGTTGGGAAGGGCAGTGTTTGGGAAATGGTAGAATATAGAGGCACATAGAGGCAGCATGGCAAAGTGAATAGAGAGTTGATCACAGAGTCAGGAAGAGGTATATTTAAGTTCTTCTTCTTACATACATAGGCTGTGTTAGTCTAGGAAAGTCACTTAACTTCTCAGTTTCTCATTTAGTATTCAGTAAGACTATAAGTTGTAAGGGGCGGCTAGGTGGCGCAGTGAATAGAGCGCCGGCCCTGGAATCAGAAGGACCTGAGTTCGGAGCCGGCCTCAGACACTTAATCCGAACAAACAAAAAACCTAGCTGTGTAACCTTGGGCAAGTTACTTAACCCCAATTGCCCTAAAGGGGCGACTAGGTGGCGCAGTGAGTAAGAGCGCTGGCCTCGGAGTTTGGGTGACCCGAGATCAGATCCGGCCTCAGAAAATGAGCACCCACGCATAAATAATGACTAGCCGTGTAACCTTGAGCAAGTTACTTAACCCCAATTGCTTTAAAAAAAAAAAAAAAAAAGACTATAAGTTGTAGAGGAGGTGTTTCCTGCATTGGTAGAGGGAATTTCCTCACTGAGATTTTCCTGTATCAGTGAAATCAAAAGTCAAACCCCTCTCTCCCCACCCAATTACTACTAGTGCTTTTAAAGAAATTGGCATTTCATTCCTCTTTACCCATGATATTGAAAGGGACCCCCAGAAATGAAACTGGTATAACAAGGATACTGTCTTTTTTGTTTCATGCTTTCAGAGTTCCTATATTTTGCAAACATATGGGAATAATAACTTTTTTTTTTCTTTTTAGAGGGCAATTGGGGTTAAGTAACTTGCCCAAGGTCGCACAGCTAGGTTTTTGTTTGTGTGCATTAAGTGTCTGAGGTCGGATCTGAACTCAGGTCCTTCTGACTCCAGGGTCGATGCTCTACTCACTGCGCCACCTAGCCGTCCCGAATAATAACTTTTTGCAAAAGAGTTTGTGACTTTATTAATATTGGTACTCCTTATACTAGTAAAAATCACAGCCCCTAACTGCCTTAGTAGATAGTTTGGTGAATAGTTCTGTCCAAAAAAATTAACCATCCAACAGTTCACCTCTTCCCTGAATTTAGCAACACTAATTCTCTAATTATGAATCTGTGGTTTGCCGGGGTAATAACTTGAAATCCAAAAGACTGGTAGGACTTGCCAGAGTTTGCCCTGCACTTTCATAATTTTGAAGAACCCAGGGTAATTCTCACACCACGATGAAGAATAAGAATAGGTCTTTAATGGAAGAAAGCAATAAATATCTAAATTATATTAAGAAATAAAATGTTTCAGACAAATTCATCAGAACATTTTTATTCAAAAGTCATTTGATTAAAATGACATAGCATCTAAATTTCTAAAGGAAAAATAAAATGAGTTAAAGGAAGAAACAGACAGTGAAACTATAATGGGGGGAACTTCTATTTACCCATCTCAGACTTAGATAAATGTAACAAAAAAAATTAAAAAAGAAGTAACTGAATAAAATCTTAGAAAAATTAGATATGTTAGACCATTGGAGAAGATTAAATGAGGGTAGAAAAGATACCTTGTATGTGCATGATTTCTTGGCAAAAATTGATCATTTGTTAGGGCATAAAAACTTGACAGACATAGAAAAGTATAAATATAAATGCTCCTTTTACTGATCATGATAAAATAAAGGATATATTTAGTAAAGGTCTTTACAGCAAAGATTAAAAATTAATTATAAACTAAATAAATTAATCCTAAAAAGTGGGTAGGTCAAAGAACAAATCCTAGAAGCAATTGATAGTTTCATTAAAGATAAGGACAACAATGAAACAACATATCAAATTTTTGGAATGTAACTAAAATAGTACTAATGGGAAAATTTATGTTGCTAAATGTTTTCATCATAAAAAGAAAGAACAGATAAATGAATTAGGCATGCAATTAAAAAAACACCCAGAAAACCAACAAATCCAAAGCTCCTAATTAATCACCAAAAGAGAAATCCTGAAAATCAAAGGTGAGGTAAACAAAATTGAAAGAAAAACAAAACATCTATTTAAAAAAAATAAAACTAGTAGCTTTTTAAAATACATAATCCAATAGCTAACTTGATTACAAAAAGAAAGAAGAAAATCAAATGACCAGTATTGAAAATGAAGAAAAATGAATTTATAATTTGATGAGGTCTTAATAAAAGAAGTTAGTAGGAACTATTTCATCCATTTATGTACCAATAAAATTGACAATCTAAATTAAGTAGATGAATATTTATAAAAATAAAAATTGCCCAAAATAACATTACAGGAATATAGAGTACTCTGGTAATTCTGTCTTAGAAAAAGAATTGGACAAACCATAATTGACCTCCAGAAGAAAAAAAAAAGGTTTTTAGGATTAGATGGATTTACAAGCAGATTTGACTAAACAGTTAAAGAATACTTAGTTTTGGGGAGGCTAGGTGTTGCAGTGAGTAGAGCATCGGCCCTGGAGTCAAATGAGTTTGGATCTGGCCTCAGACACTTAAAGCACACACAAACAAAAAAACCTAGCCGTGTGACCTTGGGCAAGTTACTTAACCCGAATTGCCCTCCAAAAAATAAAAGAATACTTGGTTTTAATAATATATAAACTGTTTTAAAAATAAGAAAAGGAGTCCTGCCAAATTCTTTCTCTGTCACAAATATAGTATTGATACCTAAGTGAAGGAAAGTCAAAACATAAAAATCAAAATTATAAATTAATATCTATAATGAATATTGATGAAAACATTTAAATACATTTTTGGCAAGGAGAATACAATGACATTTCATAAATAATATAAATTACAATCAGGTTTGAGTTGTACAAGCAATACAGGGGAGTTCTGTTTTAAGAAAATTATAAACATGTCCATATTTCTAAGAAAAACAAAAATCATATGATCATATCAATAGATGCAGAAAAATAATTTGGTAAGAAATAAGGTCTATTCTTCTTAAAATTCTAGAAAGCATGGGAATATTTGGAACTTTCATTAAGATTATAAGTAGTATCTATTTAAAACCAAGAGTCAACTTTATCTATAATAGAAATAAGCTAGAAGTCTTTCGAGTAAGATCAGGGATAGAGTAAGTATGTGTATTATTGCCATTATTAATCCATATAGTTTAAGAAATGCTAGCTATAGTAATAAGACTAGAAAATGAAATTGAAGGAATAAGTAGAGGCTATAAGGAAATAAAACTACCACTCTTGTAAATGGTATGTTGGTATACTTAGAAAACTCTAGTGAATCAATTAAAAAACTACTCAAAACAATTAACAACTGCATCAGTTTCAGGATGCAAAACAAACCTAAATATCAAATAAAGCACCAATCATCAGCATTTGTGTATATTACCAACAAAATTTAGCAAGAAGGAGCAGAAAGGAAATTATATTTAAGATCACTATAAATAATATGAAATACTTGGGAGTCTACTTGCCAAGATTCATATAGGAATTTTATAAGTACAATTACAAAACACTTTTTAAATAAATAAAGATAGATCTAAGTAATTTGAGGAATATTAATTTCTCATGGGCAAGCTGACTCAATGCAATAAAAATGATATTACATAAATTAATTTACTTATTCACTAGCATGCTAATTAAACTGTCAAATGATTACTTTATAGAGTTAAAAATAGTGATAAAATTTATTTGTATGAACAAATTTCAAGAATATAAAGAGTTAATGAAAAAAGTGAGAAGGAAGTAGGCCTAGCAGTATCAGATTTCAAACTATATTACAAAGCTATAGTAGTCAAGTGCTTGATGAAGCAGAAGATCCTAGATACTGGAACAAAAAAAATCACCACTTGATAACTACAAGGAAAACTGGAAAGCAGTATGTTAGAAACACGTATAGACCAACAGCTCATACTGTATGCCAAGACAAACTGAAGATGGGTATATGATTTAGACATAATTGGTGACATTATAATTAAATTTGAGGAGTATGAAGAAATTATCTGTCAGATTTATGGATAGGTGAAGAGTTCATGACCAAATAGAATATAAAGAGGCTTTACAGGAGGTAATATGGACAATATAAATGAACTTTTTTTTTTTTGCCTTTTGGAGGGCAATTGGGGTTAAGTAACTTGCCCAAGGTCACACGGCTAGGTTTTTGTTTGTGTGTGCATTAAGTGTCTGAAGTCGGATCTGAACTCAGGTCCTTCTGACTCCAGGGTCGATGCTCTACTCACTGCGCCACCTAGCCGCCCCTAAATGAACATTTTTTGCATAAACAAAATCAATGCAGCTAAAAGTAGAAAAGAAGCAGGAAATTGTGGGAAAATTTTCTAGTAAGTTTCTCTGATAAAGGTACATTTCTAAGCTATATAGAAAATAAAGTCAGATTTATAAGCACAAGAACCATTGGTATATTGTCAAACTATATGAATAGACAGTTTTCAGAGAAAGAAATCTAAGCTGTAAAATTGCCATAAGAAAAAATTTCCTAAATCAATACTAATTAGAGATTTTCACATTGCAACTCTGAGGTACCATCTCATACTCAGCAGCTTGGCAGAGTTGATAGAAAAGGAAAATAACTAATGCTGGAGAAGCTCCAGGAAAGACATGTAGATTAATACATGATTAGTAGAGCTAGGAACTGGCAAACAATTTGGAACTATGCTCCCCAAAGCTATTAAAATGTATGTGCACTTTGACCAAGTGATACCACTCCTAGGTCTATACCTGAAAGAGATTAAAGAAAGAGGAAAAGGACTTATATGTACAAAAATATTTATAGAAACTCCTTCATGATGAATAAGAATTGACTACTGAGGAGGGTGTCCATCAGTTAGAGGATGTTTGGGCAGGTTGTATTAAATGAATGTGTTGGAATACCATTGTGCTATAAGAACTGGGAAGATTTGTATGAACTGATACAAAGTGAAGTGAGGAGAACCAGGAGAACAATTTGTATAACAACAACAATATTATAAAAAGAAACTACTTTGAAAGACTGGGAACTGAGTAACATAATGACCAACTATGATTTCAGAGGACTTAAAAATACCTCCATAGAAAGATAGAGAGAAAGGTGAAAGATTCATAATACAAGTTGAAGCATTTTTTGGGGGGGGGGCATAGTTAACAGTGGAATTTGTTTTGTATGACTTATACATATTTGTAATGGATTCTGTTTTTTTTTTTTTAAAGCAATTGGGGTTAAGTAACTTGCTCAAGGTTACATGGCTAGTCATTATTTATGTGTGGGTGCTCATTTTCTGAGGCCGGTTTTGATCCTGGGTCATCCCAACTCTTACTCACTGCGCCACCTAGACACCCCTTCTTTATTTCTTGATCAATGGGGAAGTGGGAGGCAGAAAATTTAGAACTGAAAATAAAACCAAATTGAATTAAAAAAAAATTAAATGTAGTACTTCACATTGTCTTCCTCTCCACCCTTGCTTCATTAAGTAGCTTCCATTGGAAGTTTTGGTGTTTCAAAAATAAAAAAAAAAATAGCTTCTCTGATATACTTCCTCAAGCTGATTGAATTGCATATTTTTATACCCATGGGATTCCAGGCAGGGTAATGTTTTAAAATCAGTGTGCAGGGTTAGAGAATTCAATATTAGATAAACTGCTTGAAGAATGAAGCTTCTTAATCCACAAGTCTACAGGATTCCTCAGTGAAGGAACAGACACATTTTAAAAAATATGGCCAATGTGGAAATTTGTTTTGCTTGACTATGCATATTTATTATAAAGGTATTGTTGCCTTCTCCCTCCCCCCCCCCCCCATTGATTGTGGGGAGGATTGGGTGGGAGGAAAAGAAAACAGATTTTTGTTCATTAAAAAAAAATAAAAACCATTTGGTTCATGAATCCCCAATGGTTTAGGTGAACAAGCTGTTCTGTATTTAGAAAATTGTTGGTTTGTGAATATAAAATTACAACTGACAGTTCTCTCTTTTTTACTTATACTCTGAATCAGAGTCTATTTTGTGTCAATATTTTCATTGGTGACTTTTAGCTCCTTTTGTTCTTGCTCTAATCAAAGCTGAATGTCCCCTTAAATATGTACTTGCTTCATACAGCACTTGATTTTATAAGTGGTATAATAGGTGAAAGGGCAGTCATCCTTGGAAAGGAGAACACTAAGACTTAGGCATCACTAAAAAAATCTTTCCTATTTGCTCTGCCTCTTGGTTGTTTCAAAGTTCACATTTGAGCAAATGCATTCTAAATGTGTCTTTTAAGTGTTTTTAAGGGTAGATTTGGACTTCAGATTGCAGAATGTAGAAGAAAACTGTTTTCTTCTAGTTTGGGGCATATGCATCTGATGATGAAAGAAGCCAAAATGGAGAGTGTTAAACCATGTGTAGATTTCATCCCATATCTCAGTTTTCAAAAGAGATGTTGTCAAAGTTCTTTCCAGACCAATTCTCATTATTCATCCAATGAAATGACATCAAAGAATCCATTATCCTTATTGATAGGGAGTAATACACAGATCCAACCTCTAGTCAACAGAACATCTTTCTTCTTCCCAACAGAACATCTTTCTTCTTCCCCAGGGAGAAACTCAGAACACTTGTGAATTGGTAATCATTTTCTAACCTGGAATGAGGATCAGTAGAAAATTTGTGGCAGAGATTTTGTTTAAGAAATGAATTATTATCAGAAGATACAGATGAATTGTTCTATATTGCAGGACAACTCAAGAAGTGAGGTTGCCAATTATTCAATCCATCAGTCAACAAGTATACAAAGACAAAAAAGAAAGGACTTTAACTGTTGTTCCTCAGGTCCAGTGTGTTATTCTGTACACATCATAGTAAGAAAACAAGAAGACAAAAATATTTAATATTTCATCTATTAAAGGACAGTATCAAGTTTCCTCTAAGCTGACTGTCATTTCCAATCTTAGATAAATCTCTTATTTTGGGTATAAATATTTTTTTTCACGTCATCATGATTGACTTTGAAAAACCACCAAACAACACCATTTAATCTACCCAATGGTGATTCTAACACCTGTACCCCATAGAACAATATTTTTGAAAAATGTAAACTTGTAAAAATGTTTTTAAATGATCTGATTTGTTCCATATTTTGACCACTTCTCATCTGAAAATTCCAAATTCTTGCCACTGAAAATAAAATATTATCTTTAATGGTATTTCTTTTCAAGGGTGGTTTTTTAAGTGTTTAACTACAACATATGGCAATAATGTAGTCCATCAATTATTTATCACAGATTTTTATGGAAAAACTGATCCTATACTGGACTGGATTTCATAAGTGAATTTGGTGAATGTTAAATTTTTCTTTCTTAACTGTATCCAGGCAAATAACTCCTTATTTCATAAATGAATTTGGTGGGTTCAAACTCTTGATAAGGCTTATTCCAACCACTTAAATACCTTTTCCCACCTAAGGCATCATTAAATCCATTGCTGCTACAAGGGCAAGCAAGGCCATGGTAAAAAACATGTCTTCATTCTTTGATTATAAAAAAAGTAGCCTTCATCTTTTATTAATTGTAGACAGTCTGACTTTTTTCAAATTAAAATTATATTTTCTTAAAAAAAAGAAAAACACCAGTACAAGATATGATCATAAAAGAATGAACCTTGTTTCTTAATGGCTTTTGGATTTCATTTTTACATTTATCAACCATATTTTATACATGTATGCACAACAGATCAATCAGTTGATTGATACCAAGGCCTCATGGTAATAGGATTAAGAAGAAATTAAGTGGTTAAAAACAAAATCGATTCTTATTGACATATATCTTGGTCCCTGGATAACTTTTCCTAATGCCCATTTTAGTCTATTTCATGGCTTATTAAATTATTAGTATCTTTCCTGAGGTTATGCAGTATAAGCCAGAAGTAAAATTCTAATCACCCAAAGTACTCCTTCCTATTCATATGGAACTTTTGGTAAAAGCTTCAATGGAAGAGGATACTTTGTCCTGGAGTTGCACTTTATTTTGGGCCATCCTTCTTTTCCATGGCAAGAATAACTGAGAGTTGATTATAATTAGTCTTTAGAATCTTCATTGGCTTATGTGAATCTTGGGCTAAGAATGGTGGAATGTTTTTTCATAGTGTAGAATCAGAAAAGTCTAGTTTGTCAACACTAGGTTTTGTGTCCAAGTATTCAGGAGCAGACAAAAACCATGCATTTCCATTTCAAGAGAAACTTTTGGCTTACTAGTATTTCACCATTTGGATTTGTTTTCCCTTTGGGGCTAGATATTTCTTTTCTATCATTCATCTGTTTTGAATTCTCTCTCTCTCTCTGTCTCTCTTTCCCTTTATCTTTACTCTTGTCTATTAATTATTTTGTGGGATAGGAGTGGGTGCTTTTTTTTTTTTTTTTTTTGCTTTTTGGAGGGCAATTGGGGTTAAGTAACTTGCCCAAGGTCACACAGCTAGGTTTTTGTTTGTCTGTGCGTTAAGTGTCTGAGGCCGGATCCAAACTCAGGTCCTTCTGACTCCAGGGCCGGCACTCTACTCACTGCTCCACCTAGCCGCCCCCGGGTACTTTTTTCTAAGGAACCATTGAATCACTTAAAGAAATGGCTAAGATCTCCTTTTATCTCTCTCCTACTTTCTCCTCCCTTCCTTTGCTTTGTTCTTTTTTCTTTCTCTCTTCTCATTCTTCTTGCTTTTTCTCCTCTCTCCCTTTCTTCATCCTTTCTTTATTTTCTCCCTCCCTTCTTCCTCCCCACCCCCTTCTGCACAGGCAGATATGTATGACTAGTGAGTGCTTGTTTTAAATGAATGAAGTGTAGATTGTGCCACCTCTGTCTAAAGGCTGATTGTCTTTCATCTGACCTGGAATACAGTGATCTGAGGCTAAAAACATCTCTGTTGTGATTCACAGGAAGTCTGGAAACTTATTCCACTAACTCAGCTGAAGAGTTGTGAGCAAGTGGACACTCCTCAATTTTTTGGAACCATAGTAAGATAAACTTGCAGAGGACCATAGAGCTCTTATTCCAAAGCCATAGTTACTCTATTCTGGACAGTGAATGAAAGCTTTTTCTTATGAAGTCAGGGTCTTTGTTATTTGGAGCTAGTCATTTTTTGATTTAGAGGACTCCTATTTCCAGGACCAACTTTATGCTTTGGTGGAAAAGGTGGTCAGTAGCCTAATATGTTAAAATTTTATCTTATTATGGTCTTCTTGACTACTCCCTGTCCCTTTTAGTTAGTAGTAAGTTTATAAGTATCCAGTATAAAATGGCAAGGGAATCCAGAAGTCATATTAAAAACTGTCTCAAAGATGAAAGGAGCATAATTTGTAAACTGTATCATATATTAACCAAAATTCACATCCTGGTAATATGTGCTAAGTCAGGGGAAGTCATCTAGGTTATGCTGCCAGAGATTTTTGGTTCTATGATATATAAATCTCAAATAAGTGCCAGATATCTGTAGTAAGAACAGCAGTGTACACCAACAGTGCTGATAACTTTGAGGTGATGTCGATATGTGAACTTTAAAGTTTTACTTATAACTTTGAGATGATTTGGATATTAATGAAGCAACCCCAAAGTGGCATAGATAAAAGTTAGTCTGTTCCCATCCAAAACATATGAAATGAGACCTCAAACTCATGTCCTACCCTGCCCCTGTTCAGCACTTATTGATCTCCATTGGTTCTATGCTGTTGAATGCTTCCAGATATAATGGTTATATGTGTGATTTTCTGTGCCTCTCCCCACCATCCTCTTCCTCACCCTGCCTGCCTTCCTTTACCATCCCTTCCCTTGTTCCCACACAACCTGTCTTTGTACCTCTTTTGCCTGTTGTCTGTGTTTTCTGTGAGTGTTTGTCTCTGTACACTCTGTACCTTATTAAAGAATGATTGCTGCCTCACTTCCCACTACCATCATGGTCTTTCCCAGTGAGTACCCAAAGAATCAGGAATGCCTGCCTCATTTTGTAATTTCATATATTGGTTAGCGATTCACAAATATAGTGTGATTGTAAGAGTATAGGATAAAATTCCCTCCTTAGAAAATTATCTCTCTTACTAGTCTTCTTTTGTGGCTTGAAATTTTACCATTTAGGTTTCTTTCTTTTCCATAGAGACATTGTATTTCTGAGATGTTATTTAAAAAGCCCACCCTGTGAGGGATGCTATTATAAGTTATTTATATTTTAATGTGAATTAGTTCAACATTTTACCTAGTAAAACCCTAAAGGTGAAAGAAAAAAGGTAAGATTTGGTGGACGTGGGTGATAGTCAAGGAAGTAGGCTAGACAAATGGCTAGGAAATTATGGGGGTCAGGTATATTGTTCCTGGAGGAGAGTACTGATTCTGAAGTCAGGAAGATTCATTTTCCTGAATTCAAATCTGGCCTCAGACATTTACTAGCTGTGTGACCCTGGGCAAGTCATTTAACCCAGTTCCTCATCTGTAAAATGAGCTGGAGAAGAAAATGGCAAACCACTCCAGTATCTTTGCCAAGAAAATCCCAAATGGGGTTACAAAGAGTTGAGCATGACTGAAATGATTGAACAATAACAACAAGAGTATAAGAAAAAAGTGCTCTTCAAAAATCTAGGTAATCTTCTGGGAATCAAGATGGTGAAGTAAGCATTAAATTGCTGGAACTCTCCCATATTCACATTCATACAACCATAAAAGAAGAGCCCAGAACAAATCCTGGAACAGTAGGGCCAGTGAAAAGATGGGTTGGAGAGGTGTTTTAGCCCCAAAGACTTAGAGGGTCAGCAAGAAAGGTCAGGTAAAAGGAGAGCACGAAGCATCCCATAAAGCCAGCAGCAAGCCCTAACTCAGCAAACCAGCTGGAGATCCTGAGCCCCAGCATGATGGAGAGGGCAAATACCAAAACTAGGAGATCCCACATGCCTCAGCATAGCTGGGGGAACCAGAAGGCTTCATCTCTGAGAGCCATCAGCTCCAAGAATGACTACGTGCTTCAGTGTAGACCCAGACTTTAAAATCTTATAAGAGAGTTAGATGAAAAATTAATGAGAGTGATGCAAGAGAATTATGAAAAAAAAAGAGTCAACAGTTTGAAAAACTGTTTAAAAAGTAAAATTGACCAAATGGAAAATGTCATACAAAAATCCACTGAAGAAAACAATGCCTTAAAGAGTAGAATTGGCCAAATGGAAAAGAAAGTACAAAAGCTAATTGAGGAAAACACCTTAAAAGTTAGAATTGGCAAGTGGAAGCTAACGACTCTATGAGTCATCATGAATCAATCAAACAAATACAAAAAAATGAAAAAATGGAAGGAAATATAAAATACCTCGGGGGAAAAACAATTGACTTGGAAAATAGATCCAGGAGAGACAATATCAGAAACAACAAACTACCTGAAAACCATAATCAAAAGGAAAAAAATATTGAGGAAAACTGCCCTGGTGTCTTGGAACCAGAAGACAAAATAGGCATTGAAAGAATCTACCTATCACCTCAGGAAAGAGATCCCAAAATAAAAGCCCCAAGGAACATTAGAGCCAAATTTCAGAACTATTAGACTAAGGAGAAATTACTACAAGTGGCCAGAAAGAAACAATTCAAATATGAGGGAGTCACAATCAGGATCACACAGGACTTGGCAGTTGCAACATTAAAGGATTGGAGGTCATGGAATATGGTATTCTGGAGGGCAAAGGAGTTAGAACTACAACCAAAAAACACTTACCCAGCAAAATTAAGCAGACTATATCAAGGGAAAAATATGGTCATCCAGCTAAATAGGATTTCAAACCTTTGTAAGGAGAAGTAATCAGTACTCTCTTCCAGGAACAATATACCTGACCCCCATAATTTCCTAGCCATTTGTCTAGCCTATTTCCTTGACTATCACCCACAGTCCACCAAATCTTACTTACCTTTTTTCTTTCATCTTTAGGGTTTTGCTAGATAAAATGTTGAACTAATTCAATAGAGTTAAACTGTTTACATCCCTACATAGGAAGATGATACTTGTAACTCTTAAAAACTGTATCATTAACAGTACACATAGAAAGAATATACATAGACAGAAGATATGTGTATAAAGTGAATTTGAGGGAATGACATAAAAAAACATTAAGGGATGAGAAACAAGAGTACAATAATTGAAGAAGGAAGGGAGAGGCATAATGGGGTAAATAATCTCACATGAAGAGGTGAGAAAGACCTATTACAGTGGAGGGAAGATGGGAGAAGAAGAAATGGGTATTACTTGAACATTACTCTCATCAGTATTGCCTCAAAGGGCGAATAATATACACAATCAGTTGAATATAGAAATCTATCTCACCCTGCAGGGAATTAGGTGGGAAGAAGATTAAGTAAAGTGGGAGGGGACTGACAGAAAGGAAGGCAGATTAGAAGAGGTGGTAGACAGAAGCAAAACAGTGGTAAGGTGGGAAATGGTGAAAGGAGAGAGAGGACTAACAGGAGCAAGAATAGGATGGGGGGGAATATACAAGTAGTAATCATAACTGTGAATGTGAATAGGATGAACTCTCCCATAAAATGTAAGTGGATAGCAGAGTGGATCAACAACCAGAATCCTACTATATATAGTACTTCAACACACTTGAAGGAGAGAGACACACACAGAGTAAAGGTAAGGAGCTGGAGCAGAATGTAGTATGCTTCAGATGAAGTAAAAAAAAGAGGTAGCAATCCTGACCTAAGACAAAGTAAAAGCAAAAATAGACCTAATTTAAGAAGATAAGGAAGAAAACTACACCTTGCTAAAAGCTACCATAGCTAATGTTCAAATAAGAAGAACAAGGAATAGTCTACCTCTCAGATCTATGGGGAGGGACAAAAGTCATGACCAAACAAGATATAGAGAGCATTACAAAATGTGGAATAGGTAATTTTGATCATATTAAATTTAAAGGCTTTTATACAAACAAAACCAATGCAACCAAGATTAGAGGGAAAGCAGAAAGCTGGAAAACCATCTTTTACAGCTAGTGTCTCCAATAAAGGTCTCATTTCTCAAATACTTAGAGAACTGGGTCAAATTTATAGGAATACAAGCCATTCCCCAATTTTTTAAATGGTTATGAACAGGCAATTTTCACATGAAGAAATCAAAGCTATGCATAGTTCTATGAAGTGCTCTAAATTACTTTCAGTCAAAGAAATCCAAATTAAAATAACTCTGAAATACCACCTCACACCAATCAGATTGGCTAATGTGACAAAAAAAGGAAAATGATAAATGTTGGAGAGAATGTGGGAATATTGGGACACCAATGCACTGTTGGTGGAGTTGAGAACTGATCCAACCATTCTGGAGAGCAATTTGGAACTATGCCCAAAGGGCAACCAAACTGTTCATACCCTTTGACCTAGTAATACCAGTACTAGATTTGTATCCCAAAGAGATCATAAAAAAGGGAAAAGGACTGCCATATGCAAAAATATTTATAGCAGCCCTATTCATGGTGGCAAAATATTGGAAATTGAGGGGATGCCCATCAATTGGGAAATGGCTGAAAAAGCCATGGAATATGAATGGAATGGAATGAATATGAAATACTACTGTTGCACAATAAGACATGATGAACTGGTATATTTCAGAAAACCTGGAAAGACTTGTACAAACTGATGCAAAGTGAAATGAACAGAACCAGAAAAACACTGTACACAGTTATCAGCAATATTATGTGATGATCAATTATGAAGGACTTAGCTTTTCTCAGCAACACAATGACAAGTACATAGGACTCAGGAAGGAAAATGCTATCCATATCTAGATAAACAACTGATGGATTCTGAATGCAGATTTTTTCACTCACTTTGTTCTTTTTCATGTTTTCTTTAGGATTTCAAATCAAATAAGATGAGACAGCTATAGTTTCTTTATTTTCCAAACATTAGCGAAAAGACTTATTTGGACAAAAGGAGTTGGATGAAACCTGGTCTAGTGGCATGCATAGACATATAGCAAAAAGGAGAACTTCAGTTGTCTAGAGACGTACTGGAGCTTTCCTTGTTCCAAAAGTTGAGTAGCTAACATATTATTGACTATCTCTTACCCAAGGAAGTTAGGGGAAAGTCTTCTCTGTCCTAATTTGTAAGATGAAGGGGTTGTACTAGTTCACCTAAAGTCTCTTCTAACTCCAGAACCTGTGATCTTCCCAATTTTAGTATCTTGACTACAGGCATGGTCATGCTTATAAAATACCAATTCATATTGGGCGTAGTGGTGGCATGTCTTTCGGCCGTTGTACTCCAAAGAGGAAGGATACAAATAATGAATTGATATACATTTTTTTCTGTTCTCATAGTAGTTCAATGAAATGAGTGAATTTGCAACATAAGTCTTTGTTCTGTACTTAACTCACGCTTTCATTTAGTTAGAAAAACATGTTATTTAAAATTGAATTTCCTTGGGAAAACAATGGTAAAAATGCCTGGAAAAGCACAGGGGCCCTAAAGTAATCACAGCCAATGTCCATCAAACAATATGGTTTTTTGAAGTTAGGAGGCTGGATTTCTTGCTATGCCCTAATCTTTTACAGAATCCCCCTCTGTTCATTCTCTGAATAATAATAGACCACAATGTCAGGAAAAATTTGGAAGTTCCCCCATGCCTCAATTTTAAAAAGTTTTTTATTAGTGATTTATTTTTTAAAACAGGCATTTCCTGTGATTAATACTCAGTTTCTCCAAATCTCCTCCATGATATTTATGCATATGCATATACAACTATATCAAGTAATGGAGAATATTCATTCATTCATTCATTCACTCAGAAGAAGATAATGAATTTAGAGCTGGAAGGACTTTAGAGGTCATAGACTCCAAAGTTCTCAATTTATACATGAAGTAGGGCTCATACAGACTGTTAATGGCTGAGCCAACATTCAGACCCAGTTCTTCTGACTCCAAGTCCAAGGCTCTTTCTACTATACCATCCAAACTGCAAATTTAGGGTCAAAATCTAATCTAAGACATTTTGGACTATGCCCTTATTGATGACAAAATAAGCAGATGATTTGCTCAAGTTAGTCAAAAAACTGGAAAGTCTTGGGGAACAAAATCAACCAGACAGCAATTTGGCATCTTGTAGACAAAACCTATTAGTGGACTGAGTGAAGTTTTCAACTTTTCAACCTGTTGTTTTGGGACTGTGTAGGCAAAGCTTTTGGAACCTTATGTGTTCCTGGCTAATTTCCTGCCACCAAAATATTGCACAGTCATTTTTCTTCTGTTTATGCCAAAGAATGATTGTTCACTAAGTGGGCTCATGTCACATGAGTAAATGGAAGTAAACTATTCTAGTGGAGAAGGACAGCCAGCCTCTAGGGAAGGAATTGTTTCATTTTCTTTTTACCACAAATAATGATGGATGATGATGATGATGATGATGATGATGATGATGATGATGATGTTTTTTTCCTCTAGCTCCTCTTCCAGAAAAAATTAAAAACACCAGTATCATGACAACAGCCACAGTAATAAATATTTTGTTCTATTGCTTTTCTGCCTCTTACAGGCATGAATTTGAGTTATACAAATTGCTTCTTACTCTGAAGATACACGAAAGAAATTACTGGAGAAGATTTTTAATGGCTTTGTCTATCATGCAGGCCAAGAAAGTAAAAGTTCCCTAAGGGAGGATCCATATTACATGACTGGTCCAGGATCATATAGATAGTACAATAGTTGATCTCTCATATCCCTTTGGACTAAAAATACACATGAATTAATTAGAAAAAAATGGTCTTTTAATTCTTGGACCACACAAATCTATTGCTCTTCAATTTTTCAAAGTTCAGTGGAAAGAACCCTGCATTTGGAGTCAGAGGATCACGGTTCAAATCCTGCCCCTATCACTACCTGTGTGTCATTGGGCAAGTAATGTAAACTTCCAGGACCCCAGTTTCCTCATCTGTAAAATAAAGAGTTTGGACTAATTGAACCCTAAGGGCCCTTCAGCCCTTAAAGTCTATGATTCTTATGACCATCCCAGGGATATCTTCTGGTAGGCTCTAAGAGATAGCTCTGTGTTATCTTGTATTACCTTAGACAAGTCACTTCACTTAAAATAGGAGGAGTTTAGGTTAGTTTCAATATATTCCAGCTCTGATATTATATGTCACTGTGTAAAGTGTTTGTGTGTGTGTATCAGACTATGTGTGCAGTATAACATTCTCCTGGCAGTGCTATGTTCTGGTTGCCATGCCAGACCCAATGTTTTGCTTTCCTTTCTGGGCCTTGCAAAATTGTGATCTCTGATATAATTTTGCCTCACTTTGAACTTCTTTGCATTTGTCATTAGTACACTCTGACTTGTGCTTTTGGTTATCTTTTTATGCCTATATCCTGTCTCCTCAATTAGACTGTAACGTCTCTGAGGACAGGACCATGACATTTGCTTCTCTGAACATGTAGCACCTAACAGGCATTGGTACGAATTGAGGAAGATGATAATGGCAACGTTGTGGTAGAGATGAAAATTCTCTGTTTCTTGAGGTGAGTGATTATTTTATGTTTGTATTTGTATCTCCAATTCCTAGGACTGGAGAGATGGTCTTGGAATTTGGCTGACCAGTATTTAAGTCTCATCTATGAGCCTTGCTGGCTGTATGATCTTGGGCAAATCTCCTAACCTCTCAACGCCTGAAGACATTGCATTTTTTTCTTTTTGGAGGGCAACTGGGGTTAAGTAACTTGCCCAAGGTCACACGACTAGGTTTTTGTTTGTGTGTGTTAAGTATCTGAGGCCGGATCCGAACTCAGGTCCTTCTGACTCCAGGGCCGGTGCTCTACTCACTGCACCACCTAGCTGGCCCTAATACATTGCATTTTTAAGGCTATGTATCAGTTGTTTAGGAGTGTTGTTAGAAGTGGTTTTCTGAATAAATTCTCTATACCAGTAGTTCTCAAAGTATGGTCCCCAGCCCCTTTCAGGGGGTCTATGAGACCAAAGCTATTTTCATCATAATATTGAGACATTTTAATTTTGAATACTATAAATTTTGATAGCTATAATCTATATCAACAAAATTACTTTGGGGGAATCAGCAATAATTCTTAAGAGTGTAAAGGGGTCCTGAGACCCAAAAGTTTGAGAATTACCATGCCAATTGAAATCAGAGTTCCTGACTAAAAAATCCTCAGTTCAAATCCCCAGTGCTTGGGTCGGGGGAGAGCAGACAGGTAGGAAGGGGAGAAAGAAAAGGAACAAAGAGGGGAACAGGAGAAGGAAAAGAAGAGGAACATGGTACACATACATATTGTCTGTCTTCTGATGTTTGGGGGGGAGTAAATTTGCAAAGCAACCAAAAACTGTCTTTGATGCCCCCCACTTCCTCTTTTTTTTGGACGCTTAATTTTCCCAGTACTGAGTGCCTTGATATTTCTTTCTTTCATATTTCCACCATTCTGGTCCCATATATACCCCAAACTCTAGATAGGGGTTCCCTACTTTTCCTGGATAAAAGTTTAGATGACTGATAGTCAAAAGCATTATGCCCTCCCAGAATCAATGGTATTTTAGCAGAGATTTAAACCTTAAACAAAATGGGTGTATCCTACCATTCAATTTCAGTTATTTCCCAGGGAAAATAGAGAGAATAGGGAAATATGGTTGTAACACAGACTTTTTCCCCTTCCCATCCCATAATGGTGGTCCTCTTCTCTGAATATGAGTGAGGCCAGCCCAACAAAATCTCTGTGTGGAAAATGAAGTGGTTTGAAGTATTTGAGTCTTGGGTTTAGCCTCTAGTAAGAGTCTGGTGGCTGCCAGGGGAAGTTCTAGTAGTCATAGCTAGAAGCTGATACTCAAACTTGAGGGGACCCTGTTGCATGAGGTGGTGGGAGGTTTAGTTTTCACAACTTTTCAAGATAATCCAGCTTTATCTGGGTAGGGGTAGAAAGCACCATTGAAACCATGGTAACAGCTGGGCTAGCTCTCAGATTGCTTTCTTCAGACTGCTTTGGGTTATGCCACTTAGACCCCTTTGAAAGGCTTGGTCAAGGGCTTGGGAATTTGGGGGAGAGAATGTTTATAGAAATATTCTATAAATTATGCTTACATAGGTTATGGAATTATGCATCTCATTACCTAGGCTGAGGGCTTACTTGAAGAGTCATGGGTACATTTAAAGGATATAATGGTTACTAAATGCAGGGCCACAGAGGGTGTAGTAATCTAAGAATTATGAGCAAATATTAGCAGATTGAATGACGTCAAGCAACAGACATTGTGAATCTGTTTATGCAATTTGTGGTCACGTCAAATGGGGGGTTTATTTTCAATATTATAAAGCCTCCATCCTATAAAAACTTGCCTCAGGGTTAGCAGTGCAAATATCCAAATATCAGTGCCTCTGTCTTAGACATCCAGTTTTTTTTTGCTCAAAGTCAGGATATAATTGCCTTCTGAAATGCACATGTTTTGGATTGAATCCAGTTTATTCCACCTGCAAAATGTCCCCAAGGGATGAAATGTCAATATTTGGTGTAGTGAATAGTGGACTAGCCTTGGAGTCAGGAAGATGTCGGGTCAAGTGCCATCTCCAATATATTCAGGCTGTGTAACCCTGGCCAAGTTATTTAAATTTTTTGCCCCAGCAACCCCTTAAGACTTTAAATTGCAGGGGCAGCTGGGTGGTGCAGTGAGTAAAGCACTGCTCCTGGAGTCAGGAGGACCTGAGTTTAAATTCAGCCTTGGACATTTGACACACTTACTAGCCATGTGACTTTGGGCAAGTCACTTAACCCCAACTGCCCTCCAAAAAGCAAAAGCAAAACAAAACCAAAGACTTTAATTGCATGATTACTGCTCTGATTTGGAACAGTTTCCTTTTTTTTGGGGGGGTGGTCTTCATATAAGTACTCTGTTGTTCTGTCCCAACCTATAATTTCACTGGGGGGGGGATCCCCTCCACCAAAGTAAGTTGTAACCTGTTTATATCTTTTGTTCTAGAAAGTTGCCTCTCAGAGAGGTTAAGTGATTTGTCCAAGGTCATACAACTAGGAAGTGAGAGGTGTGAGATTTGGTTAAAAGTCCATTTGCTGGGTTTCAGTTTCCCACCTGTCACTAACATCCACTTTGCCAGGTTGCTTCTAAATAATAAAACAACATGAGCTTTAGCTTTGAAAAAAAAAAAACTGGTTTTTTTTTTTCACTGAGAAGTCTGGATTGAATTTTTCTGGGGGAATTCTTGAAATGAGAGAGAACATTTTGGCCCAGAGGCATTTTTAATATAATGCAAAAAGATGCCAGTATGATCAGACTCATTTCTGCCCCAGTGAGACTTCACTTAGTGATTATACCTTTCTTCTTTTACTCGTTAATTGAATACGTATTTCTGAGTCTGCACTGAACTATTGCTCAAGATTGAGAGATTTAGCAATGTGCCCATTTTTTTTCAAATGTTCTAAAAAGAAAACAAAACCAGTCATGTCTTTAATTTAGCACTAGAAGCTGGAAGAAGGGGGTGAATTATTTGTTGTTATGCTATATATGGTATATATGCTATATGTTGTAAGCACATAAAATCATTTTTAAATTTTTAAAAATTTATTTTTAGTTTTCAACATTCATTTCCATAACATTTTGAGTTAAAAATTTACAAATTTTTGTTACAAATTTTCTCCCCCTAATTTTCTTGTAGGGCAAGATGGATTTCTATATACCATTGCCTGTATATTTTATTTCTGGGTTGCAAGTAAAAAAACAATTTTTTAACACTTGTTTTTAAAACTTTGAATTCCAGATTCTTTCCTTTCTTCCCTCCTCACCCACCCCCACTGGGAAGACAAGTAATTCAATATAGGTTGTACATGTGTAGTTATGCAAAACATTTCCATAGTAGTTATATTGTGAAAGGCTAATTATAATTTTCCTCTATCCTATCCAGCCTTGCTTATTCTATTTTCTCCTTTGACCCTGTCCCTTTTCTTTCTTTCTTTCTTTCTTTCTTTCTTTCTTTCTTTCTTTCTTTCTTTCTTTCTTTCTTTCTTTCTTTCTGCACCACCTAGCCGCCCCAAACCCTGTCCCTTTTCAAAAGTGTTTGCTTCTAACTACCCTTTCCCCCAATCTGCCCTCCCTTCTACCATCCCCCCTCTTATCCCCTTCCCCCCTACTTTCCTGTAGGGTAAGATACCCAATTGGGTGTGTATTTCATTCCCTTCTTAAGCCAAATTTAATGAGAGTAAGGTTGACTCATTCCCTTTCACCTTCCTGTTCTTTCCCTCCATTGTAACAGTTTTCTCTTGCCTCTTTTATATGAGATAAATTACCCTATTCTATCTCTCCCTATCTCCTTCTCCCAATATATTCCTCTCTCACCTCTTAATTTTATTTTTTAGATATCATCCCTTCATATTCAACTCATCCTGTGCCCTCTGTCTATGTATACATGTACACACACACACATATACACACATACAGCCTCTTATACCTACATATATATGTATGTGTGCATATATATATATATATGCACACACACACACACACACACACACATATATATATATATATTCCCTTTAACTATCCTCATACTGAGAAAAGTCTCATGAGTTACAAATATTGTTTTTCCATGGAGGAATGTATATTGTTCAACTTTAATAAGTTCCTTATGATTTCTTTTCCCTGTTTACCTACTTATGCTTCTCTTGCTTCTTGTATTTGAAAGTCAAATTTTCTGGGGCGGCTAGGTGGCGCAGTGAGTAGAACGTCGGCCCTGGAGTCAGAAGGACCTGAGTTCGGATCCGGCCTCAGACACTTAACACACACACAAACAAAAACCTAGCCGTGTGACCTTGGGCAAGTTACTTAACCCCAAGTGCCCTCCAAAAAAAAGAAAAATAAATAAATAAATAAATACTTGGTGATTGATTGATTGTTGATTAAAAAAAAAAAAAAGAAAGTCAAATTTTCTGTTCAGCTCTAGTTTTTTTCATCAAAAATCCTTGAAAGTCCTCTATTTCATTGAATGCCCATATTTTCCGCTGAAGTATTATACTCAGTTTTGCTGGTAGGTGATTCTTGGTTTTAATCCTAGCTCCTTTGACCTCTGGAATATCATATTCCAAGTCCTTTGATCCCTTAATGTAGAAACTGCTAGATCTTGTGTTATCCTGATTGTGTTTCCACAATACTCAAATTGTTTCTTCCTTACTGCTTATAATATTTTCTCCTTGAGTTGGAAACTCAGGAATTTGGCTATAATAGTCCTAGAAGTTTTCTTTTTGTGATCTTTATCAATAGGCAATTAGTGAATTCTTTCAATTTCTATTTTGCCCTCTGGTTCTAGAATATTAGGGTAATTTTCCCTGAGAATTTCTTGAATGATTCTGTCTAGGCTCTTTTTTTGTTGATGGCTTTCAGGTAGTCCAATAATTTTAAAATTATCTCTCCTGGATCTACTTTCCAACTCAGTGGTTTTTTCCAATGAGATATTTCACATTGCCTTCTATTTATTCATTTGTTTGGATCTGTTTTATAGTATCTTGATTTCTCATAATGTCATTAATTTTCATTTACTCTAGTCTAATTTTGAAGGAATTATTCTCTTCAGTGAGTTTTTGAAATTCCTTTTCCATCTGGGCAATTTGGCTTTTTAAGGCATTCTTCTCATTGACTTTTTGGACCTCTTTTACCATTTGAGTTAGTCTACTTTTTAAGGTGTTATTTTCTTCAGTGCTTTTTGGTCTCCTTTATCAGGCTGTTGACTCACTTTTCATGATTTTCTTGCATCATTCTCATTTCTCTTACCAATTTTTCTTCCACTTCTCTTACTTGATTTTCAAAATCCTTCTTAAGTTCCTCCATGGCCTGTGATGCAGGATTTTTTACTTTTTTGTCTTCTTCTCATTCTATGTTTTGATCTTCTTTGTCCCCCCCCAAAAGATTCTATGGTCTGATTATGCTTCCTCTGTTTGCTCATCTTGCCAGCTAATTACTTGACTTTTGAGCTCTATGCCATGGTAGAATTCTGCTTCCAGAGTGGAGAGAGCTGTGTCCCAAATTTATGGGGTTTTGTGTACTGTTGTCAGAACTATGAGGAGGATGCCCTCTCTACAGCTGCCACAAACTCTGAAACACTAGTGTTCCTCACCCCAGGACTGCTACCCAAGACTGTGGCCCAGATCCAAGGAGGTCAAAGCAAGAGCAATTACCCTTTGAATGGTTGTTTGGTCCCCCTACAATCTGTATGCCAGGAGCTCTGGAAGCAGCCACTTAGCAGCAGCTGCAGCTGCTGTGTTGCTGCCACCTCTGCTGCCACGGAGGCAGAGGCTGGACTGTGTTCTTCTCTCACCCAGTTCCAACAGAGTTCCCTACTGATATTTTCCTTTCTCTTTGGTGTTTATGGGCTGAGAAGTCTAGAAACTGCCACACCTGCTGGTGATTTCCACTCCTGGAGTCTGCTCCTGCCAGTCTGGGCCGCTAGTCTGGGCCAGTGTGGCTCATGTGGAACTCCCAGCCTGGTGTGATGGACCCTTCTTGCTGGCCCACTATTTAAAAAAAACTCCGCCCCAGATTAAGTCTTCCTTAAAAGCGTATCTAGCCCTAAAATGTTACATTATAATTTGTGCCCTGTTCATAATTATTATATATTAATATACATATGAATAGGTTAATTGATTATATTATATACATATATTATTAAGGTCCTAAGAACTTGCGATGATACCCAGGATGTGACCTTTGGCAGGGTTTCTCCCATAAGAAGACCTCTTCTCTGAATTCATACAGACTGCCTTCATTTTGAGGGTTCCAGATCCTAAGAGGGTGGGGAAGGTCAGGCTTTCTTTTGCTTTCTGTCTTGTTGCATTTACCCAAAGTAACTCCAGACCAATCTATTGAGCAAAATTTAGGTATAGTTTATATCTATGCTCTCCTTCCCAAAGTGAGTAATATGGTCCTTTCTACAAATGGCACTCAATATACAATATAAGTATTGGATATAAAACAACATAAAGATTATTTTTTCTACCAATGAAAATACTTAAACTCAAAAGAAATTAAAGGAATGTGTAAAAAAAATAGAAATATGAGAAGTTGCTAGGTATGGGGAAAGAGCACTGTTTCTAGAGGTGGAAAACCTGGGTTTAAATCTTGTCTCTGATGCTTCCTATCTGTATGACCTTAGGTAGGTAACTTGATCTGTCCAGGCCTCAGATTCCTTATCTATAAAATCAAGGGACTGGACTATATGGCCTCTGAGTTCCCTCCCACTTTTGGAACTAGGATCCTAAGTGAGGATTAGCACCTGTAAATGCAGGGACATCATAAAGTATAAGGACAAATTAAGATCCAAACAATGAAGACCTAAAATAAGAGTCATAACTCACAAAAAAGGATCAACCCACAGAAATCAAGGCAAAACTGAAGAAAATATTTAGCTCATATGTGGGGAAAAAAAAACCATTAAAAAAAAGCCAAAAAACCACAGCTATATCTAGGCAACAAGTGAAAGAAATACATTATAGATAAATATTTGTCAAGATACTCTGAAAGCTTGGTTGGGAAAAGGATATACAGGGTATCCCAAAAGTGTCTGTACAACATAGAGCTATTAAAGCTTAAAACTGTACTAAGACTTTTGGGACATCTTATACTCTTACAAAGTTAAGTAGCAATATAGGACATTACAACAATATAAGTGATGTCACAGGTTAGTATTTGGTTAATATCTAATGTAGAAATAAGAAGCTTTGGGGAGTTGGACAGGATCATTCTATGCTAGAGGATCTGCCAGGGTATCACAGAGGAGTAATGACAAATGCTGATGGTTTATATCTCTCCTGTGTTGCAAGTGGGACAAGGACCATTCCATGGATTATGGTTGGAATTGCTCTTCCTGGGATCTGTAAACCATTCAGTAGCTTTAGGGCCTTACTTTCAGCTAACTTGTCTTCCTACATCCAGAAAACAACTAGCTGTTCTTCTCAGATCATGGTCATAGCAAAGGCTATTATAGGTGTGGACCTGTCCATTTATATGAAGAAACCCAGTTTCCTGACTGTCTCTTCCCTGTACCCACTTGGTTTGAATCCCAGGATGCTAATATTGGCCCATTTACTTGAACTTTGCTTCCTGCTTATTTCTTCCTGTTTGGTTTGTACCTTTCCCTGAGGGTTAGTATTGCCCTACTTGGATTGCCATTGCCAAAAAATTTAACTGGTGGCTAGCCTACTGGTAATGAGCCTCTCCACAGTTAGCTAGACTGGTCCTCAAATAGGAGGCACAGTCTGTCACAGGGGCAGACCTCAAAGCCTGGAAAAAACTGCCACAGCTCATGATCCATTGACAGAGCCTTCAGGAGTACAGGGTCACCTCTATGCTGGGACAAGGCATCTAAGGAGGACTTTCTATTTCCTCTTACTTGGTTTGGATCTTCTGACAAAAACCTCAGCCTACTTACTCAGACTTCAAGCCCCTGTTGTCAGGCTGGGAATGCAGCCATACTCAATGGACTAATAGTACTTCTGTTTCTTTTCTCATATTTACTGATTTTGTGGCCTTGAGTCCCTACTTGCCTAGTACATACTAAGGGGCCTTCAACTAGTCAAGGCTCTTGGTTCTGGTCACTCTCGTCTGACTCTACTTCAAAATATCTGCATAGAAAGAGAAAAATTAATTCAATCATATTGAATGAATTTATATTTTTCTACAAGACACAATATAATGGAGAGATAAATATTTGGATATGCCAACATTGTGTATATATAGCCTAAGTTTTAGATTCCATAGGGTCAAATGGTAAATCAAATTCATAGAACTAAAAGTGCATTAAATTCAACAGAATGTCATAGGTGAGATAACAGTTATAGGATCATAGAAGGTTAAAGTTGAAAGGGACCTTAAGGGGCATCCAGTCCAATCTACTCATTTCACAGTTAAGATAAGTGAGGCCTAGAAAAGTGGAACAACTTGTTTATAGTGACAGAGGTCACAAATAACAGACACAGAGAGCAGAAGTTCCTTCCTTTAAGTTGAGAATCCTTCCTTAGTCTAAGGAAGCATTTTAAACCAGCACTATTGGTATTTTTCGTATCCTTCCCATAGTTTCACTTAGACAAGTGAAATGACTTGTTTATAATGATAGAGGTCACAAATAACAGCTAAAGAGAATAGAAGTTCCTTCCCTTAAGTTTTGAGAATCCTTCCTCAGTCTAAGGAAACATTCTTTTTTTATTAAAAAATTATTTACTTTTATTTTAGAACATTTAGTTCCACAAGTTTTGGAGTTCCCAATTTTCTCACCCTCTCTCTCCTCCCTGCCCCCCACCCTGGCAGCAGGCAATCTGATATGTGTTCTACAAATACCTTTACTTTAAACATTAGTAAAGTTGTAAAGAAGAGTTTTAACTAATGGAATGAATGAGAAAGAAGTAAAAAAAAAGAGAGAGAGAGCAAATAGTTTGCTTCAGTCTTCATTCAGACTCCATAATTTTTTCTCTGTATGTAGATATCCCTGGAGTTGTGTCACCACCTTCCATTGCTGAGAGGAGCCCAGTCTATCAAAGTCAGTCATCACAGATATGATGTGTCTATAATTGTGTACTGTCTTCTCCTGGTTCTGTTCTCCCCACTCAGCATCAGTCCATACAAGTCCTTCCAAGTTATTATGAAATTCATCTGCTCATTTCTTATAGCACACCAGCATCCCACCACATCCACACACCACAACCTGATCTGCCATTCCCCAACTAATGGGCATAGTGCCTTCCTAGTCCCAGATGTTGCTGCTGTTGTTCAGTAATTTTCGTTCATGTCCAGCTGTTTGTGACCCTATTTGGTGTTTTCTTTTTCTTTTTTTTTGGAGGCCAATTGGGGTGAAGTGACTTGCCCAAGGTCACATGGCTAGTTTTTGTGTTAAGTGGCCGAGGTCAGATTTGAACTCAGGTCCTCCTGACTCCAGGGCCAGTGCTCTATTCACTATGCCACCTAGCCACACCAATTTGGTGTTTTCTTGGAAAAAATACAGGAGTAGTTTGTCATTTCCTTCTCTGGCTTATTTTATAGATGAAGAAACTGAGGCAAAGAGGGTTAAATGACTTGCCGAGGGTCACATAGCTAGCCAGTGTTGGAGGCCATATTTGAATTCAGGTTTTCCAGGTCTGGTGCTCTATCCATTGTGCTACCTATTCCCAGATAAACAGAACATAACTTTAACATAAGGTTCAAAGTAAAGAAATAAGCTGGAAAAATGAGCAAACAACAACAAAAAAAAGATTTAACTATGAAAAAAAAAACTATTCTAAAGTGGCAGGGAAGACCTAAACATAAGAAGAAGACAACAACGTGAAAACAGCTACAAACAAAACAAAAACAGCTATAAACAAACCAAACCTCAAAGAAAATGCTAATTGGATCTTAACCCAACAAGAATTCTTGGAAGAGTTAAAGAAAGAGGTAAGAGTGAAAGAGTAAAAATTGGGAAAAGAAATGAAAGTGATGCAAGATAATTATGAAAGAGAATTAACAGCTTGGTAAAAGAGGCATAAAAATACCAAAGAAAATAATACCTAAAAACATATAATTGATCAAGTGGAAAAGGAAATGCAAGATCTCACTGAAGAAAATAATTCTTTAAAACTTGGAATTAGGAAAGGAGTGGAGGACTTGGAATATGATATTCTAAAAGGCAAAAGAGGTAGGATTACAACCAAGATAAGTAACTCAGCAAAAACTAAGTATAATGCTTCAGGGGGAAAATGGATATTTAATGAAATAAGAGGATTTTCAAGCATTCCTGATGAAAAGACCTGAGCTGAATAGGGAATTTGACATTTAAACACAAGCCTCAAGAGAAACATAAAAAGGTAAATATGAAAGAATAATTAAAGTCTCAATAAAATTAAACTGAATACATTCTTATATGGGAAGATGATAAATGTAATTCCTAAAAGCTTCATCATTGTTAGGACATTTAGAGAGAGAGTCTACACAGACTGAAGGGATGAATGTGAGACTCTTATGTTGTAATGACCTCCAAAAATAAAACAAAGTTGTGAGGAAGAGGGATACACTGGGAGAAGGAGGACAAGAAAGGTAGAACATGGAAAATTTTTCTTACATAAAAGAAGCCTGCAAAGAAGAGCTTTTACAGTGGAGGGGAAAATGGGTGGTGGTGGCAGGCAATGCTTGAACTTCATTCTCAAAGAAGGAAGAATATATATACATATACACACACACACACTATATATATATATATATATATGCATTCAATTGTGTATAGAAATATAACTTACAGGAGGGGAAGGAGACCAGAGATATGGGGAAGGATGATAAAAAGGGACAGATTAAGGTAGGTAGTAGTTAGAAGCAAAATAGACTTTTGAGGAGGGACAAGATAAAAGGAGAGGGAGAGAGAGAGGACAGAAGAAAATGAGATCTAGGGAAATACACAGTTAGTATTCATAACTGTGAATGTGAATGGGATGAGCTAACCCATAAAATAGAAGTGGATAGCAGATTGGATCAGAAACCAGAATTCAACAATATATTTTTTTGTAAGACAAACAGAAAGAAACAGGGTTAAAAATAAAGAGCTGAAGTGAATCTAATATGCTTCAGCTAAACAAAAATAAATATTCAAGGGTAGCAATCATGATCTCATACAAAGCAAAAATAGACTTAATTAAAAGAGATAGTCGGTGGGGCGGCTAGGTGGCGCAGTGAGTAAGAGTGCCGGCCTCGGAGTTGGGATGACCCGAGATCAAATCCGGCCTCAGAAAATGAGCACCCACACATAAATAATGACTAGCTGTGTAACCTTGAGCAAGTTACTTAACCCCAATTGCTTTAAAAAAAAAAACAAACTGTCTTGTGACGGGGGCAGTGAAATAAAAACAAAAAGCAAAACAAACAAACAAAAAAAGAGATAGTCGGGGAAATGACATTATACTAAAAATACCATAGAAAAATAATATTTTAAAAATCACAGTCAGTTTCTCTGATAAAGTCCTCATTTCTTCTTTCAGAGTTTCTCCAATCAGTTTTCCTTAGATGGTGGAGGAGCAGGGAAGAAGAGGTTGAAATGCTCTTGACCCCTGTGGAAACAGTGTAGTCTGCTTCCTTCCTCTTTCTCTTTATCTGCACCATGGAGAAATCCTATTTATTTATGTTTAATATTCTTATAATGGCTAATATGGAAATATGTTTTTCATATTATCATTTTCATGATTCCACATGTATTGCTGATATCATATTGCTTCCCAGCAGGTGGGGAAGGGATGGGAGAAAGGAAGAGAATTTGGAACTCAAAATTATAAAAAAAGAACATTAAAAATAAGTAGGTAATAAATTAAAAATATTTAAAATGTTGCAACTATGGTAATATGATCAGGACTTTGTCTCAGAGCCTTGAAATTTAAAGGAAACAAAAACTGAATAAGTACTTTTTCAGCAGAGTATAAGGAGTTGAGAGTGCTCAAGTTTTAGGTGGGAATAGTTTTACATGTCAAGAGGAGATTATTCTCCAGGAGA
Source organism: Gymnobelideus leadbeateri (assembly GCA_011680675.1). Taxonomy (NCBI): domain Eukaryota; kingdom Metazoa; phylum Chordata; class Mammalia; order Diprotodontia; family Petauridae; genus Gymnobelideus; species Gymnobelideus leadbeateri. The sequence continues at coordinate 189,755 of WOXC01009677.1, read as the reverse complement.
TCAAGGATGACCTGTTGTCCATATATACAAAGGAAAAGGAAATAAGTTGTTTTGTGACAACCACTGTAGGGATCTTTCTCTTAGTCATTTCTGGCAAGATTCTTGCCAGAGTCCTCCTAATTGGCTGATCCTTCACCTGGAAGATGGTCATTTACCTGAGAGCCAGTGTGGCTTCAGAAAGGGCTGAGGAATAGTTGATATGGTGTTTGCTGTCCGACAATTCCAGGAGAAATACAAAGAGCAGGACAGAGGTCTATATACGATGTTCATTGATCTAACTGAGAAATACTGATAGTTTGGTTTCCACAGATTCTATGGGAACAATGGGTGTGTTGGAAACAGATCCTGCACAGGATGTGTGGGAGGACCTAAGTCAGGGTGAGGGAGAAAGAGCTATCCAATCATACAGTGGGAAGAAATCTGTGAGTTTTTCTTTAGAGAGGGGGTCCAGGCCAAGCTGGATCAAACTGGTTGGGGTTCAAACTGACCATTGTCCGATCATGGGTTACTCCAGTGGGAAAAAGAACCATTCATGTAAGGGGATGTTCTGCCTGACTGGGCCCAATGTTTTTAACAGGGGTGGGATGAAATAGGGTGGAGCCAAATGGTCCTATATAACCTTTGTTCTTCTTCTGGTGTGTGTGTGTGTGTGTGTGTGTGTGTGTGTGTGTGTGTGTGTGTGTGTGTTTTGTTCCATGAGGGAAAACATGCACACCCTCTTCTCCAGAGAACTGTCAATAAAGGTATCTTCATTCACTCCACAAACTTCTATTTCCTCTGTTACCTGGTTGGTTCTGATTCAGAAGTGGAAGGGGACAAAAGAGCAGACCTCCCCAGACTGAGCTCCGAACTGAGCTGATCTTGGGACAACAGAATTTATTTATAATATAACCAAGGCCTCTGATGCTGTCAGTCATGAGGGCCCATAGAAGATGATGACAAAATCTGGCTGCTCAGAGAAGTTCATCATAGTGTATGTCAGTTTCATGTGAGCGTGTTTGCACAGGTTCTAGATAAAGGAAGATGCTCTTGTGCTTCCCCAGTCATCAACGGAGTGAAGCAGAGCGGTGTGCCTGTTCCCATGTTCTTTAGAATGATGTTTTTAGTGATATTGTCAGATGCCTTCAATAAGAATGAAAATGGCATTGAGGACAGCTACTGCACTGATTGTAAATTATTTAACTTGTAAAGGCTACAACCAAAACTAAAATGGAGAGAGAGTTGGTGCATGACTTTTTGTTCATAGATGATTGTGCACTCAATGCACCTGCATCAATGAGATAGAAGAAAATATGGATTGATTCTCTGCTGCTTGTGCTAATTTTGGCCTAACAATTAACACCAAGAAAACAGAGGTTCTCTACCAGCCAGCACCACATCATCCATATGTATAACTACTGGTTATAGTAAATTGAGAAATTTTGAATGCTATGGATAGGTTCACTTACCTTGGCAATATACTTTCCAGGGATTTACACATAGATAATAAGGTTGATGCACATTGTCAGAGCTAGCTCATTGTTTTCGAGTTTCTTGAAAGAAAGTGTGGGAGAGAAGAGGTATTAGGATGCCTACCAAACTGAAGGTCTACAGAATCATTATGCTGACCTCATTTTTGTATGCCTATGAAACCTGGACAGTCTACCAGCATCATGCCAGAAAATTTAACTACTTCCATTTGAAATGTCTTAGGAAAATTTTGAAGATCATCCAGCATAGGTACCAGACATTGAGGTCCTTTCTTGAGTTGAACTATTGCAGAGTGCAACTCTGATGGGCTGACCACATTATTTGAATGTCAAAAGTACATTTACCTCAAGGATTATTTTACAGAGAACTCATACAATACACGTCCGCACATGGTGCAGAAGAAGAGATACAAGGACACTCTCAAATGCTCTCTGAAGAACTTTTCTATCAGGTATGAGATATGGGGGCATTGGCACAAGATTGTCCAGCATGGCGTACCCACATCAAAGAAAGTGTCATGGGGGCAGTTAGGTGGCTCAGTGAATAGAGCACTGGCCCTGGAATCAGGAGGACCTACGTTCAAATCCAGCCTCAGACACTTAACACTTACCAGCTGTGTGACCTTGGGCAAGTTACTTAACCCCAATTGCCCTGCCCTCCCCCCTCCAAAAAGCAAAAAAAAAAAAGTGTTATGCTCTATGGGCAAAGCAGAATTATTGTAGCTCAAATAAAAAGTGAGATGCACAAATTTAGAGACATTTGCCTCCCAAGTAACCATATGTATTATTTGTGCCTGACCCTGTGGTAGAGCCTTCTGAGCTCACATTGGTGTGATCAGGCACAGCTGAACCTAATGTACATTGATCCTGACATCATGATGCCATTTAGGTCCTCTTTAAAGGTGGATGAAACAGCAACAGTATAGGCTATATGTATATGCATGTATGTATATATATATATATGTGTTGGTTTATATATGTGTATCTGTGTGCATATATACACATATAAATGTATATATGTATTATACATGTGTGTATACATATACATTTATACGTACACACATGTGCTTTCTTCCTTTTCATGTGGTATGGAACCTCTTTGGTAAAACAAAAATAACCTAGAACCCCAAATCTCATGGATTGGACCAGATAACATCTGAAGTCCCTTCCAACTTTAAAAATTTATATCTGAAACCACTACAATAGCTTAGTCTCCCTCCTATTCAATTAAATACCATAATTACTTGCTGCTTTATTTTTTGCATCATGAATTACAAAACTGATTTGGGGCCTTTTGGGTGCTACTCATCTTCTGTTTCATGCTGCTTGCCTGTGACATCAATATTGCTAGTTATAGCTCTGGCAGCTTTGGGATTGGAATACACTCCCATCTTCTGCTCTGCTTAAAAAGACAGAGAATTTTGTGTTTTGTGACACAAAAGAGCAGAGAGAGTCTATTTGAGAAAAAGACATTGTCTAGAAGATGCAAGCATTTCTCAAAACATGAGAAGAATTTTTGCAAAAAAAAATTCCTATGATTGGGATGACTCTAAGTTGTTTAAAGGCATGCTGAAGCCATTTGTAATAACAAGCCAAGTCCATGGTGGTGTGCTTTTAGCTGAAATTTCAAGAGATTTTTGGGGGAATACCTTTCAATCTTTCTCAAACAGTAACTCACTCTCTGTCTCTGACCCTTTTGCTAAAAGCCACTAACATTTAAAAAGCATTCTGACTGAATTCAGCTCATTCTTAAGTCTCTTATCTAGCAATCTGCACATTGACTCCAATGAATATTTAAGGTTTTAAGGTACATTTCCATTGCCAAGATATAACAGAGCTGCATTCTTAGATGTAAATTAAATCATTGGATGACTTATTATTAAGTTAATGAGACCTGCTGGCTAAGGAGAAAGGAATTAGAAATTTTTTTAAAAGAGCAAAAACAAAAACTCTATTCCTCCAAACAAGGCATCCTACTGTACTCTGTTTCTCAGAGATATTTGCCGGCTTAGAAGGCTAATTTTTCAATTTAATTTTCGCGTGCTGTACCTACGAAATAAATATGAAATCCTTCCAGTAATATTTCTGACTAGGCTCAAATTTAAACATGCTTGGCAGCTAGCATGAAAAAATAATCACGTTGACTGTGTAGGCTGCATAGGTTAAATTTAACTTGGTGGTTCCAAAGAAATGGTTCACATTTTTCCTGAAGATGAGGTGGGCCCAATTCTCCTCCGGCATATGGGGTTTTCCTTGTGGTGAAGCAGAACTGGGGTCTGGAAATCCAGGGCATGCTTGTGAGAAAACATTCCAGGTATTTACTGGCTCTGGCCTGGCCAAGTCTAAGAAAGAGTGAGGCACTGTCTTATGCTGGTTCTGGAATTTGCAAATTTAAGGCAGGTGTCATTCTATATGATCGTTCACCTCTTGGCTCCTGTCACTGTTGAAATAGCAAACATGTTAAAAGAAGCATCTGTGAGCAAGGTCAGGCTGGGGAGAAAAAGGACTCCTGTAGGACCCTGGTATTTCACTGAGTAGGCTCTATCAGTCCTGTCTCAGATCACAGGTGGGGAAAAGGGCCCTGGGATAATAGATTTGCCATTTATATCGTGGGCCCCTGTAGGCAGCTGCCAACATGGTGTGATTGGCAGTGGGAGAAGATGTCTAGACGTATTTCTCCTACCCTCCCCTACCTTGCCCCAGAGGACATATTTTTCTACAACTGGAAATGAGAGTCAAAATACAAATACACGAGAAAGAGAACAGATTGTCTTCCATTAACACTAGGGTTTATGTGAATTAAGATGAAATCTCTTAGCTTGGTTTCTAGGAGAGGAAAGGATGGGGAAGAGCAGTCTCTAGAAGGAGATCTTGAAAGGATTAGCTTCAGGAAAGTTGTCACAGAGAGGAAGGGGGAAAGGGCCAGAAAGAGCCCATTCCCAGGGCCCCAAAGATAAATTGTACCTACTTTACAATTTTGTGGAGACCAATCTGACCCTGATGTTGTTGTGGTAGAGTGGTCCCTCTGAGCAGGGCCCTTAAAAATGCTAATAATATTAACTGGAAAGGTCCAGCTGCTACCCCTTGGTTCTTGAAAGTCAAAATTTACAATTTCATTCCTTTGAATCCAACAATTTGTTCCCTGTTAAAATGCATATGCTCCAAATAGGAGACAATTTAAGCTATTACTTGATGCTAATATTACCCCTGATAATCTGATCAGAGACCAATCTTCTGACTCCAGAGCCGGAGTTTTTGTACCATACAGCCTCTTTTCCTGAGACATATTTTGACAAGAGGGAGGAAGGAGGAAAGACATGATTTGTAGTGGAGGTGGAGGTAAGGATCACCATGAGAAAAATCTAAATTCATAGAGTAGGAAGACTGGGAGTAAAATAGTGCAGTCCACCATTGCTCCATTTGATCTAAGGCTGGGCCCATTCACTCAGAAAGCTGGATCAAGTGACTAGTGATGATCAAGCATTCCATTCCTAACCTTCCACCACCTCTTACTCTCTAAAGGTGGTTCAGTATATAGAGTCCTGACCCTGGAGTCAGGAAAACCCGAGTTCATAATTTAGCCTCATTCACTTATTAGCTATATGACCTCAGGCAAATCACTTAATTTCTCCTCCTCTAGCTTTCCCCATCTGTAAAATGGGCATACTAGCACCTATAACACATGTTTATTGTGAAAATCAAAGGAGATAACATTTGTAAAGGTCTTTGAAAACTTTAAAGGGTTATATAAATGTGAGCTACAATAATGATAATTATTATTAATCCCCTCCACAACTAGTCCTCCAAACCACCTTCCTCAATCATTTTGCCCATTTCTCTAATAGCATGGGAGTATATGCCATCCAAATGATAAAAACAAAACAAAACAAAACAACAACAACAACAACAACAACAAAAAACCAAACCCCAGTAGTAACAGATCTCTTTCCTTTGTAGACACTGAATAGTATGGAGGTAATAGAGGTGAAATGTGAGAAATTAGTACTAGTAATGGTAACAGGGAAATGTTCATAATACCCCAGTTCTAATCTCTTAAAAATACCAGAAATTTCTCTATGACCCCATTTTCTCTCCTTTTCCCCAACTTCCCTTCCCTGGCATGTAATGACCCCTTTACTGGGGAAATCCTATTTGTATTACCCTATGTCAGGTAGGCTTCTGTACACACCTTACACATTCTCCAGAGGTTTCTGATCACTAGCGGTAATGGGGTTAAAACCCAATGAAATAAAATGGCCAAAGAAAGAGACTCTGTTCTGAGAGATTCCTGATAGTTTTGTGGCTATGGCAATAGCCTTCCTAACACTGCCCTCTCCCCCTTTCAGTTTTTTTTAATCATTTGGAGTCTAGCCATGTTCCTCTGTAGACTATTTCATGGGAAAGAGAAATACTTTACATCCTTTCTCTTGTTAAGCTCTCCAGCTAACTGAAGAGTGATAAGCCCTGAAACAATAGACTGCTGTGAAGGTTATAAGAATGAATCATTATCAAAAAGCTTCAAGGAATATTTATGTGAGTGGAGACCATGAGCCAAAGGCCAGTTGTTGGAGAGAGGATCTCAAAATCATTCTAGTATATTTGATCCATATGCTTAAACTATATACTCAATTCAACTGAATGAGCCTTAATTAAATGCCTACTTTGTGTCAGGCACCATGCCAGCTGCTTAGAACAGAGAGACAAAACTCAAATAGTTCCTCTCCTCAAGGAGTTTACATCTTCTTCATTGAGGCAACATGCACAAAGATAAGTCAATGCAGGGTATTTTGGTGAGGTTGACAGGAATATATGTGGGCATGGCAAGGAGGGCATCAAGGAAAGCTTAATGACAACTAAACTATGCCTAGAAGAAAGAATCTGAGAAGCTAAAAGGAGGAGGGAGTCCATGGGAGGAAGGCTTTTGCAAATGTATGAAGACAAGAAATGGCTTGCTAAACTCAGGGAGCCAGTTTAGTTTGAATGTATTGTAATGTTAATAGAATGGAAGATCTTCCCCATCCATTAATAGGCCTATATGACCACATGTGTCCTCTTTTCCCTTGGAACAGGAGCCATGTTCCCAGGACTAAAGGTACATAGGTATTTCAATCATAGGTGTCTTGCCACTTTCACAACTGTGATACATCCTGAGTCACACAGAGCCCACTGGGGGAGGAACTTGCCTGAGGAGAAGTTTGCTTAGGGGGAGGATTGCTTACAGGGAGACTTTCACACCTTTTGGTACTGAGCTAATTAGGCACTGAGTCAGGAGGGCTGTGATTCCTTCTGGCTCTGAACCTATTAGTTGAAAACTGTATACACTCTGGAGGTTGGTATTTTACTTTGGGGGGCTAGGTCATGAGAAGGACCTTTTGATTCCCTATAGGGGACTCTGAGTATCTATTTGTTAAGAGCCCTCAACTGCTCAGATGCTGGTGCTCTCCCTGTCTGATGGTGTTATGTAAGTAGTTGTATTATTCTGTTTAGACTGTTGGAGCCCTGTCTGTTGGATACTCACTTCCTTCAACTTACCTGTTAATTAACGTAAGATTGTTAACCCCTTTAAAGCTGTCTTTCCTTTAAAAAAGCAGATCAAAGAGCCTGTGCTAGCAGCCCACCCTATGTGCTAATGTGGTTGCTAATACATGTGTTTAAACTAAAATCATTCAAAAATCTTATTTTCTATGGGAAGCCTTTCCCACCCCCTCTTAATTCTAGTGCCCTCTCTGTGTTAATTATTTCCTGTTCATCCTGTGCATGGCTTGTTTGTACGCATTGTTTCCTTCTTGTCTCCCCAGTTAAGGGTGAGTTCCTTGAAGGCAGGGTTTGTCTTTTGCCTCTGATCCTTAGTACTTAGCACAGTGTCTGGCACATGGTACTTGCTTAGTAGAAGTTTAACTGAGGATTTTAGTAAATTGCAACCTCAGCATGAGTCATCCATCTCCATGGTACAGAAGGTCCCCCAAAAGCACTAGTAAGGACATTAGTAAGTCCAGACTCAGAAGGACCTTCATATTATACTCCATAGAGATTGGTTGTGTTGTGCAGAGAATAAGAAAGAGCTAAGACCTGGGTTCAAGGTAAATTTAGGTGTGGATTTATTGATCAAGCTCAAGACTACCTGGAGTATACACTCAAATCAGGCAGCCCCAAATTGGGGTATAGTCAATGCTTATTAAGGCTAAAACCACAAAAACCACAATTGGAGAGGGGAACTAGCATAAGCAATGACACACAGAAGCCAAGAACAGCCATTAGTTAGATCTGTAGTTCAGGACTAGTTTGGGAACATGGCACAAAGGTATAAGGGTGCAACCTTCCTATGATAAGGGGAACCTCCTAGAACAGGGTGGAAGGTATAGGATGGAGGGCACAGGGAGAGTAGAATTCCCCAGAACAGGCTGGGGTCATAGGACAGGCCAGGGTCATATTCTGGGTGAAGGGTGTGGGGGACCCTGCTTGGTCAGCATTCTGGGTGGTGACCTTGCTTGGTCAACATCCCAGAACACAATGGTCTCTTACATGAGATAGACTTGCCCCATGATCTCTGTACAAATTTGCACCACGACCCTTGTACAAAATGCTGCTTCAAAGCTTACTGAATTAGGGAAGTACTAATTCAGGAAGGGGGCAGGGGGCCATGCCTTGGGTAATCACTTTTACCCAGGACTACTCCTTTAAGCTGTTACAAGTGGTTACAGGGTTTAGGACATGCTACAGATTTAGGACAGAAGCTAAAGGGGCTAAATGGTGGGATTAAAATCCAGTACAACAGTTGAAGGAGATGGAATTAGCTTGGAGAAAGGAAGACTATAGGGAGTGAGCAGAGATAGATGAGGGCATCATGGATGTCTTTGAAGAGCTGTGAAATGAAAGATGGATTAGATTTGTTCTGTTTGTATCTAGAGGGCAAAACTCTGTAGAGAAGATTTTGACTCCATATAAAGAAAATATTACTAAAGAGTCACAACTACCCACAAGTGGGCAGCCTACTTGCCTGACTCTGGAAGAACTGAGATTTTCCCTCCTTTGAGTTCTTCTAGTGATGTCTGAATGATCACCTATACATTTGTTGTAAAAATGATGTGTCATTAAGTACAAGTTCAACTGGGATCCTCTCTTGTCCCTTACACCTCTGAGATTCTTTACATGGAGAACTGTAAAATATGACTAAAGGAATCCTTTAGGTTTTTGCTCCTTCACCTGCTCTCTTATAAACACTGTCACTGTAGCATGAAACAGCAGGTACTTGTCTATACCACCACCTATAGCATAAAGAATAGTAGGAACTTGCAGGGAATATTACTTAAACATACAGAATGGTGGGAACTTGTGTATAACATGCATCACATAAGCAAAAACAGGAACCTGTGGAAAGTACCTTTACTAAAATGTTTTCCAGTATATTTCCACATGTACATGGCTATTTTTGCCCTTTATCAGACTTCTCTTCCACTAAGCACTATACTAGGCACTTTGAGTACAAAAAGTCCCTGCCTACCTTCAAGGAGCTTCCACCCTGTTGGTCGTGACAACATACATATTTTTAAGTATGAACAACATAAATGGAAGGTGTCCTTTGGGGGAGGTACTAGTAATATTAGTCTTTGAATTTGAATTGTATTTGCTATGATTCAATTAGCAAGATCTTTCTCTAATTGTGAAGTAGGAAAAGTTCATTTTCATCTAGGGCTGCTAGCAAGAAAGATAGAAAATTATTCAAAATAAGTCTAGTCTCAGTATCTAAGACTGAGAAAGCAAGACTGGTCATCACTGCTTTAGTGTCTTGGCAGGTTCCCCATCTCCAGCTTGACAGATTAGAGACTGCTTCCTGTTCCCAAGTCATCATTCAAAAGAAGTGCCTATCAAAGATGTGGGCCAGCCAGGGTTTTTTCGTAAGTCAAAAAGAGATGGCCATTTAAGAGAGGAGCCTCTGAGAGGGAAGGGTACCTTTCACTTCGACAGTTTTGCCCAGTGAATATTCATGGGGAGTCTTAGGAAGACACAAATTGATGTATCAATGAAAATCCTCCTATTTTCAGACTTTATATTCACTTTCAAAAGAATAACATACCTGATTCACCTTTTTTTTTGCCTTTTGGAGGGGGAAAGGCAGGGCAATTGGGGTTAAGTGACTTGCCCAAGGTCACACTGCTAGTGTGGTGTCTGAGGCTGAATTTGAACTCAGGTCCTCCTGACTCCAGGGCTGGTGGTCTATTCACTACACCACCTAGCCTCCCCTTGATTCACCTTTCTTTACCTCTGTTAGTATGTGACCCGGTTGATTACCCTTCCTTCTGCTTACTTTCTCTTCCCTGAGTTTTTGTGGTTTTGATCATCGTGGCTCTCTATGTCTGGTTATTCCTTCTTGGTCTCCTTTTCAGTATTATCAGTCACCAGTCTTTCTCTCCTCCATAACTGTAAGTGAACCCTAGGAGTCTTCTTTGTCCTTTTCTCTTTGCAAAACTTCTCTCATTGCAACTTTATCAACTCCCATGAAATCAGTTAGCATCTCTTATACAACCCTCACCTATTTCCTTTCAGTTCTGCACCTCCTGGGATGCCTGGAGGAAGTCTCCACCTGAATGTTCTATCAACATCTCAAATTTAACATGCACTAAAGAGAACTTTTTGTATTTCTCTATAAGCCCACTGAATTTTACCACCATTCTTCTAGTAATCCATGTCCACAACCTAGTAGGTATTCTTTTTTTTCTTTTTGGAGAGGGGAAGGTAGGGCAATTAGGGTTAACTTACCCAGGGTTACACGGCTAATTTTTGTGTTAAGTGTCCGGGGCTGGATTTGAACTCAGGTCCTCCTGACTCTAGGGCCAGTGCTCTATTCACTGAGACACCTAGCCGACCCCTAATAAGTATTCTTAACTCTTCATTTTCATTTATGTCACACATCTATGAATTACCTACCACATCTTGTTGAATGGATTGGGTCTAGCTGGGCTAGATACTAGATCTGGGAAATGGTTGGTTGTATAGATAATAGTTTAATCCATGGGAATTGATTAGATCACCTGCCTTTGTGAGAGGGATTCTATGTGGCATACATTCAAGAGACTAACACATCGGTTTGCATAAAATCTCATTGCATAAAACTTCAGAAACCTAAAGGGATGCAAGGCCCCTTCAGGCTAAAGTGGCTGCCATAGGAAGGGAGATAGGCCAGTGGTGGAGAGCTGGAAGAGATGGAGTTTCAGCCCGGCCTAAACATTGCCAAGAGGATAATTTCAAAAACAAGTATAAAACTTCAGCAGCTTCTAGGCCACAGAACCTCCCTGGATCAACCAAGCTGTCAATTACAGAAAGGAGTCTAGAGAAAGAATAGATGGGCTGATGAGTTGCTAGGCTATTTTTCTACCTAGGCTATGCTTCATTCCAACATCTTTCCAGGATTCTCCTTCCCCTTCCCCCACTTCTACTGCTTTTCAGTCTGGTTAACTCATTGTTAGTGGAAAAGGAATGGAGTGAGGGCAGATCAGACTATGAGGGGAAAAAAACCAAAAAACCAAACCTCCCCCACCACCTTCACCTGTTTCTGACCCTGAGCTTTCAAGTTTCTGGTAGCCAAGAAATTGATCATTTTTTTCCTCTAATTCTTCCATGAGCAGATGAACTTGGTCCATCAATCCTTCCTCTTACCTCATCTTGATCAGGCAGTTAAGAAGAGTGGAGTTAGAAATGGTTAGAGTGGAGTGAAAGAGCTGAATTTGTAATAAGCCTAAAATTTCCTCTTTACATCTTCCACTCATTGTTCCTCTTTTGGGCCTTTGACGCCAAGAACAATTCCTCCTCCACATGTCTGTTTGGCTAGTCCACGAGCCATTTTCCTTTTGGGCTTCTTTCTTTAGTTTTCCTTTGTTTTGACTAGTTTCTGGAATTTATTTGAAGACATTTAAAAAAATCCATACTGAATTACCAAATTGAATAAACAGTCATTGTTGAAATGATGTTTGGAAAACTTCTCAAACTAAATATCAGGTCACTGTTCAGTCTCTCAGGAAATTGATTTGAAAGGCACCTTACTCTGCTGTTATTAGATGAATGTGAATATGGGAGCCTTCAAGGCATAGGAAGATAGTGCTAAAAATTCTTTGTCTTGAATTTTTTCACACCCCTTCCCAATTTTTTTGGACCAATTTTTAGGATATAAGGCATCTTTGAAGATTTGATACTTAAAACTTCTGGATACTTAAATTTCTGGAAAAAGAAATGAAGTACATATATCTATATCTATATCTATATATCTAGAGAGAGAGAGTGAAAGAGAGAGAGAAAGGGAACCATCTAGAGTTAAAAGAGATCTCAGAGGCCATCTAGTCCATCTTTTGTTTCATTTTATAGTTGAAGAAACTTGAGAGAGCTTAAGTGACTTGATCCAGGTCAACAGTAAGAGCTGGATGCCAGATTATAGATTCTGAGAGTCCATGTAAACACTCAATGCAAAAATCCCATCTACAATATTCCTAATAGGACATTCTTAAACTTCCTGTTGCAGGCATGTTACATGCTTTCTATTGCAAAAAATGTACATTTCATTTTTTAAATAGTTAATAGTTTTAAATTGCTAAAAATTTATCCCTTAACTGAGAACTCACCATAAATTTCTATCTAGTGTTGAACACTGGAGCATCTCAGAGAAAGTCTGTTCTTTAAATCTGGAGTTCCCAGCTTGTGGTCTAAGGGGTTGGGGGACCTTGGATTTATAACAAAAGATCCATCTCATTCAGTGGCACAGTATAATAAATAAATAAGCTTGCCTTCCATAGACTGAATAAATATTATATCTTGTACACTCAAACACTACTGTTTTTATGTAATTTACTTTTACTATTTCTAAAATGTCTATAGATACAGTTGTGATTAAAATAGATGTCAAGGAATTAGCTGTACCCTTTTGTCATTCTGTGTTTTCTCAATCAACAGATAATACAATCAACAAGGGCCATTTCCAAGTCTCCAGATCTATATCTTTCCACTGGACCCAGAAGCTCCAAAGCAGAAAGTGAGGCTGGTGACTTTGCACAGCCCTTCTCACTTTAATCCAATTCACTTGCATGTCATGGTGTTACCTCCCTGATGTCATGATCTTCTTCGAAATCGCAGGGCAAACAACAACAGCAATTAACAGGATGCTTGGCATACAGCAAACAATTAATAAATACTTTTTTCATTTATACAACCATTAATTCTGCTCCTTCACATTAAAATGTGAGGATTCCATTAAAACCTTTTTCATACTTGAGAAAGTGTGAATAAGAATAGAATAGAATCAGAATAATAGAATTCTAGAGTCAGGGGAGGCCTTGAAGGATAAATCAAAGATAGTTAGCTATCTGATTTCCCCCGTCTTCTCTTTTCTAGACTGATATATTTAATTTGATATATTTAGTTAAGCTTGCTGAATTATTGAGTTTGTAGTTCAATTTATTTCATGTTTCTCTCTAAGACATAGTACTTCAAAAATTAGTTGGTTTATCCCTTGGCCTCAGGTAGGACTGAGCCTCAACCAGTCAAGACAAGGGAACATCCATCTTATTTTCAAATATTCAAGGAAATTGGTGCCCTCTAAGTCCAATTCTAATATTTAACCCTTTCTCAGAGGAAACTCATCTTTCTCTCTAACCTGAATCCTTCCCATTCAAACTTAAGCCAATTTATTTTTCCTATTGTCCTTGAAACAGACTGAGATTTAATGCTCATTCTTTGACCTTAAAGATTTCAGAACATTATTATTAAATCATGTCCCCACCTTTGTCCTTCTCTCTAAATTACTTTATTCCCAATTTCTTCTTCTAGGTTTCGTTTTCTTTCATTTAATCATTTTCATTGCTGCTCTCTGAATCATCTCCAATTCTCCAGGGGATATCCAAGATCTACTTTTTTTTTAAAGAAACAGTTATACTCAAACTCCTATAGAACAATGTCCATAAAAGATGGGAATCTGCCCATTGTGGGGACCTATTATTTTAAAAAATTACTCTCCTGGAGATAGTCCTTCTGGGAATAGGATTTTTACCTTGCAAGCCCATCTAGGACCTTTGGAGTATCTTATATGACTTGGGAATATAAACCCTTTATATACCCTGGTGTCACCTGATTGGGGAAGCAAAGGTTCTTGGAGTAATGCCAGTTGGTCATGTTACTTATTGTTTCCTGAGCAGAAAGGGAAAGAATTCCTTTTTCTCGGAGTTCAGACCCTGAGAAACAAAGGTCTCTTATTGTCCTGTTGAGAGGTAAGTCACCCTGGATAATATAAGCAATGCCAGTCTTATGTTCACAAGCTGTAACTATTCTGCAGTGACTGATAATTGTTTTAAACTATTGTCATAGTTTCTTCAGAATTACAAAATATCCTCCTGATGTAGCATATTTTGTGTCTATTTTCCCTTAAGCTAAGCATGCACTCAAAACTCATTCCTAGGTCTTAGAATTCCAGCACTGCACTGTCAGCATCCCTAGTGTACACCCTGCTTCCCGAGCCCCCTTCTCAGACAGGACTCTGGCCCAATTCCCCCCAAATATGGAGTGATTATAGAACAATATCAGATAGCATAACACTATGTGTTACCCAGTCATGTGCTATGGAGAATAAATTCAAGAGGAATTCAAAGAGAAGAGAGAGCAGAGTAAAAGGTAATCTTGGGGGAAGGCTTTATAGAATAATGATAATAATAATGTTGATTATGAGGATAGGTGGCATTTATATAGCACCTACTATGTGCCAGGCACTGTGCTAAATATAAATATTATTTCATCTAATCCTCCAAAAATTATCCCCATTTTACAGCTGAGGAAATTGGGGTTAAGTGATCCATCCAAAGTCACAGAGCTAGTAAGAGTCCGAGGCTGTATTTGAACTCAGAAATCTTCCTGATTCCAAATCATTATTTAATCCACTGTGCTACCTAGGAGTCCTTCTTGAGCTGAGCCTTGGAGGCTGGTTAGGTGGTAGAGAGACAGCATTAATCTTCCTAGAAAACTTTTCTCCAGGAAGATTTGATTCCGCTTTCCCTCCATACCAGTTGCTTTGACAAAGTGAAAAAGAAAACAATGGCCCCTATTCAATAGCAATTGGTGTGGTCTGGGTACCATATTTCAAGAATGATATTGACGAGTTATATATCACAATCTGAAGAACTGTTAAGGGGATGGAACGTGCCATATAATTATTGGTTGAAGGCAATGGGAATAGTGAGGCTGGAAGAGTCTCGGGAGCATTATGAAAATTGTCTTTACATATTTGAAGGGCTGCCAGGTGAAAGAGAGGTCATTTTTTTCCCCACTTGCTGCAAAGCACATGGCTAGGAACCATAGGTGGAATTTGCAGAGAAGTACATTTAGGTTCAAAGTAAGGATTTTAAAAAATCATTGTGTTTTAATATAGCTTGTTTCATTTGTAATTCAATATATTTTATTTTATGCACCTAAAAACATTATTCTAAGAAAGGTTCTACTGGTTCTTCCAGTGATCAAAGTGGATCTACATGCCTCCCCCCAAAAAGGTTGAGCACTTGAAATAAGGAAACATTTCCTAATGATTAAAGCATTTCTAAAGTGTTATGAGCTGCCTTTGTAAGTAGTTAGTTCCCTATTACTGAGCATGCCCAAATAGAGACTGGACGGCCCTTTGCTGCTGATATAATAGAAGGGATTTTCGTGGAGATATCTTTAGAAATATAAGGTCTCTGACATCCCTGCCTACTCTGACACCCTGTGATTCTGAGCTCAGGCCCTGAGCTCAGGCCCAAACATTGAATAACTCATCTGAAACACTCCTTCTCAATAGCAGGCAAATATCGAGGGTGACCTTCCTTCTTTTCCCCAGGGGACTCTTGGTGAAGAAAACATATTTTGAAAATATTTCAATGTGCTTGCTTCCAGCAGGTTCTTGAATTACACTTTCTGTGAAGGCCTGAAAGAATCTGAGGGGGGAAAAGAAGCCAAAGCATGAATTGCAAAGGATATTCCAGAAATGTTACAGGAGTTAAAATGTGTACTCACCCTCTGCTTCAGGTTCTTCTGGGTTTGTGTCAATGCTTGTCCTGTTGGAGTAGATTTCCATGTTTGGTTATTTGTGACTTACAGGTACAGTAGCCATTCCTCCTGGAAGGTCCACCTTCAGTGTCATCTTCATGAAACCTTCCCTGAATTCCCTATTTAGAAGTGATAGCTTTCTTTTGTTTTGTTTTTCCCCCTTCTCTTAGCACCAGTCCCTCTTTGTGTGTCTTTCATCCTATTCCTCTCTTTCTTTTCCTCCAGACCGCCTCTTCAGTTATCCCTATAGTCACTCCAGTCTTCATCTACATTTATTGGATTTTTCTGTCATCTATAAACATACCCAGCCTTCTTCATTCTTTGGAAACTCTCACTTGGTCCTGCCATACCCACTATCATGCTATATCTCACCTTTCCTTTCCAGCTAAATTTCTTTTTAAAACCATCACCATACATTTGTATATGGTGTACATATTTATAGCTATAGAGAAACATATCTAAACTTTATTGTGGCTTTGGGGGGGGGTTAGGGGCAGAAAAAAAAAGAACAAAGTAAAAAAGTGCACAGCCCAGAACAAAAAACTCACGAAGAAGCAAAGGGAAAAAAAGGACAATTCTCAGCACAACAAATATTATTTATTATATAGGCTCTCTTGAAATGAACATTTATTGTTACATATTTTGAATCCTTTCATGTTCTGCTATGCACAGGACTTGTTTTTTTTCTTTTTAACTTTGTATTTAAGTTCCAGTATTTAAGTTTGATATGTTTTGTTTCTTTTCTCTAGTCTGTATTTGTGTTCTGGTGTTTGAGCCTAAAATAAAATTTTAAAAATCCATAATGATTTATATTTGTTCCCTCTATTTCCCCTCCTCAAAATTTATTTTGAAGTCTAGTTTTTAACCCCACTAATCAGCTTAACCAAAAATCTCTCATTTGACAAATCTGGTGACTTTTTTCTCAGTATTTATCCTTCATGACCTCTTTGTAATCATCTGGGGTTGTTGACCACCTTCTCTTCCTTGATACTCTCTCCCATCTGGGCTTTCATGACTGCTTTTTGTTGATTCTCTGACTGCCTCTCAGTTCCCTCCAATGAACATGTGTCATGGCTACTACCATTGGGTGTTACCCAAAGCTCCATTCTCATCTCCCTTTTCTTTTCTCTCTATTCTTTCACTTGGTGATCTCATCAATTTCCACAGTTACAATACCACCTCTTTGCAACTGATTTCCAGGCCTACTTATCTAGCCCAGAATTCCCAAAGTGGGTGACACCCCCTCCCTGGGGAATGCTGGAGTGATCCAGGGGGGCTGTAGCAGCCTCGGTTGCAATTGGGAGGTGTTGAAGAAAAATAAGGGGGTGGTGGAAGCATAAGGAAAGAAAAGATAAGACAATTTTGAGAAACCATTTGTATATGTTTCATCTGTTGTATAGTGATTGCATTATTTTCCAAATAAACACACAAAATGCAAGTTATAACCTATTGGTAGTGAAGTCTACCAACAGGTCTTTAGAAGTGTTGGCAGGTGAACATGTTGTGCATTGTTGGGAAGTCCAGCACACATGGGCAGGAATATGTACATGTGATGGCTTGTTTACAATATACTATATGATTACATGTCACACTATTGCATTATCAAAATTTCAATGTAGAAAAAATCCCACAAATTCACAATAAATTATTAAATTTAAGATGCATCATTTAAAAATATTTTATATTTTTTGAAATGACACAAATCAAAAAAAGAAAGACATTAAAGGGTTAAGGAAAGTAAATTTCCAGTAAGGGACTGAGTAATTTGATTTTTGAAAAAGGGGTGGTAGGCCAAATGAGTTTGGGAACCTCTGATATAGCCCAATGTCTGTCTCTTGAGCTCTAGTCCTTTATTACCAAGTAATTTAGCCTTTTGTCCAAAACAGAATTCATTATTTTTTCATCCAAATAATCCCCCTTTGAAAACTTCCCTATTATTTCAAGAACACCTATCCTTCTAGTCACTTGTATTTTCAACCTTGGTGGAATCTTCAAATCTTCTTTTTTGTTCACCCCACAGATTCACTCCATTGCCATCTCTTGTAATTTCTTTCTCTACAACATCTATTGAATATATTTCCTTATCTTCACTCGTGCAGCCACTGCCATTCTTTAAGCCCTAAGGATCTCCCACCTGGACTATTACAATAGCTTCCAAATTGGTTTGGAACATTGCCTTATGTTTCGCAACTCCAATTCATTCTCCACATGGTAGTGATTTTTCTAGAGTAGGGGATTGTCCACAAAATTCTTCCTGACTCAAAAAACTCCGATGAGTCCTCATTACCTCTAGGATCAAAGCTAAACTTTTCTTTTGGTCATTTAAAACTATATTAGGCTAGTGATTAAATGAAAAATCTTTAGAAAAGGGCCCTTTTCTCTTCCTGCCTCAAAAATGCTTAGTCACTACTTCTTTACCATAGATTAACTCTAGGGGTTAGTTAGGTTGACTCATCACTGAGAATCCTCTGATTGACTGATGAGCTATAAAACCTGAAGACTCAAAGGATTTTTTTTTAAAGGAGATTTCTGGCTGACTTTTTGGCTGTGACTCTCTAGGTAGCAAAATGTGATATCAGTGAAGGATGAGGAAAGGACTGTTTTCTACCACAGCATAATACTTTCAGAGGACTATCACTTCTCAGATGGAGCATGGATTCAACTATCTGGGCTTTTACTGGGGATCCTTCGTTGATTTTGCCTCTTTATTTTGCCTTTATTTCCTTGGGTAGGTGACCAAGCACCAACCTCAAGATAAACATGTCACAGCCTTGTGAATCACAAAAGGTTAGAAGATCCTAGTAGGCTTCTAGGTAAGGTAGTGTCCCCAGAGAGATGGGAGTGGCTAATGTAAGGAGAGCATTGGAGAAAGAGGTCATTGGAAAGAAAATCAAGTTTGGCTCTTTGATTAGACCATACCAAAGGTGGGGGAAATGTTGAATGCTAATTAGTATCCTTGCAAAAAAAATGTTTTATGTTCCAACGAGGCTTAGATATTAGCTTTTCAGCTAACTGTACTCACAGGGATAAGTTGTTACTGAATTCTGTTCTAACCTTTCTGCTAATGCACAGTATAAGTCTTTTAAACTTAACATTCCTTTTTTCTTTTTTATGTGTATGAGTAGGAAGAAATCTCCTGTCTAATACCAAATTAATGTTTATATACCGAGAACTTTTTTTTAAAACATCTCTCCTTTTGGGAAACTTACACTTTCAAGCCATAACTATTAAAAACGATTAGAATCTTTCCCTTGATTAGTCAAGGTGGGGGTTTGTTGAGCTAACAAAGGTGAAAATGGAAACCCACTTTCACTATCAAGAAATCAGACTTCCCTAGCAATGATGATAGACCAAAATTATTTTTGGGATGCAGTACAAAAGGAGTTCTTCAAGTTGTCAGACCTATAATCCCAGAAACCACTCCTATAAATTAAACTAGTATTTAGTAGATACTTCTAGTTTACTTTTTTATTTAACAAGTTCTTATTTCTTCTCTTTCCTACTTTCACACTGAAAAGAGAAAAAATAAAATTTTTGTAACAAATAAGCAGTGAAATGAAACAAACTCATATTTGGGTCATGTCCAAAAAATGTTTTATTCTGCATCTTGAGTCTCTATCTGGAGGTGGTAGGTAGCAGGCTTCATCGTAGGTTCACCCTGATTGCAAGAATCTTAGAAAAGGCAATGCTTCTAGCTCAACTCCCACAGTCATCAACCTGGGAAGCAACTCCCTGGGAAATGATGTTAGGCAATCACTACTACTGCATCTATTGAAGACTAAGAAAAGAAAGATCTTGCCACCAAGGTCCTTGGTGCTGTGAAATGGTTCAACATTAGAAATTTAATGATTTCATCAGTGAAAAATATGTTAAAAAGAGGCATTACTATCTTCTTTGCCACTGAACTCTCTCAGGACCTTGGGTCTTTTTCATTTGATTTGCAAGTGAAAACTTCTAATTCTGTTGCTTCCCCCATTAGAATGTGAGCTCCCTGAAAGCAGGGACTGTCTTACTTTTCTCTTTGTATCTCCATCATTGAGCACAGCACTTTGTAAATAGTAAAGGTTTAATAAATGTTTCATTCATTTACCCACTAATTCAAACAGAGGACAATTGCTGACCTCTTTAGCATCACAGACCTAGTTAGTATCAAAAATCAGAACTTGAGCTGTGTCCTTCTTACCCCAGTTCAGTACTCTTTCTGCTAAATCAGATTAGTGATTGTTTGAAAAATCTAATATTTAGTAAATGTTTTTAACTAACATATAACATCTTAACCCATTTAATCAATATTCACTACTTAATCAGTAATAGTTACTGAAGATTTATCATACTCAGTGTTTTGAGGACATACAAGAGGAAAAAAAAAGCAATTTCCCTGACACTAAAAAACAGTGGAAAATTAAATGGGGAGACATAAAAAGGCATATGAAGAATACCAAGAAATGTATTCATCACTATAGATGAAGTTTAAACTTTGAGAGTTGATGGAACTTTAGACATTTGGAGCTAGGAAGGCTTCAATGAGGAAGGCTTCATGATGAAGATGATAGATATTTAAAACACAACATTTTGGTGCAAGGAGAAGGACCACCCACTGATATTGGACATATCAAGTGTTTGGCAGGTTCTCCTAATGGGTGAAAGAGCTCTGCTAAGCACCAGACTGAATTAGTTTGTAAGTACCTATCTCTTGGACAAGCACTATTGATGGACAATAAAGTAGATCCAGAATTGAGTAGGAGGAGCAACTGCAAGATGGATGGTCTTTGGGAAATTTTACAGCACTTTTAATGATTCCCAAGCTACTCTCTGAACACAAAAGTCCATTTAAAAAATACCAATGTTATGCTAGCAATGCTGTATGACTATGATTCAGGGAGTATCACAATGGCAAAGAAATGAAAATTTCAGGCAGCCCAAGGACCATGAGAAGATTTATGGGTGTAAGTAGGCTATAGCATATCACCAATGAAGACCTCTCTTTAGGAGGTGGTATAAAAACATCAAGGATATATGATTGGAAAAGGAGGTGAGTCTATCACAAAAAGTGAATGAGGACCAAAGGATGACCAGACTGCATAATACCCTGGTGTTGATGAAATCCACAAAATTTTAAAAGACCCAGGGGGAAGTCTCCATTATGTAGAGTAGACCCTCTGGATGAGAAGTCAGGAGAAGATTTATGGAAGGGAGTAACAGAATTAACCTACCTAAGCTACAGATGATGGAGTTCCTTATAAATGTGCATAGTGTCTACTTATGAATCTTTTTAGTGAGTACATTTACTCTCTGCAGATGGTTATTGCTGGAGTATTTGAAAATCAGTTCCCCTATTATGAACAAAGCACTGTGCTAAGTGGCTTATAAATATCTCATTTGATCCCCACAACAGCCCTGGGGAGTGGGTGTTATTATTATTTTACAGTTGAAGAAACTGAGGTAGACAGAGGTTAATGACTTGCCCAGAGTCATAGAACTAGTAAATGTCTGAAGTTGTACTTGAATGCAGGTCTTCCTAACTCCAGGACAATAGCTCTATTCTTTGGTTTGAATGTTGCTTAAGATAGGTACCTTATCTGCTACTTATAAATATTAGAAAGTCACTTGGGACCCTGAGAAGTTAAATGACTTGCTCAGGACCACCAAAGACAATAGAGGTGATACTTGAGCCCAGGTCTTCCTTTCTCTGAAGCCAGGTCTCTATTATATAATAGTATTTTTCAAGTTATTATCTTTACAAAAATAAATATCTTAGTTACATAATTAGTTGATAAATCTTTTTTTTTTCATAGAAATTGAATTAGAGAAGTTTGAATGACTGTGGTTTTTACTGCATTCTTTCATTCAATTAACAAATGTTTCCTTAGTGTCTATTATATGCCATCATGGGAGGTATAAAAATAAATAAAACAAGGTCCCTGACCTCCAAGATTTTACAATCTAGGAGGGAAGATAAACCACTCATACTCACCTAGCCATGGCTTATAGCTACACTATGAGATAAAGACAGTATATAGTTCAAGTTCAGAGAAAGAGGAGGTTATATCTATCTGAGGATAATCATTCAATCATTCATCAATTCAACAAATCTATATTGAGCATGTATTGTGTGTAAGACACTTTGCTAGGTGTTGAGCAGTGGGTTTCATGGGAGAGATGCTTTTCTTTTCTTCTCTTTCTCTTCTTTGGCCATATCATTTTAGTAAGCCAGAGATCTCTTAAATGTTCTGTTGTTTTATGTCCCCTGACCCACTGAATGGGAATAAAGTGAAAGCCATTTCCAGCAATGAAACTGGAATGTCTGTCATGGAAGCAAGCCCATCTCACCATTTGATTTGGGTGAATGGAGTCTGCTGCTCATTTGGCACCTAGGAACATTGTTATCTGTGACTGGTCTTGATATCACAGGTATTTAGCAAATTGCATGTGATTACTGCTCCAAAGATCTTTTCATTGATCTAAAACCTGTCATGTTGGCAGTATTCTTTGTCTGATGGCCTGCCAGTGGACAGTTTTTCCCATGACCAAAGCATTTTTCTACTATGCCACTTCACGAGTACATGAGAAGTATACTTCCTAGGTAGAAGAAATCCTTGACAGCACTCAGCTTCAAAATACCGGCAAGGATGCTTGGCTACATAGGGGATTTCCCTGAGGTTAGTCTAGTACAGGATCTTGCATGGAAAAAATGAAGAACCACATGTTTCTTGCCACTGCTTATGACCTCAATCAAACATTCACCACCGACTCATCTTATACTGTGGATCCTCATGCAAGGTGCTTCACATGGGTTATGGGAAACATCTAGAGAGGTTAGACTGAGAATATTTGTAGACTGCTGCGATATTTTCCCAATTGTAATAAAATTGGAAAAGAAATGAAGAAAATATGCACCACTTGCTTCGAGAAAGAATGTGGCATATTGAATGCCAAGGTCTCTCTCTTCTCCTGTCCTGTACCATCCTCTTCCTTCCCTGACTCACCTCTGTCCCCCTTCTCTTGAACTTAAGAAAGGAATTACAAATATTTCCCAAGATCTTAGGTAGAATATGATCCATTGACAATATACAATCATGAATTGGTCTGGTTTTTGATCTGTTTAAACTATTTTCTTTACCTCTGCACACAATTGTCTGCTAAGTAAATAGCCTCACTTGTTACCACCCACCTTCTTGATTGCTATTGACTAAATCATAATACAGGGTCCTCCTGGGGAATCTTTTGTTGAGAGAACAAGTTATTTCCTTTTCTGGAGCCTCCCCAATGTGGTGTCTGTAAAACATTCCAAATTTTTTGGGTTGTTATCAAAACAGTCTCCTAAGCCCACGGTCTGGTCTATGATTTGGATTGGAGGGTTGCTGTTTCATAAGGATCAAATGAATGTGCATTTCTGGAAGAGAAGAACATTTTTTGTGGTCACTGCAAATGCCACTGGACATCACCAGTTTTAGACTCAGGGGCATCTGAGAAGAATGTGATGTTTTTCCATATTTTAGCTTCTCGTCATTGGAAGCCCTAGACTGACTCAGTGGCATGCTCTGATATTGGAATAATTTTCTGCTTAGTGTGATTATGTTTGTTGGGCCTATTTCAGCACCCAGAACTTGAAAGCTCCCTGAATTTATTCTGTCCAATCCATCTGACAATGATGAATAGTCAACAAGCGAATGAGCTGTAGATCATGTTTCTAATCAGGTTCAATCAATAGCTCTGCAGAAATTTTAGGTAGGAATATAAAGGATAGACCACCATATGAATGTTTCCCACAATTTACTGTGGCACAAGCTGCATCTCCTTCCTGCCCTGGATTTTTAAACCTCTAGGGAGTCTACTTCAAGGCATAGTAGAAAATCCCTGGAAAAGACATAGTAGAATTCAGAAAAGAAAGACCAAGTAAATGAACATATGGACATGTTTGCAGACAGATTAATGAACTTTGGCAGGAGAAAATCTAACATAACAAACTAGTGTCTTTAATACAGAAGATTGACAACACTAGCATTCCATTTTGAGTGAATAACAACTACTTATATAGTGATAAATCTCATGTATTGATAATTTCAAGGCTAGATATGCTTGCTGGTTTGTAAGGAGAACCATTCCATGTTCAACAGCTGTATCTGTTAGAAAAGTTTTCCTTTTCTTTTTTTTCCTTTTTTTTTAAGAGGGGAGGGTAGGGCAATTGGGGTTAAGTGACTTGCTCAAGGTCACACAGTAAATGTTAGGTGTCTGAGGCCGAATTTGAACTCAGGTCCTCCTGACTCCAGGGCTGGTGCTCTATTCACTGTGCCACCTAGCTGCCACTCCTTTTCTTTTTCTTAAAAGCTTCCTTATTATAACATCCATAGGTTAGTCCTGGTTCTGACTCCTGGTTCTGATCCACATAGAATAAATCCAAATTTTTTTTGCATGAAATCTTTGCAATATCATGACTTCTCAAGTCTTCTCTTTTCCAGGCTAACCACGATCATTTCTTTCATTATTTCTCATGTAATGTGGCTTCCAGCCCTTCCCTTTACTTGTTGCCCTCCTCCAGATGAAGGACAGCTTATCTGTGCTGCCATCTATTCTTCACCAGGTGTAGAGAAATGATTAAAATCCACAAATCTCCACTTAGCTTTCAAATGAAGCCTATTTTACTTTTTTTCTGGAGGAATTATTGCTCAATTGTTTTTCAGTTGTGTCTAACTCTTCATGACCCCATTTGGGGTTTTCTTGGGAAAAATACTGGAGTGGTTTGCCATTTCCTTCTCCAGCTCATTTTACAAAAAGGAAACTGAGGCAAACAGAGTCACACAGCTAGTAAGAGTCTGAGGCCAGATATGAACTCTGGAAGATGAATCTTCCTGACTCCAGGACTGATACTCTATCCAATTGCACCACTTAGTTGCCCTGTTTACTAGAATATTTTGTCACTATTGATTGAAATTCTCTTAACATAGCAACTGCTGAGTATCTAAAGATTTTATTTTAAGTATTTGAACCTAGAAAGCTTTAAAAACCATTCCTTTTTAAAGAATCCATAAACATATGATTATAGGATTTCAATTTAGAGGGAATCTGGCATCTCATTTAGTTGAATCCACTTGTTTTATAGATTAGGGAACTGAGATGCAGATACCTGAAGTGATTTATCCCAAATTCACCAGTGGCAAGTAGCAGAGTTGGCTGACCTGAATCCAGCCTCTCTGACTGCATAGTCAATGCTCTTTCCATGCATGCTTATATGGCATTGTAGAGTATCCCACAATTTATTTCCTAATAATGAAAAAAGATATTTGTTGAAAAGACAACTGTTACCCGACTCCTCAATAAATTCTAGCTTCTATCACCTTCCAGGATCAAATATAAAATCCTCTGATATTCAGTCTTTCATAACCAACGTGTACCCCGCCCCCCATCCTCCTACCTTCCTAGTCTTCTGATGTCTTACTCTCCTACCATGTACTCTTTTATCTAATGGTGACACTGGCTTTCTGGCTGTTGCTGAAAGAAAATACACTATTTCTTGACTCCAACATCTTCTCTGACTGTCCCTCATGCCTGGAATTTTCTCTTCATCTCTAATTACTGGCTCCCCTGGTCCCAGTTAAAATTTCAGATTCTACAGGAACCTCCCCCAACTCCTCTTAATTCTAGTACCTTCCCTCTTTTAATTACGTCTTATTTTTCCTATAGGAGGTAGCTAGCTGGCTCTGTGGATAGAATGCTGGAGCTGGAATCAGGAATACCTGAGTTCAAATCTTGCCTCAGAAACTTACTAGCTATGTGACCCTGGGCAAGTCATGTAACCTCTGCTTGCTTTAATTCACTACAGAAGGAAATGACAAATCACTCCAGTATCCTTGCCAAGAAAAACCATGGACAATAATGATGTGCTATGAAAGAGTCTGACCTGGATGAATGACATTTTTCCTGTATATAACTTGTTTATAAATTTTTTTTGTTTGTTGTCCCCCCCTTAGTTTGTGAACCCCTTAAAGGAAAGGACTGGGTTTTTGTTGTTTGTTTTGCCTCTTGTGCACTTAGCACAGTGCCTGGCTCATAGTAGGCACTTAATAAATGTTCATTTGCTGATAATGAAATGGAAAGCAAATAAAAAGTTTCACTAATGTCCCCATTTGTGAAAGGGGTGGGATCGGGGTGGGTAAATAAAGGGTAGAAGGCTGAGAATATGTATTATTCAAAAAGAGCTTTTACCCATACCTATCAGATTAGCCAATATGACAGGAAAGGAAAATGACAAATCTTGGAGGTATGTGGGAAATTTGAGACACTAATGCTCTGTTAGTGAGGTGGTATACTGATTCAACCATTCTGTAGAGGAATTTGGAGCTATGCCCAGAGGGATATAAAACCATGCATATCCTTTGACCAAGCAATACTGCTGCTAGGTCTGTATCCCAAAGAACTAAAAAACAAAACAATAAAAAAGGACCTCTACATACAAAAATATTTATAGCAACTCCTTTCATGCTAGCAAAGAACTGGAAGTTGAAGGGATGTCCATCAATTGGGGAATGACTGAAAAAGCTGTTGTATATGATTGTGATGGAATACTATTGTGTATAAGAAAAGATGAGAAGGATGCTCTCAGAAAAACCTAGAAAGACTTACATGAACTGATGTAAAGTGAAATGAGCAGAACCAGGAAAATATTGTATATAGTAACAGCAATATTGTATGATGATAAACTGTGGATGACTAAGCTATTCTCAGCAAAACAGTGATCCAAGACACTTCTGAAGGATATATCATGAAAAATGCTACCCATCTCCAGAAAAAGAGTCATGGAGTCTGAATCTAGGTCAAAGAATAATTTTCTTTACTTTCTTGATTTTCTTGTTTTTTTCTCAATATGACTAACATGGACATATGTTTTGCATGACTGTACACATATAATTTATATCAAATTGCTTGCTTCCTCAGTGAGAGGGAGAGGGGAAGGAGGGATGGAGAGATTTTACAGTGCAAAATATTTTTAAATGAACATTAAAATTATTTTTACATGTAATTGGGAGAAAATAAAATATTAACCCAAAGAAAGCTTTTTATCCATAAAAATAACAAATCAAGATAGTAGGACTTTGGAGTAGAAATCTTATTCAATCACTTGCTAAAAAAGAATTGGGAACCAGGCTGCTAGAGTCTGGTGAGATATCAATTCATCTTTATGAAACATAAAAGATCTGGAAATTGAGTGGGGCAGAGTCAAGATGGTGGAGTAGAAACAGGACTTCGCAGAGGCTCCAGCTTCCACCTTTGTCAATCCACGTAAAAGGAGACTCTGAACAAACTTTGGAGCTACAGAACCCACAAAATGAGATGGAGAAGCTAACCTCCCACTGTGGACAGTCCAGCAGCCCAGCAGGAAGCTGCCAGCACAGTGCTTGGGGAGCTGACTCTGGCCCCGTGTGAGCCAGAGGTTTTAGCCTCAGGGCAGGCCTGACCAGCAACCAGCTGGAGGGACTTCAGAACACCAACAGCTGTGGCCATTTCCAGAATGATCAACACACAGATGCTAAGGAAAAAGTGAGAGGTCAGTGCACTGTGGACTTTGGGACCAGTAGTGAGGAGAGTGTTGGCTTTTGCCCCCAGGGTGAAAAGCCACTGAGACCCTTAGGTGCAGCCAGTGCCATGTTGCAGCTTCAGCTCCTGGCTTGTGGAATGTTGGGGGACCAGGCAACCAGTCTGGGGGGTAATTGTTCTTGCTTTAACCTTCTGGATCTGGATTGTGGTCTGGGCTAGAGGTCCTGGGGTATGTGACCAGCTTGCCAGAGTGTATGGAGGCTTCAGAGAAGGCATCCAACTAATATCTCTGGCAGCTGAGAAAACTCCAGCGTTTGGGACAGACAGAAGCTCCCTTGTCTGGTGGCAGAGTTCTACTGTGGCAACAAGCCCCAAAATCAAGTAATTGAGTGGTAACATGCCCAGGCAAAGGAAGCAAAACAAACAGGAAAATTCAATATTAGATTCCTATTTTGGGGGCAAAAAGGATCAAAGCATGGAACAGGAGGAAGACAGTGAAGTCAGAACTACTGCACCAAAAGCTCCAAATGAAAATACAAACAGGTTACAGGCCATAAAGGACCTTAAGAAGCAGATAAGAGAAGTGAGGAAAAATTAGGAAGAAAAATTAAAATGATGCAAGAAAATTATGAAAGGAGTCAACAGCCAGACTGAAGAAAATAATGCCCTAAAAAAAGACTAACTCAAATGGCAAAAGAGGCTGAAAAAGGCAATGAGGAGAGGAATGCCTTAAAAAGCAGAATTTGCCAGATGGAAAAAAAATCTCAAAAGCTCACTGAGGAGAATCTTTCCTTTGGATTTAAAATGGACCAAAGGGAAGCTAGTGACTTTTTGAGAAATCAAGATGCTCTTAAACAGATCCAAACAAATGAAAGAATAGAAGGCAATGTGAAATATCTCATGGGAAAAACCACTGACCTGGAAAATAGATCCAGGAGAGATAATTTAAAAATTATTGGACTACCTGAAAGCCATGATCAAAGAAAGAACCTAGAAATCATCCTCCAAGAAATTCTCAAGGAAAACTGCCCTAATGTTTTAGAACCAGAAGGCAAAATAGAGGTTGAAAGAATCGATCACCTCCTGAAAAAGATCCCCAAAAGAAAACTCCTAGGAATATTATAGCTAGGTTCTGGAATTCCCAGATCAAGGAGAGCTTCTACACTGAGGAATCAAAGGGCCTGGAATATGATATTCCTCAGGTCAAAGGACCTGGGATTAAAACCAAGAATCACCTACCCAACTGAGTATCATGTTTCAGGGGAAAATATGTTCATTCAGTGAATTGGAGGACTTTCAAGTATTCTTTTTTTTTTTTTTAAAGCAATTGGGGTTAAGTAACTTGCTCAAGGTTACATGGCTAGTCATTATTTATGCGTGGGTGCTCATTTTCTGAGGCCGGATCTGATCTCGGTCATCCAAACTCCGAGGCCGGCGCTCTTACTCACTGCGCCACCTAGCCGCCCCTTTAGGGCAATTGGGGTTAAGTAACTTGCCCAAGGTTACACGGCTAGGTTTTTTTTTTTTTGTTTGTATGGATTAAGTGTCGGAGGCCGGCTCCGAACTCAGGTCCTTCTGATTCCAGGGCCGGCGCTCTATTCACTGCACCACCTAGCCGCCCCGACTTTCAAGTATTCTTGAAGAAAATTTGAATAGAAAATATGACATTAAGATACAAGAAGCAAGAGAAGCATGAGAAGGTAAACAGGAAAAAGAAATCATAAGAAACTTATCAAAGTTGAACTATTTACATTCCTCCATGGAAAAATGATAATTGTAACTGATGAAACTTTTCCCAGTATGAAAATAGTTGAAGAGAATAGAAATATATAGTCTGTATTGGAGGGTATATAGGTATAAGAATACATATGTGAATGTGTATATATATGTTTATAGGTATAAATAAACAGAGGGCACAGGACCAATTTAATAGGAAGGGATAATACTTAAAAAGTGAAATCAAGAGGTGAGAGAGGAATATAATGAGAGGAGATGGGGAGAGACAGAATGGGGCAAACTATCTTATATAGAAGAGGCAAGGGAAAATGGCTACAATGGAGGGGAAGAACAGGAAGGCATAAGGGAATGGGTCAACTTTATAATCATTGAATTTGGCTCAGGGAGGGAATGACATACACATGAAATAGGGTATCTTACCCTACAGAAGAATAGGGGTAAGGGGATGAGAGGGGGATGATGGAAGGGAGGGCAGGCTGGGTGGGAGGGAAATAGGCAACACACACTTTTGAAAAGGGGCAAGACCAAAGTAGAGAACAGAACAAGTGGGAGGTGGGATAGGAGGGAGGGAAATATAATCAGTCTTCTACAATATATGTACTATGGTAATGTTTTGCATTAGCTACACATATACAACCTATATTGAATTGCTTATCTTCCCGGTAAGGGTGGGTGACAAGGGAGGAAGGGAATGAATTTGGAATTCAAAGTTTTAAAACCAAATGTTTAAATATATATACATATACTATTATTAAAAAAGATCTAAAAATTTTGTGAATGAGTGAATGAAAGAAAAAGTATATTAAATGCTTACTATATGCAAAGCACTATGCTAAGCGTTAGAGATGCAAAGAGACTGTAGCTTCTAGGGATCTGGCAACCACAAAAGTGACCCTTAGGGTCCTTAGGAAGCATTTAAGTCAGCCCATATTTAAACAGAAGCTCTATGTCAGGGATGAGGAACCTGGGGCCCTGAGGTCACTGTGGCCCTCTAGGTCCTCAAGTGCAACTCTCTGAAGTTTGAATTTTGTCGTATATCAACTGACCAGTGGAAAGTTCTTACTTTGGGTCTGGTAAGGAAACTTAGAGGGTTATTTGGTGAATTGATGTGGGATGGCATGGGTAGATGGGAACTTGGAGTATTAGGAAGCACAATGTGCTATGATGTGCTTGGGGGGAGCAGGGAAAAGAGCTCATGCTTCAGATGTTCAGTGTTATGGAGTACAATTCTCAAGATACCCTGCACCTTAATTATAACTCTGAGTTCACCTTAGGACCTCAAGGTCTTACTATATAAGGATTTATTGAAACGACTGGAAGGTTTAGCCTGAGTAGGAGAAGACTTAGGAAGCTGGGCTGAAATATTTGAAGGGTTGTCACATAGAAGAGATATTTAATTTAGAACTGGAAGCAATGAGGAGAAGTTGCAGAGAAGCAAATGTGACTTGATATATATAAAAGCTTCCTAGCAATTAGATAAGTCCAAAAGTGGAATAGAATTTCTCAGTTCTTGACAGACTTCCCTCCTTAGAGTCTTTAGATAACCACTTGTCAGCATCAATCAGCACAGTGCTTCACATAGTAGTAACTGCCTATTAAATGTCAATTGGCTGATTGGTTGGTTGACCAATCAATCAATCAATCAATCAATAAGCATTTATTACATCCCAGTCACTGTTTCTGGGACACTGGAGATACAAAACCAAAATCCAAACAATTCCTTCCTCAAGGAATTTCAGTTATGTAGAGCAGGGGTAGGGAACCTGTGGCCTCTAGGCCACATGTAGCCCTCTAGGTCCTTAAGTGCAGCCCTTTGACTGAATTCAAACTTCAAAGGGCTGCACTTGAGGACCTAGAGGGCCACAGTAGCCTCAGGTTCCTCACCCTTGACATAGAGCTTCTGTTCAAGGATGGGTTGGCCTAAATGCCTCCTAAAGGTCCTAAGGGTCACTTCTATGGTTGCCAGCTCCTTGGATGCTATGTCTCTTTGTATCTCTAACACTTAGCATAATGCTTTGCATATAGTAAGCACTTAATACTTTTTCATTCACTCACAAAACTTCCAAATCCTTTATGGTTTGTAAAAATGAATTAATATCTAATCAAACTCTAGCCCTATTTCCAATCCTTTTTCAGTGAATAATTGAAAAGAATTCCTAGTCCAAAGTCCCATTATCTTGCTTTGTTATTTTTGTGGATGAAATCACATAATCATAAGATTACGAAATTATACAATAACTTAAAACACTAAACGAATCCCTTAAAAAATCTGAGAATGTGGACATAGTCCATAGGTTCAGACTATTTGCTTTATAGTGCTTTGCATTTAATGGTGATTAAATAAATGTGAGCCCAGTCCTTCATTCAATCATCTGATGACCCAATATAGGTATCATGGACCTCAGATTCACACATCATCTAAAATTTTACCCTAGGGGTTACAAGCCTAGATGGAAGAAATCTCAGAGATCATCTAGTCCAAGCTGTCCATTTTACTGACAAAGTACTGAAACTAAGGGAAGTTTAGTGCCCAAAGTCATACACGTAGTAAGGGACAAACAGAATTGAATGCCGGTCCTCTGACTGAGAGCTAGCATTTCTCCCATTGTATCACATGACCTCAATTCATCCTCAACTCGGTTTTTTAAAGAACTAGTTGAAGAGCTATGGGGAGTCTGAGACCAGTGGATCTCTTGCGGATTGGGTGTCTGTATGAAGTCTAGCATTAATATGGTAAATGGGGAGCAGGGCACCAGACTACCTAAGGAGGGATGGACAAGCCTAGGTCAGAAATGAAGAGGGTAAAGGTCAAAACTCCACTGTACATCAGTATTTGGACAGCACTTCTGAGTTTCCCTTGCTTTCCCAGCCTTGATTCAGTTAAAGACCCAGGCTTAAAAAAAAAGTCAGGGAGGAGCTTTGCCTTTTCCTTATAGACAATTTCAGTTCCAGGTATACTTTTGAAATGCTGACACATTTTTCATTTGATAAACCAACAATTATTAATTTCATACATCATAAGCCTATTGTGAGTAGGTTTTTTCTTCTGGTCAATTGTTTGATTGTTTTGCTCTCAGGCAAGGAGAGAGACTATATAAAAAAAGCAGCTGACATTGACCCTGCCTTCATTCTACAAGATTAAAATATATGAAATAATCAGAGCACAGGAGAGTATAGAAAGGCTTGATTGCATGACATAGCCTCTAAATGCTATGTGAACTCAGAAGCAAGATCTGTGTGGGCCTTAGGGAAGATTTTAATAAAAGGAGGAATCTTTGATAAAGGCCTGGAGAGGGGAGGGGAGCATGTGTAAAGCCAAGGAGTCAGGAATGAGCATTACATATGCAGAGGCCAGAAAGATATGGTTTCAAAAATAAATTTTTGTGACATTCAGATTTTGCCATGTTTAATTCATTTCAGACACCTCAGTTTTTGAGGGATAAAGAACTTTTTAGATCTTTGCTTTAAGAAAATATTGCATAGAGATTTCAGGGGCAGATATGATGGCCTTAAAGAGAGTCAGTTTAAATGGGTCACCTTGTACTCAAATTCACATCTTGAGTCTCACTCTTTCATCTACATGATTTGAAGTGGAGCTGCTTGTCAAGCTCTTGTGTTTGGCAAAATTATACTTAATTGGGTTAACAAATGCAAGTCTAAAATTCTAAAACCAAGCTTGGGTACATTCCTGGCATTCTAAAGCCATTGGAGGTATTTTGGAATGCTGAGAAGTCTCAGAAAGGCCCAGACAAACCCATCTATCCACTCTGGCAAAAATTTAAGCCAAAGAGGAAGAATGTATAAGTTTGAATTCTCCATTTAAAAAAATAGATTCATCTCCCAATTTATTCTTGATTGGGTAACCTCTCCAAAGTAACACATATGAGTCAGAGAATTCCCCATTTGTACTCTTGACCTTTTGCTCTGGGGTGGTCCCTAGCTCTTGTCTCTTAATTAACCTATATATCAAATGGGGGGGGAGTGGAGTAGGGAATGATGTAACAGATCCACTTGTTCAAGTGAATGCTAAGCATTAGAGTTAGCCCTCACAAAAACTTTCACTTGTTAGCGATGGGACAGAACACTGTGCAATTTCCCACTGGGGAATGTGACCCTTTGTATTATGGGAATTCAAGATGCTTGCATTAAAGAAGTTTGTCTCACTCTGCAGAGTACTGATGTTTGTATTATTCCCCACTCCTTCCCTCTGTCCCTCACCAGGAATGCTTATGTTTCTCCTCTCTACTGGCCCAAATTCTGCCTATTCTTCAAGGTCTAACTCAAGTCCCATTTATTTCAGGAAGCTGTCCTACAAATATTCTAAGCCATATTCACATGTAATCCCTGCCTCAAGGCCCATTGGTATGGAACTCTCTCCTTATTGATGGAGATGAATGCATTGCCCTCCATGAGGGGTGGGGCAGAATTGGCAAGAAGTGAGAGAGCTCCTTCACCTGTACCCTTTGGTACTCTTCAAGGCTTGTCTTCTTTGGGATTCCTCAAGCTTCAATTCTTCTTTGGGACCATTCAAGCATCAAGCTGTTTCAGGTGTTTCTAACTTCAAGAAGGAAGATAGAAGAAGCCAACCCCACTTTAAGTTGTAGAAAGAAAATGTGGGAAGACATGAGAGGATCCAGTAGTTTCTGCCATGCCCCTGTCCCCAGTTTACTACACTAGAAACTGTGGGGATTTTCCCCTTGGGCAAGATCCAGGACGATCTTCTTTGGTTGAGCTGAGTTATCCTACTTCCAATGGGACGACTCTTTTGCTCAGTATTGTCTGTTATGGATTTTCCTATGTATATCTTCTCTCATTTCTGTTTCACTGTGATATCAATAGATGAGTTTCTTTGTTATTTTCTATGTGTTTTCATTGAGGAACTGGCATTTGGTGAGAAAGAGATCAAGCCTTAGATATAGAGCTTGGCATCCCCTCCACCCCCAGAAATGACAAAGCAAATAAAAAATTAGCATGAACCAGACCATATTCCCTGGACAAGTAATATATAAGGGAGCAGAGAGATAGAATTTTAGCCTGGTATCCCCTCTCTCTGAGAACAGCAGAGTGGCCTCCTGCCCCAATTTCCTGCTTCCCTTCCTGGCAGGAATGAAACTTTTCTTTGAAAAAGAGCAGGGGGAAGATGCTAGAGATATCTATTCTGTTTCCTGTGAGCCACAAAATGACAGTCCTCACCACAGGTTGGCCCAGAAAGTTTTTAGTGACTTGCCCATCCATGGTCACATAAGAAGTAATAGAACTGAGATTTGAACCTCAGTCTTCTGACTTTAAATCAACCATAAACTTGAGGTCTGGCATCACAATGTGTTTCTTTTGTACTTCTTCCAGTTCCTAGAAAAATTTTGGGCATATCACAGGGGCTCAATAAATACTTAGAAACAAAGAACCTAATACTGGAAGCGAACCTCAGAGTTCATCTAGTACAGTCTCTATCAAACTTATTGAATGATTGAGTGTGCTATAGAGACTTTTCTTTTAGCTTATAATATAAATACACTGGAATGTATTTTAATTAATTATTATTAATTAATAACAATGGCATTATTAATAATGCTATTTTCAATAGAGCAAAATTCACTCTAAGGTGGGTCTGCTTTCGACTTCACCTGAAGGTGTTAAGTCACTGATATTTTAAAGACCTTTTTAATAAAGTCCAGTATTATCTTACATTTGTATATTCATTTCAAAGTACTTATTTATTGCATCATTTGGTGCTTATGGTAGATAGAGACAAGTATCATTATCCCTAAGTTACAATTGAGAAAACTGAATTACAGCAATATTTGATTCATTCACGTTTAATGGCCAAATAAATTATTTCCTCAGTTGTCCTGGCTCATCATTCAGTACTTAAATCACAATTATACACTGCCCTCTGTCCTTTGCTTTACTGCCTATTACCTCTCTCCCAGCTGCCATTCATGAGACTGTGGGCTCCTTGAGAACAGGGACTATTTTTTGCCTTTCTTTGTATTTCTAATACCTAGCATAGTTCCTGGTACATAGTAGGTGCTTAATAAATGCCTATTACTGAATGACCCTGGAAATGAAGGTTATGCTGAAGCTTTAGAATACATTTCTTCAGGGTGGCTAGGTGGCACAGTGAGTAAGAGCACTGGCCCCAGAGTCGGGACAACCCGGGATTGGTTCTGGCCTCAGAAAATAAGCACCCACATATAAAATAATGATGGGCCATGTAACCTTGAGCAAGTTACTTAACTCCAATTGCTTTTAAAGAAAATGAAAAAAATACATTTCCCCCAATTATCGATCATTTATTTTTGTTCCTTGTACTTCTCCACCTCCTATATCCCAATCCAGAAAAATAACTACGAAACCATTGCAACGTGTAAGTGTGGTCAAGTAAAATAAAATTCTGCATTGATTACATTCCAAAATATGTGACTCATTCTGTGTATTAATCCCTCAGCTTTCTTTTAGAAGATGGGCAGCATTATTCATTATCATTTTAGTTGATTATTACATTGATTAGAGTTATGAAGTCTTTCAGAATTATTCTAAGCCCCACCCAATCCCAAATTGATGTTAAAGTATAATTTGCTATTCTGGTTCAATTCACTTCTTTTTGCATCAGTTCAATAAGTCTTCTCAGAATTTTTTCTGAAATCATTCTCTTCATTTCCTCTATCACAATAGTATTCCAGTACATTTCTATACTATGATTTGTTCATTAAGTCTCCATTTGATGGATACTCCATTAGTTTCCAGATTTTTGCCACTACAAAAAAAGCTGCTATAAATACTTTTGTACATATAGTGCATTTTCTTTTTTCTTTGATCTCTTTAGGTTATAGACGTAGTAATGGAATTTCCAGATAAAAAGGTATGTCAGTTTGGTAACTTTTGGGTTATAGTTCCAAATTGCTTTCCAGAATGGTTGAACTGATTCACAGCTCAACTAAGAGTATGTCAATGAGCCTGGTTTTTCACAGTCCCTCCATCGTTTGTCATTTATTTTTTCCAGTTGTCTTTGTCAATTAAATCTATGTGAGGTGGAGCCACAGAGTTGCTTTAATTTCTGTTTCTTTTATGACGGTTTCTGCACTGACACTTTTCTGGATGTGTTACATTATCAACAATGGCAGGAAGAAAGATATGCCTTTAAAAGTGTCCTGAATCACACAAAGAGGAACTGAGTTTCTTGATCTAACCTGTTACTTGTACAAGGTTGACTATACACAAGGAAAACCAGGCCCCAGGAAGTAGAGATGACTGCAGAATTCCCATAGGCAACATATATTCATAATAGTTATTCTGGGATAAAATACTCATAAGTCAATAAATGAGAGTAAGAAACAACAACTTCATAGCATGCAGCTACTATAAATAGTCTTGATTCCATCCTTATTCCTTTCTCTTCACATCAATAAAGTAGACTAAGCAGATGGTTTAAGTCATTCTTTTGGGTTATCTGGGGAGGATTGCTGTTTTCCAAAGCAAAATGTAAACATGCTTTTAAAAAATACTGCTTATGACATGCTTGAACTACAATGTTTGTGACACAAATTTAGAAGACTGTCAATTCAGGGTTTGTGGCTTCTTGACCTAGACCTTGGCATGGTGAGTTCTCTGGCCATCCAGACATTTTGATCTTTGAGCTGCTCTCTTCTCCTTGCTTTCTGACCTCTCAAACAGGTTGTTTCTAAATAAGAGAAAATCCCTGTTGTTTATTTCTCCATGAATGAAATTTTTTCATAATTAAAAAAAAGAAAATCTTAGCTAAAAGGACATTGCTTTACTAGCTTTTTCAATAATGGCAGTAATGATGTTTTTTTCTTTTTTGTTTTTTTTTTAATCTGAGATCCTCAAATAGCTCATGTCTATGTCAATGACTCTGGCCACTTGCACTTTGGAGGGAGCTATTTTGAGAGAGCTATTATTAGTCCCATATCACAGCTGAGGAAATGGGGGGGAGGGTCAAAGAACAAAGGTCAAAAGGCAAGTCCTTAGGCAGAATCTGGCTCCAAACCCAAATCTCATGATTCCTAGGTCATTGCTCCAGCAACCATATCTTGCCCCTTCTTAATATAGCTTATTTTTAAACAGACCAATATCTTATAATTGATGAATTTTCTTTATGTTCATCAGCTCTGCATCTCAGCATGAACTTGGTGTGATTTAAGACCTAGTTTGCTCTGTAATAATTTGCAGTCTTTGTGTCTTATTTCTATGTGACTTTAAGGTTTTTTTTTAATTGATATGTTAGCTTCATTTACTTCCTAGATTATAAGCAGAGAGGTTTTTTTTAGGTTAGACAAGGTAGAGACTTTGATAAAGCAGCAATTTCATTTCTATGGATACTCATTCCAACAGTGTAGATAACCACCTGTCCATGTTTTTCTGGTATGCCTATTTTTCTTCTAAAAATCATCACTAGGGGATCCATTCATCCTGCTTTCCTGTAGGTCTCTTACCATTGTGTGGGTATGAATGCAGTCCAATGTCTGTCCATCTGTTTTCCTTCAAATTTGATATGTAAAGAATCCCTCTCCTTTTCTATCTCTTTAATGAGGCATGTAGGTGGCACAATGCTGACCCTGGAGTCAGGAAAACCTTCTGTTCAAATCTGATGTCAAATTTTTGTTAGATGTGTGACCCTGCATAAGTCATTTAACCCCTGTCTGCCTCATTTTTTTCATCATTAAAATGAGGATAATAATAGCAGCTGCCTCCCAGGGGGTTGTTGTAAGGATGAAATGAGTTGATATTTGTAAAAATATTTTACAAACCTTATAACAAGGAGTAAGAATTTACATAGTGCCTACTAAGTGCCGGGTATTGTGCTAAGAATTTTTTTTTACAAATATTATTTCATTTGATCCTCACAACAGCCTTAGGAGGTAGGTGCAATTATAATCCCTATTTTACAATTGAGGAAACTGAAGCAAACATAGAGTAAGTGACTTGCCCAGGAACACATAGCTAGTATGTGTGTAAGGAAGGATTTGAGTTTAGGTCTTTCCTGATTCCAGGTCCAATGCTGTAGTCACTGTGTGATCGGGTCTCTATAAAAGTACTGCATAAATTCTACCTGTTATCATAAATGGTATCTTTTGAAACATGAGGAAAATGCGGATTGGGCTGCACTTGGGAAATAGTGCAGTACTTATTTTTTTAATATTTATTTACTTTTAGTTTACAACGTTCAGTTCCACAATCCCTTGAGTTCCAAATTTTCTCCCCTTCCTTCTCCTCCCGATGGCGCCATGCAATCCGATATAGGTTCCACAGATACCTTCACACTAAAAATTAGTCAAGTTGTAAAGAAGGATTATAATCAATGAAGTGAACGATGAGAAAGAAGGGACAAAACACAAGAGAGAGCAAGTAGTTTGCTTCAATCTGCATTCAGACTCCATAATTCTTTCTCTGGATGTGGATAGTCCTTCCCATCATGAGTCTTTCAGAGTAGTCTGCTAACCTTGCCTTGCTGAGCCCAGCCTATCAGTCAGTCATCACAGATACACTGTGTCTGTAATTGTGTACAAAGTTCTCCTGGTTTGTGCAGTACTGTCAATGACCCTTAATGAATGCTTACTGACTTGTTGGAACCCCACAAGATTCAAAGAGCAAAGGAAAGCTTCATGGGGAACTTAAGTGCATAGCAGCATATTATTAATGAAGAGCTATACCCCAGGCCAGAAACAGAGATCACCTGCTTGTTATCCTTTGTGGACCCCAGAGGAGTTCTCTGCCAATAAGGGGAGCTCAACCATAGTTAACTGATAGCAGCACCTACCAAGGAACACTTCAACTTTCTCTTCTGGGGTCACCTTTCATCTCCAACAGATACTATCATCTTTCTTTCCCTTTTTTCATTATCTATGTAATTGTGTCACTTATCTAATTTCCCCTCCCTTAAAGAAAGTGACGAGCACTTTTCTTGCAATGCCAATGTATTATATTGCAGGCATTTTCTCCTAAATGACAACTCTCAGAAGCTGACATCATTCTAGATACAGTGAGTCATGCTGAGGAGATTCTTGACTGGACCTCATCTACCCCACCCCCTCTGCCAGACCAAACATTCCACTCTAACCATTATTTAAGTGGTATACAGAGCTCTTATTCCTATTTAGTTAGTCCAGTTGAAAGACTGCTATATTCTTTAATTTGGAGAAGTGTGGCTATGCGTCTTTTTGTCAGACTTGTCCTTGGACAGAGCTGTTAGGAAGCATAAAATCAGCAGACAAGTTTAGATACAGGCAAACATGTCTTTAAGATCAAGTTGAATTAGATGCCTTTGTGCTGGTCTGAAAGGGACCTTCCAGGTACCTCTTACTCATTCATTTTATAGTTGAGGAAACTGTGTCCCTGAGACAGAAAGTGACTTGCCCAGAATGACACAGTGACAGAAAGAGGATTTGAACTCAGATCCTCTGATTTGAAGCCCAGGCTTCTTCCCACTATAGTGTGCTGCCTCTTCACGTGAAAAATTCCTTTAAAATGTGGTTCTTTATTTTCCTTTGTGTGCCTTTAAAACCTCCCACGCAAATATGTTCCTATTAGTTAAATAGAATTAGTTCTACTCAGTGGACAAATGGAAGCTTTCTCTAACCAGTAGGAAAGAACTTTATGCGTATAATTGAATCCAAAGAACCAACCAATCAACAAGTATTTATTAATGTTCTCTTATGTGAGCTAATGAGAACAAGGGAAGCCACTATCTTTGAGAAAATTACAGTCTAGTTAGAGACAAGATGTGAAAAGAACAGGATAGCAGATGACCAAGCACTTCAAGTTTGGAATCATCTAGGAAACCACAACAAGTTGAATTATGATGCTAACAAGTTAGAAGTAACCAAGTGAGCAAGTATTAAAAAAAAATGATAGGAGGGACCTGAAATACAAGTTCTTCTTAATGGGGTTTAGTGGCAAAAATTCAACTAGAATTACAGGGAGAGATAAGGTAAGAATTTTTTTGTGTTAAAATACATTTGTAAATGAAGTGAAAGTGCTTGAGGGAAAAAATGGGAAAAAGGGAGTGTTATGAAAGAAAGAACTGAAAAAGAAATTAACAGTTTGGCAGGAGAGGTACAAAACCTTTCCCAAACAACAAACACCTTGAAAATGAGAATGAACCAAATAGAGGCCAATGACTCAATGAGGAAACAAGGAATATTAAAACAAAGTCAAAAGGCTTAAAAATAGAAGAAAATGCAAGGTGTCTCATAGCAAAAACAATTCACCTGGAAAACAGACTAAAGAAAAAAATTAAAAATCATTGGACACCATAACCCAAAAATGGACCTACAGATCCTATTTCAAGAAATCTTAAAAGAAAATTTTTGAATCTCTTTGAACCAGAAGGTAAAGTGGAAAAAAAGAGAGTTCATCGGTCACCTCCTTAAAAAAACCCTATAACTGGGGTGGCTAGGTGGCGCAGTGAGTAGAGCGCCGGCCCTGGAGTCAGAAGGGCCTGAGTTCGGATCCGGCCTCAGACACTTAACACACACAAACAAAAACCTAGCCATGTAACCTTGGGCAAGTTACTTAACCCCAATTGCCCCCCAAAAAGCAAAAAAACAAAAACAAAAACAAAACAACCCTATAACTAAAAGTCCCAGTAACATTGTAGCCCAAATCCAGAGTTCCCAGGTCAAACAAAAAATATTGCAAGGAATCAGAAAGAATTCATGTCCTGAGGAGCCATAGTCAGGGTCACATGAAATTTAGCACTCATGCCATAAAGAAGAGAACTTGGAGTATGCTATTCCAGAAGGCAGTTACTAAGTTACTAAGACTGTAAGGATCCCACAAGAAGGGTTTTGCTTGTTCAACAAGTGCCCAAAAATGTTTGTCTTTTGGGGTAGGAGTCTAAACCACAGGTTGGTAGTACAAGTCATAAAGGGATTGTAGATGATGCCATAGAATAGAAGTACTCTCTAGAATGACAATGAGTCGTCCCAACAGCAATCTCAAGTTCTGTTTCTTTCTATGGGAGAATTAAAGGACTATTTGGGTACTTTAACCTTCTACCATGTACTCTGGCATTTTCTATAATGTATATTTTTTGTGATGGATAAAATGAAGCTGTCATACTCAAAAACTATATTGTACAATATATTACTATGTAGGATTTGGGGACCTTGTCACTCGCACTTGGGAATACCCTAAACACAATTTTGGACCCTTTCTTCAACTTATCCATGTTTAGGTCAAGGAGTCAAAGGGTCAAGCTTCCAGGTTGGGATCTGGTCTGTGTGAGCTCCAAATCTTTGTGTTGGAGGATTAGGATGGTCAGTGGGTTACATTATTACATAACTGTGTGATCCCTTTAATTCCCTGCTTCTATGTTGAGCCTTACAGTAGTGTGCTTATGATAATGCTCCTATAATTCTTCTAAGACAGCTTGAAATAATCTGATTTCTACTAAGTCAGAGAGAACATTGCATTTGAATTAAACATTTAGTATAAAAATTTAAGTGTGTGTGCTTTCTATTTTTCTCTGTCACTCAGTCTGTCTCGCCACCCCCCGTCTTTCCCCCATACTCTCCCCCAAAACCACAGTATAAATCAGCATAGAAAACAATGTAGGTTTTGGCACTCATGCATTGTTAGTTTTGAGTGATGAATGCATACCAGATTTGGGAATTAGAAAAGCTGCTTGTGTGGTACATTATAGTCTTTCCAGCATCACTCCAAGAATGTTTATGTTGTTTGTGTTTCCCTGCCTCTATTGCATAGCTTGGAATGGAACACTGGGATTTGTTCCTGAGGACCATGACTCTTAACCCCAAGAAGGATCAAGACTAACTTTTCATCAGGGTCTTGGGCACCTCTGCTCAGAGGTTAAACTAAAAGGTAGATGCCCAGAGTAACAGAAGCTAAATCTCAGCCCAATTTTCTGTAAACGGAAACAACTCTTAACAATTTGCACTGCTAACAAGGTACAATTCCCCAGAGTATACTTTCCCCTCAGAGTTAATTAAATTAAAAGCAGTTGAGCAGTTAAAAAAAAAAGACAGAAGAAAAGAAATATTTAATTGTTACTTAAAGTTTATACTGCCTTTAGTTTCAATGGAAATGTTCCATTGACATTTATGAACTTGCTTTACTTATCCCTGGAACTCTGATGGTTTAACCTGGTTATATGGGTTTCTTTTCTTTCCTTCCTTCCTTCGTTCTTTTGTTTCTTTCCCTTTTTTAACATTTACTTAATATGATAAAAGCAACAATTATTAATACATCACAGTTATTCAATACAAGTAAGTGCAGGGATGACCAATGTAACACAGGGTACACATACACTTTTCCACCAATGCACTCAGTATCTGAGGCGAAGAGTGGGCACATACTTACAGAAGACTGGAAAAGATGTACACAGAGGAGGAAAAACCATGTACTCTGGATAACTCATTACTTCAGACTGTAGGCCTCGATGTCATTGGTTTATTCAGGAATATTTGCCCTACATGTAGCTGCTTCCTCACCAACTGCTCTCTTTCTGGTCCTCATAGCTAGGAAAATCCCTGTTGGGCAAATCTTTTTATCTTTTACTCTAGACCTGATGAAACATTGACAAGTTCTTTGAATTCACAATCATCCTTAAACATAAAGTGTCAGGTTGTATTCTATTGGCTAGAAGTTCCCTTTCAGGAAGACAATAGTAAAGCTCATCAGACTGACTGTTTCTCAGCAATACAAAAAAGTCCACATATCTCTTGACATCTGGATTCTACAAGCAACTGCCTTTTTTTTTTTTCATTTATCAAGCATTTTTTCTCTTCCTCTTACATTCTTGCTCTCAAGTCATAAGGAAAACAAAATCCTTACAACAAAGTATGGATAGTTAAGCAAAATAAATTCTGATATTGTTTGTTCCCCCAAACATACTTCTCTTTCTAAATCTTGAAGCCTAGTTCATCATTAGTGCTCTGGAATCACGATAGGTCATTGCATTGCTTTAAGTCTTTTGAAGTTGTTTGTCCCTAAATTTTGTTGTTTTTGTATAAATTATTTTCCTGGTTTTGCTTGCTTCCCTGGTTCATATGGAATTTCCTAGCTTTCTCTGAAACCTTTTATCATTTCTTAAGGCACGATGGTATTGTAAGTATTCTAATTCATATACATTTATATGCCATAACATGTTCATCCATTCTCCCATTGGTGGGTACCCCCTTGGCTTCCACTTCTATATCACTACAGAAAGAGTGACTATAAATAGTTTTTGGACAAGAGCCCACTTCCTCTTCCCCAGTTAGTCAATAAACATTAAGTACTTACAATATGCCAGGCACTATGCTCAGCACTGGGAATACAAAGAAAAGTAAAAGACAGTCCCTGCCCTCAATGAGTTCACAATCTAAGACAACATGCAAACACAACTATGTACAAACAAGCTATATGCAGAATAAATTGGAAATAATCAATAGAGGGATTTTATTTCTTCAGGATATAGTGGTGGTATTGGTATTGTTGGGGTAGTCTATGCTAAAGCATTTTAATTTTATGTGGTCAAAATTACCAATTATATTTCTTGTGATCCTCTTCATTACTTGGTTGGTCACGAGCATTTTCCCCATCCACATATTTGATGAGAACTTTCTTCCTTGTTCCTATAATTTGTTTATGATGTGACCTTTTATATTATAAAGTGTCTATCAATTTGGAGATAATCTTGATATATGATGTATAGTGTTAGTATAAACCTAATTTTTGCCAGTCTGATTTCCAGATTTCCCAGCAGTTTTTGTCAAATAGCAAGGCCCAAGAAGATGGAGTATCGAAGAGAAGAACACTGAGCTCCCGCTCAAAAAACTGCTTCCAAGAGATCTAGAAAATATACCCAGATGAATACTGATTGGGAAATCCAAGGAAAAGCCCAGAGTGAGTAATTTTTCTGGTCAACATTGGCATAGGGAGACAGACAGAGAGGCCTGTGGATACTGAGGACTAGATCTGGCCAGGGGTGGCTGCACTCAGGGAAAGACTGTGCACCAGGGCAAGATGAAGTCCCAGATGAGCATATAGGAGCCTAAAATTATCATATCCTGTTATATTTTTAGCCTATTAAATATTTTAGAGTTATTTTCTACTTCTGGGTTTGTGTCTTAGGTATTCCTCATACCATAATAGCTCTTTATGGTAGGATTCTTTTTTTATTTACTTATCCTTCCAACCTTACTTCCTCAATTGTCTAGACTCTGTGTATTTCTGGAGGGAAATATCAGGGCACTGTTTTGTGTTCTCTTGAGTTTTGTGGATATGTTCTCTGATTATTGAGTAGTATGTTCTTCAAGCATATCAGGTAGAAGGGGAAACTCAAACTGGGATTTGAAAATTGTAATGAATCCTAAGTACTCTGATCTAAGGTGGTCTGATTGCTGACTTCCTAGTCAGAACTTTGTAAGTTCCTGACCCAGGTTTAGGTCTGAATGATAAAACTGTTGGTTTGCTCTTGGTTGTAGTTCCAGTACAATGTTACTGGCCCCAGTCCCTGTCAGCTAGCTGGAAGTCTCTGTAGTTTCATATGAACAGAAATACAAGTTCCCTTTTGGTCTCAGATCCTTATTCTAGTCCCTGGGGTGCAGGCCTCATGCTGAGCTGAAAGCTGAATCTGAAACCTTCCTCTGGTGTCAGTCCTCCCCTCCCCCCACTCCCCAGGTCCTTCTTGCTTTTGGTTCTGTATCTTGCCCAGTACTCAGCTGCAGGCAAATTTGATCTGAACTACTGAATGAATGACCATTCTTTACTTGGGAACACAACTGTAGGTATACCTCAGGCCTAGCCATAGGTCTCCTTCAAAGTTCACCATATACCCACAACCAAGCTCTGGGGTCAGAGTGACAAATAAAACTTCAAACTGGCTCATTTCCTTGCTCTCTGCAAAGTACATAGAGTCAGACCCAATCTGTAGAGTCACAATTCCTTCTAGACCTAGGACACTGCCTTAGGTCGGTCCATGCCTAGATGCATGTCCCCTTATATGTTGCTGTTGGCTCTTCTAGAGATGGTCAGAGATACACAACTACTGTCTGGTTTCTTAACAGGACTTCTTGATTCCTGGATAGGAAACAACTTGTTATGCGCTCTTCTTGGATTTCCCTACCACTGCTCAGTCTGGTACTGGTCTTAGATATTTGTGGGAGTACTTGTTGGGGAAATCTAGGTTGTACTCCTTTCTTCTACCCATCC
Source organism: Gymnobelideus leadbeateri (assembly GCA_011680675.1). Lineage (NCBI taxonomy): Eukaryota > Metazoa > Chordata > Mammalia > Diprotodontia > Petauridae > Gymnobelideus > Gymnobelideus leadbeateri. The sequence goes on along the minus strand of WOXC01009677.1, from coordinate 144,792 downwards.
TATTTGTCTGTCATCACTGGGCTATATTTCAAAAAGATCTTACTATTTCCTATTTAGCACCTCTCTGTAAGGCAGCTCAACTTCTATGCCTTGACCTGTCCAATCACTAATAGAAGTAGCATTATCTTTCTTTATCCTCTGCACCAGGGCTTCTTAAACTTTCCCTGCTCCTTTTCCAATTTCAGCAGTTTGACTTTGCATGACCTGGGGGCATGCACAGTGCAAAGTTCACATGCTTTGTGTTCAGGACCAAGGCTGCAGTGAATTTGCTTGATCCAACTTGGGGCAAGCACTGCCAGAAACACCTCGGATTCATTACAAATTTGATTTTGAATTAATTTTTGGTCGTTGCATGTTCAGAAACCTTTTACTGTTGCCAAATATTTTATGACCCCATATGGGGATCACAACCCACACTTTAAGAAGTGTTGCCCAACGAGTCAGAAAATTCCACTTGAGCAATAAGGTCATTCATGCCAGGCACTGGGTATAGAGAAAATTCAATTTAATTCAAGTTATTTATTGTATGTCTATTATGTGAATAACATTTTGTTTCCTGGTGTCAGAGAGGAACATGGAGTTGGACAATATAATGTCTCTGCTAAGAGTTAAGATTAGAGGACTTGACCTTGGTAGAGAGAAGGGCCACCTTTTACTAAGTAAGGTAGGAGACAATAGGTGCTAAGAGTAGGAAAGATGTGGCATAAATCAGATAATGTAGATTTTCAGAGCTTTCAAATCTAGATTCATATTTAGAGCTTTAAAAACCCCTGCAAGACAACTATATCAATCCCCTCATTTTTTTCCGGAGGAGAAAGCTGAAATCCAGAGAGCTTAATGCCATGCTTAAAGTCAAACAGATGTGAAATGGAGGGACTAGCATTCAAATTCATTCAAATCCAAATTCTCTAACTGCAAGTCTAGTACTTTTGCCCCTGCCTCACTAAAGAAACATCACACAATGTAGAGTGGGCTAGTTCTATAAGAAGGGAATGGAGTGCTATGGGAATGAAGTGAGGGGAGGCATCACTTCTGCCTGGGGACAATGAGGAATCAAGGAAGTTTTCACAGAGAAGCTAGCATTTAAGTTAAGTAGAATTTCAGCAAGGAGAGAAGTGGAAGAGGAGAGAATTATGGAATGAAGAAAAAACACAGAAGAAAAAAAAGCCCAGGAAATGTTTTAGAAGCAGTGAATAGTTTAGTGTGACTGGAACATGGGAGATTGGGCAAATAACAACAACAGCATTATAATACTTTAAGGTATGCAAAGCACTTTATAAATATCTCATTTTGTTCTTAAAACAACTCTGAAAGGTAGGTACCATTATAACCTCTATTTTACAAATGAGAAAACTGAGACCAATGGAAGTTAAGTGACTTAACATAGATAGTAACTGTCTGACTGGATTTGACTCTAGTCCTAACATTCTATCCACTTTGCCATTCATTTGCCATACTGTGGAGATCTTAAAAATCAGGCTTAGACTGTTGGTAGAATTGTCAACTGGTTATCCATTCTAGAAAACAATTTGAAAGTATGTTAAAAAAACAAACTACCACTAGGTTTATAGCCCAAAGAGATCAAAGAAAGAAGGAAAGACCTTATATGTGCAAAAATATTTATAGTGCTCTTTTTGCAGGAGCAAAGAATTGGAAACTGGGGAGGGCATCAGCTGGGGAACTGTTGAACAAGTCACGGTATATGAATATGACGGAATACTTATTGTGCTATAAGAAATGATGAATGGAAGGGGTTCAGAGAAAAAATGGGAAGACATATGAATTGATGCAAAGTGAAGTGAGCAGAACTAGGGGAACAATTCATAAGAGAACAATAAAAGAGACAAATAACTTTGAAAGACTCTGGGACTCCAATTAACACAACGACCAGTCAAGATTCTGAAAGACTCATGATGAAAAATGCTACCTCCCTTTAGATAGAGAGGTGATGGATTTGGAGAACACACTGAGGCATGTTTTTTTTTTTTTTAGCGGGGGGGGGAAGGTTGAAAAGGAAGATGGAGGGGACATGACCAAGCAGGAATTTGTTTTCCTTCACTATTGTTTTTTTTTTTTCCTTGCTTTCTCAATAGAATGAGTGGGTGGAAGGAAGATGAGAGGGAAAGAATGTGGATCTGAAAATAAATTGAAATTAAATTACCACCACCAACAAAACAAAACAGCAGGCTTAGGAATTTGGGCTTCAATTAGCATGCAATAAGAAACTCTTACAGATTTTGAAACATAAGAGTGATGGAATCAGCTTATAATTTAGAAATATTCATTGGATAGCTGTGTGAATGACAGAAGGGTGCATGAGGGACAGGAAGCAGAAAAATAATAGTACAGAAAAATGGTACTGAGGTTCTGAACTAGTCCCTCCACCAGTGAGAAAGCAAAAGAAGGGATAAATTTGCTCAAGTAGAAGCAAAGGATTTGGCAACTGATTGGATGTGGAGACCAAGGGCAAGAAAATAATTTGATATGATTTCCAGTCTTCAGACTGGGTGACAAGGAAGACTGATATGTTTTTAATAGACAAATAGAGAAATCAGGGGAAAAGAACAGGTTTAGAAAGTAGGAAGTGAGGAATTCAACTTTGAACTTAGTAATTGTGAGATGGAGAAGAGCAGAAGCTATTTGGAAATGCCACCTTAGAGCTTGGGAGAGGAGTAAGGCTAGAGAAAATAGCAGTTATTTATTGTGAATTTCCCCTTCTCTTTTATTCCACATGTCAACCCCCCCCCCCCGCAAAAAAAAAAAACAACCCTACAGCATCCCCTACTGTCTCCTTCTTGCCTTGCATAACTGAGGAATATGATCCTGTCCTCACCTTCACCTCCTTCAGGAGCTCACTTCTTTGATCATTCCCTCTCTCTTGTTTTTAATCTTTCCTTATTGACTGGTTCCTTCCCTTGTACACTTAAACATATTTAGCTCTTCATCTCCCATTCATTTTTCACCCTTTGCAATCTAGCTTCTTAAGCTACCATTTTACTAACTATGTGGAAAGAATGGCTTAGCCATTGGGCTTTAAAATGGTAGAACAACATGGCCATCACAGAGCCAGGGAAACTGAACCCAGCTGAATCAGTGCTTGAAGATATTCTTTCCTGCTACAGTGGGTAAACTTCCTTTTGTTAACTGATACATGATCTACAAATTTCTAATTTCATTCCACTTCTGAAACTGAAGCATCCAACTAGGGTGGTGCTAAATCAGGTCTAGTCTGCAACACCATGAGAGTGGATATGATTGGGAAAGTGAAGGGAAAAGCAAAAATGTTCAACAACAAATCTTTAGTAAATTCATATGTTCAAGAGACAAGAAGAAAAAAGAGTCTTCTAGGACTGAGAGAGCTGTAAAAGTAAAGTAAAACAATGCTGCTCTTCTCATCAATTTTTTTATTTTGGAAAACATAATTACTTTTTATAAAAATGTATTATTTATTTTAGCGTGTAATATGCTTAATATTATTTCAAAATAAGCTGATAAATATTTTAAAGAATGCATCAATTTTATAAATAGTAAATATTAGCTATAACCCACATAAACAAAAACTCTTTGGGGTCCTCAATTTTCAAGAGTATAAAAAGGTACTGAGATTTAAAAGTTTGGGAACCACTGGAATAGAGAATCCTCAAGTATTTGTTAAACATATATTATATGCCAAAGGCAAGGAGTTAAAATTTTCAAACAAAATAGCCCATGTCTTCAAGGAAGCTTTCTTCTAGGGACTATGACAGGTATATAAAAAAATAAGTAAATACAATTATATACAAAGTGAATTTAAAATAAATAATTTTAGGGAAAAGTCAAGAGGGTACTGATAGATGGGAAGTTATCAAAGTAAGTAGAAGTTGAGAAAGGACAAATAAATACAGGCTTAACAAGAATGAAAGAATCTGACAGGTGGAAAGTGAAGTTATAGTCAGAGAGGGGACTTTTAGAGTTCAAGGCTGTCGTGGTGAAGTGTTTCTGAATAATGTCAGAGTCCTAGATTTTTGTTGCATTATTTATCCCTCTGTCTCTCCAGTTTTTTTCATTCTAATTCTGTTATTTTTTATTTTCTTTTTTGGAGGATTCACTGATAATGGAAAATGCCTCTGTCTCTTGTTCTGACCTCTCTAGTTTCTGGTTAGACTTGCCATTTTCTCCCTTAATTACCCATAGTTCTTTGTTATCTCCCCTTATTTGGTTACTCAGAAAGTTCTTCCACTTGCTCCTTTGTCATTTCAGGAGCTTTGCAGAATTAGTTGTTAGATCTTCATCTTTCCCAGGAAATCTTTGTTGCAAAATATTTGTCCAGGAAGTAGGAGCTTTTCTTTGCATGCTGGCTCATTTCTCCTCAATCAGCTTTTGTCTGTCTTCATCTGGCACTCTACTGATTTTTCTATGGTGTCTTTGCTGAGAATGTGCTTGCTGCCAATCTTCCCTTTAGAAGACCTAGCCCTTGGTGCTTGTTCTCATTCCTTTCAGACCCCCAGGGTTGGGCAAGATTTGTTTCCCTCAGAGGAGGAAGGTGGCTAGGCAGGACACTGCCACAGGAAGACTCCAGGTGGCCAGTCCTATCCTATCCTATCCTCTCCCCTGTGAGTTCCACCATCATCTTTGCTACTAGCTTTTTCATTTCATTAGTTAGCCCTTCTTAGTTATATATTATATAAAGGGATCCCCCAGGACACTGATGTGCAGGATGCTCCAGGAAGATTTTGCATTTGGATAGCTTCTCCATCTATCCATCTCTTGACTATCTGTTTCTTCCTGTGGTGTGTTTATTTTACATACCTACAGCAGTGCTCATCTGGTCTCTTTCACTTTTGTGTCCTAGGCCCCTTACTCCTCCACCTATACCCTTTCATCCTTCTTAAGACTGGGCCTGTTCAGAGGAGAGTGCCATAGATTTAACTCCAAAATTTGGGTACTAAATATTGCACTTTAGCCAGGGTTAGGGTTATGGGAGCAAAGGAAAGAGGCCAGAAGCCTTGGGAGCACCCTAGTATAATAGGGTCTCCACCAACCCTGGGAGAAGAAACCCTCTCCTCTTAGAAACTGAAAAGGGATTAACTTAAAAACCTTAGTGTCTAAAATTTTAGCAGCCAGGATGAGTGGGCTGTGAAGGAGAAGTTAGGGAAGTCAATGAATTTTTCTTCATCTTTTTTTTTCCTGTAGGAACCTGAGGTTCCTTCACCTATCTTCTACTTGTGATTCAGAGGCTTTTTATTTGTATTACCAGTTATGGTGGAAAAATCAGATTCTTTAGTCTACCATATTCCCAGGATTCCTTGCAAAATCCTAGAGTGACTGAAGTGGAATGGTGAGAAATATCACTGGGGTAAAAGGGATCAAAGAATTGTAAGGTCAATGAGTTTGAAGGTTCATCAGTGTCGACCTTAAAACAACCAAATATGATAGGGGAAGATGGAGTAGAGACAATGAACCAGTGACCAAAGTCATTGGTGAAGAATGGGTGGGTGCTCTGCAGACTAATAACAAGAGGGACAAGACTGGAGAAGGTGGATGCTAATGACTTTCTGCAATAAGAGAAATAATAATAGCTAGCACTTATATTGCATTTTAAAGTTTGTAAAGTGCTTTACAGATATTTTCTTATTTTATCTTTACAGCAACTCAGTGCTATTATTACCCCAATTTTACAGTTGAGGAAACTGGGTCAAACAGAACTTGAGTGACTCGTTTGGGGTTTTAGACAAGTGTCTAAAGCAGGTTATGAACACAGATATTCCCAATTCCAACTCCAGAATTCTGGCCTTTGTGCCACCTAACAGTGTGATAGTGGTGGAATAATAGACTTGAAGTAGTAGTGGAAACACAGAGTGCATTGACTTGTCTTCTTCCTTCTATTAAAGGGGCTATAAGAAGCAGGCTGTTGGAGGAAATAAAAGATATATTTAAGGGGAATATTGAGAACCAGGAAAGTTTGTTCAAAAGGGACTGGCTTCCACAGCAGTGGTTAAGGAGCAGGGAACCTGGAAGGGGCAGAGCTGAGTTGGCTAGAGATGAGATTAGGGGAAGAAGAGGAGCAAGGATAGAGAATGGATGGTTCTTTCCCTTCAGATGGCTCTTAATGGAACTAGAGAGGTCTGGGTTTTTACATGTTAATGCTGAGGGCATGGCTATAACCTGAAAACAGAAGCATAGTATAGTGGATTAGAACACTGGAGTTAATTCCAGGAATCTAGATTCAAATTCTGCCTCAGAATTTGTATATATTTATATAACTATATAAGTCACATATCCTCCCTCAACCCATTTCCTTCAAAGTAAATGATGATGATAATAGCACTTACCTCAATGGGTTGTTGAGAAGATAAAATGTGATAATTTATGTAAAGAACTTTACAAACATTAAATTGGCATCATATCATCATCGCCACCATCATCAACATCATCATTATCACCACCATCATCATCATTAACATCACCACCACCACGACCACCACCACCACCACCATCATCATCATCTTCATGAACATGGGAAGTACCGATTCTAGTTATCTGGAATACTGAAAAAATTTCCCAGATTTTTCTTTTCGTCTCCTGGGCTTCTCTCTCTGAAAATAGTCTCATTTCTTGATGTGACTTGGTTCTATTAAGCTTTTCCAATTTGCACAACAGTGGGTACTTAATAATAATTGTATCATTTGACCAATAATTGTCCTGTTAATGCCCACAACTGTCCCTCCTTTCTACGTTCCACCCCATCATCCTATTTCAGCCCATAATCACCAGATGATTTATTTGCACTTAACAAGCACAACTGAATTAAATTGAATTGAATCAAATGCAGGCAATAGTCCCCTAAGTGTTCTACCCTTTCTTCTATAGGTACCTCTGGGCCTCAATTTTTTAATCTTCCATAGGTTGAAGCTAGACTGGATTTTCTCTCTGATGTTCATTCCTGCTCTGACTTTCCAGTGTTATTATTCCTACTTCTATTGTTCAGACATAGACAGGCACTGGGAGGTTTAGGGAGCAGAACTGGGCTGGGTGTCAGAAGATTAGTTTGAATCATGGTTCTGATACTAGCTGGTTATTTGAGTTTAGACAAGTAATTTATTTTCTCTGAATCTTAGTTTCCCCATCTGTAATATAATGAGGTTGGATAAGATAAACTTTAAGGCCCCTTCCAGTGATATAGCTACCATCCTTTGCCTTAGGAGCTTTCTTGAACTTTTTTTTTCATATGGCCACCTAATTCTTACTTTGTTAATCTGATTTTTCATGTGATGATGCCTTGGTTCTCCAATTACATTGCAAGCCCCTTAAAGACAGGTTCTATGTATTAACCTATTTTGCTTTTCCCACATTGCCTAGCACAATTTTATGAATACAGTGGACTTAATAAATATGTTGAAAGAATCAATGCCTTTATTAATCCTTGATAGTTCATCTGTTAATTAAATAGAGTACTACTTTCATTCAGTATCATACTTACCTGAAGTCTTTTAAAAACATCCTCAGCATCTCTTCTCTCTAGATCTGATTTATTTCTGTGCCGTTGGTGGGTTGTACCTATTCTTGTTATTCAGTCATTTCAGTCGTGTCTGACTCTTCACTGACCCTATTTTTTTCAAAGATGCTGGAATAGTTTGCCATTTCTTTCTCTAGTTCATTTTACAGATGAGGAAACCGAGGTAAACAGAGTTAAGTGACTTGTCCAGGGTCGCACAGCTAGTAAGTGTCTGAGGCTGGATTTGAACTTGCTGACCACAGGCTTAGACTCTATCCAGTGTGCCACCTAGCTACTGGGGTGTACCTATACTGTCTGGCAATATCCCCTGTAATGCTTGGGGCATTTTAGTAGTCAATTAACTTTCACTGGCCTGTGCGTTGTCTATTTTTAAGCCTACAGGAAGCAGAGCTTCACTTTATAATGGAGAAATTTAATATAGAATTTTCCCACCAGGTGGTGCTCTTCTTCATCCATGGTCCAAGAGAGATTTCTCTAGGTTTCCCCAATGCTTATTTAAGAGCTCTCTACCCCTCGCTCTCCCTAAGCAGGTAGTCATGTTCTCACTTGTTGTTTAAGTCATTCAATCATGATCAACTCTTCTTTGGACCACACTGTCCATGGGTTGAATTTTTTTTTTTTTTGACAAAGATACTGGAGTGGTTTGACATTTTCTTCTCCAGGGAATTAAGGCAAATTGAGGTTAAGTGACTTAACCAAGGTCATACATCTAGCAAGTGTCTGAGAACAGATTTGATTTCAGGTCTTCCTGACTCCACATCCTGCACTCTAACCACTGAGGCATCTAGCCATCTTCACTAGATGTATTCAAAATTTCCAGAAAACAAAATTGCAATATCTCTTTGAAATATTAAGATTATGGACATCTCACCTGACTCATGCCTCACCCCTGGATCAAAGAAATTTTCTTTGGTTTGATTAATCCTCTATATTTTATATTATACAGGCAGTCCACACCGTGAATGCATAATTATTGGACAAAGCAAATGTAATAACAAATTTAAGAGCTACTGGACAGAGCATTCAGTCTGTTTACTTCCCTTCAATCCACTCTCAGTGAATTAGGTGACCTCATCATGACCATCCCTTCCAATAATGAAGATCATCACCCATTCACATCCTCTCATCCTAAACTACAGTCTGACTCTCATCTTCATGTCTTTATATAGACTGTTTCCCATGTTTGGAATGTCCTCTCTCTTTGCCTCTGCCTCTTAGGATCCCTGGTTTCTTTCAAGGCAACTCAGATGCCACACTTTACAAAGAACTTTTCCCATCTACTGTTAATTCCATGTATTCTTTCTGTGTCCTGCATACCTGTTTATATCCCCCATTATAATGTGGCGTCTGTCCATTTAGATCACTTAGGCTTCTAAACACTATTAAATAGCCTCATCAAACACTGGTTGACTCTACAACCTTTAGTTTGTCCTCTGACCCCATAGGATCTCTCCTGTTATAGTTCTTCTGTTGCCTATACTATTATCTTTTCCTGATGTTAGCAATTTTTTTCAATGAAATTTCATATTTAAACCAGATGAGTTTGGTTTGGTTGTTGGACCTGGGCATAGATTGGCAACAACTCATAAATTTGGGCCAGACTCATGGAAAGTTTGGTGAATCTGAAATTGCCTTTGAGCAAATATGGGATAATCTTTAGTCCTCCAAGGAGAACCCATTGGGATATCAGACATTTTGCTTTTAAGTGGACCTCTGGGAAAAGCATATTAGAGTAAAATACTAAGTCTTATCTCCAAACCATTCAACCATGTTCAGATTTAAAGGTGAAGCCTGGTTGCCATCCCATAGGAAATAAACAATGTCAGATCCTTTATTTCATCACATCTGGCAACCACATGTTTCCTTTACACTCTGGCATACAGAAATAACTCTGCTCTTTCTGTACTGAATGTATTCAAAGCTCTTATAATTCAAATGCATCACAAAAACATTATTTTTGAGAGTAAACATTCAGAAGGTATTTAATTCTACACCCCAAGGCATATCATTGCTTATGAACCTTAGAATTAAGCAGGACCTCCAAATCTCAGAGGGATCTAGCTGAGAGTTCTGTCAAAAAAAGAGACTTTCACATTAAAACTGTTGAACTTCTTGGAATTAATGCCATCATGAGTCTAAGAGAGTAAAACCAGATGGATGAGTGGGTGACAGTGACATGCCACCAAGAGGAAGGAGCTAAGCTAAGTAGCCCCTGGTCATTTCCATTGGTTTAAGGGGAAATGTGACCCAAGTTAGGACCCCAAGTGAGTCTTGAGAGTTTTTCCAACTTAGGTTTTTAGAGAGCCATGAATCAGCTGGAAAGTAGCTCTATTCACTCATCCCGAATACCACTGAAAAATAAATAATTTAAGGCATAACAGAAGATGATTAATGAAGATACATTATAATAATTTATTATACTGTTTTTGGAGGACTGTTTTCCCTCCATTTTTCTCATCTGTCTCTGCTATTACCTCTCCTACTATATTGGATGCAAAGCAAAATCCAGATGTTAAGAACATAAAGATATCAAAGAGTTGGTTTTGGCTGAATTATTGGTGACCACAAGGCAGCTCTCAAATTTCCCCCCTTTAATGTGGCTTTTTTGTAGGTTGGACAATAAATTTACAAGCATGAAGCTACTATGTATTTGATCCAAATTTGTAGCATTGGGTAACAAGGAGTGAATATTGAAAGGGCTAAGGGGAACTTTCAGATGAGACCCAGGCAGGGATCAAGGACCCAAGGGCTCAAGCTAGTACTTTGCACAATCAACTTATCTGATGATAATGATATTTGGAAAATACCATAAAGCCTTCTCTCTGCCATGTTACTTCATGAATTTTATTTTAGTGGATAGGGCATTGGGTTGAGTCTGAGTTCAAATCCTGCTTTAGTCACTTACTGTATAAACCTGGCCAAATCAATGTGCTTTAGTTTGCTCATATGTAAAGTGAGAGTGCTGGACTTAAGAGTTTCTGAGATGCTTTCCAAGGCTAGATATATGATTCTCTGATCCTTTAATAAGCCACATCAATTGAGCCAATACTGGTCCTACTTGCTGAGATTGTACCCTGTGTAGTTAAGAATTACTCACCTAAAAAAGTTGTTGGTTCTACCTCAAACTTAGAAAGCCCTTATGTTCACTTATAGAGAACTACATTGAATTTTTTTTTTGCTTTTTGGAGGGCAATTGGGGTTAAATAACTTGACCAAGGTCACATGGCTAGGTTTGTGTGTGTGTGTGTGGGGGGGGGGGTTAAGTGCCTGAGGCCGGATCCGAACTCAGGTCCTTCTGACTCCAGGGCTGGTGCTCTACTCACTGCACCACCTAGCTGCCCCATACATTGAATTTTTTAATATAAAAGTAACATGACATAAGTGCTATTAATTCACAGAATCACACCACTAATTCCATTTTTGTTGTTTAATTATTTTTCAGTCATGCCTGATTCTTTGTGACCCCATTTGGGGTTATCTTGGCAAAGACATTGGGGTGGCTTGCCATGTCCTTCAGTTAATTTTGCAGTTGAGGAACTGAGGCAGAGTTAACAGTGACTTGGCCAGGATTACCCAGGTAGTAAGTGTCTAAGGCTAGGATTGAACTCAGAAAGAAGTCTTTCTGACTCCAGACTTAGTGCTCTGTCCATTGCACCATCGAGCTCCCATCATTAATTCCATAAGTCCCATTAAAATGTCTTGCTGTATTGTAGATTCATTTATACCATAGGTCAAATGTTTACTACATCCATAATTGTGTGTTTGTGTGTCGTTAAGGTTTGCAAAGTTCTTTATCTTCAGTTCTTTTCATTTAAGCATCACAATAACCCTGTGAGGTAAGTACTGTAAGATGTTATTGTCTTACTTTTACAGATCAGGAAGCTGAGACTCAGAGAAGTTAAAAGGCTTGCCCATTGTCACACAGCAAGTGTCAGCAGTTAGATGTCAGTCTACATCTTCCTAATGCTAGGACTATAGTTCCTACTCCAGACTACCTCCATGCTGATTCAAAAGTCACAGTTCATGAACAACATGTGCTTGTTGAATTGAATTAGATAGATTTAATGTTCATTATGTCAATGTGAGATGGAGAGTATTTTTCTCTTACTCACAATACTGGTATGTGGTCTGTCTCCCCTTCCCCCCAAATACCAGGTTAGAATTGGGTTCTATAGCATTTGGCTATACCTAATAGTCAGTTTGAGGCATTCATGCTTTGGAGAATTTATTGGATGGACTTGCATGTTTGCAATGATTCTTCAGGGAAGCAATGACTTTCCCTTGTAGTCTCTTTGCCTAGAGCAGATGGCATTTCCTTGATGGTAGTCAGCAGACTGAGTCTCACGGGTGGCCTCTGGTGCTTAGACTTAGGATCTAAGGACTTCTCCATGCCAAGGCCCTTTCTTCTAAACATGCCAAACAGACGGTACAGTCCATCAACTCTCAATTACTTCCTCTTAACTAGGACCCACCATCACTGTTGGTTTGGCACTAGAGTCACTGTCAGTGTTGAAGAAAGAATGCTTGGAATTGGGAACTTAAAAATGTAGACTTCCCTTTGGGAGAAGGTGGAGCAGAATCCAATGTTTGCCCTTCAGAATGTGCTGATGAGGCTACAACTTTGAGATGGGTGGGTAGGTGGAGTTTCTGATTAAAGCTGCCATCTGAACTGCTTAAAGAATAGAAGTGTCAGCATCTCTTATTGAATCAGAGGGAACAGAATCAGTTTATTTATTTATCTTTTTACTTTTATTTTGCCAGGTACTTTGGGAAACTAATATTCTGTGGATTAGTTTGCTTTTTAAGAAATACACACACATTTGTGTGTGTGTGTGTGTGTGTGTGTGTGTGTGTGTGTGTGTGTGTGTAGATATAGATATTGGTCAATTTATAGAGTTCTATATATCAACAGATATTTCTATCACTGTCTCTCTCTGTCTCTCTCTGTTTCTGTCTCTCTTTCTCTGTCTCTGTCTCTCTCTGTCTCTGTCTCTTTTTCTGTCTCTGTCTCTCTCTGCTTCTGTCTCTCTGTCTCTGTCTCTCTGTTTCTGTCTCTCTGTCTCTGTCTCTCTGCCTTTCTCTCTCTCTCTGTCTCTGTCTCTGTCTCTGTCTCTCTCTCTCTGTCTCTCTCTCTCTGTCTATTTATGGGGTAGTTAACAAATTGGTCTAGTTGACCATGTTCCCTTCTGAACTTTTCTTTCCTTCTTTGCATTTTAAAACTATTTTATTTATTTTTTTTATTTTTGTAAATCACTAGCCATTAACCAATCATTCTCTTCCCCTTTGGAAAAAAAAGCCCTCCCTCATAACAAATATGTATAACCAAGTAAAATAAATCAACATATGGACAATGTCTAAGAATGCATATCATTTTGCATCTCTAGTCCATCTATCTGATCTCTGCCAAGAGGTGGTAAATAGATTTCCATTGGTCTTTATAATCGGCCACTGATTTGATCAGAGTTCTGAGGCCTTTCAAAGTTGTTTTACATCACATTATTATTGTGTTCATCATAAAAATTCTGTTCTGGTTCTTCTCAATTTTATTCAGCATAAGTTCATGCAAGTCTTCCCGTGTTTCTCTGATTCTGTCATATTCTGCCATTTCTTATGGTACAGTATTTTATTATATTCATATACTTGTTTTTAGCCATCCCCCAATTTATGGGCAGCTTTCCCCTCCCAGTTCTTTGCTTCAACAGAAAGTGCTACTATCAATATGGATGGCTCTTTCCTTTCTTTCCTTGGATTCAATGGAGTTTATGCCTCATAGTACTATCACGGAGTCAAAAATGTATGTAACTTGAGATTTTTGTGGTAGAATTCCAAATTTTTTCCAGTGTGTTTAGACTAAGTGACAGGTCATTGGTGTTCCTGTCCTCCCACAATCCCCTTAGCAATTGCTATTTTTCTCTTTTGTCATCTTTGCCAATCTGATGGGTTTAAAGCAGAACCTTAGAATTATTTTAAATATTTTATTAGTTACTTGAAGGATTAGTCTTCTGCTTGTTCTATGATTTGTTATAATAAAGTGACAACACTAGTGAAAATGGATCCTACTGTCTACTATAAGTATTCTTTTTCTAGGGAGTTTCTAACTTAGCCTGTTAGACCTAAGCTCAAGTGTGGCCTGCCCAATGGCATTCCAATATCACATCCTGGGGAAGGCTGACCAGCCAAAAACATCATGAGATATTCAATTTCTTCCTTAGTCTGCAACAGAGAAAAGCAAGTCACACCTTTTACATGAAGCCATAAATGTGCTTTCTTTGGTCAATTATGAGTAGTGTGTGTTGGATTTTAAAATGTTGACCATTGGCTTTTGGGGGTGAGATGTTTTACAATCTCCCAATCACCTGGTTTGCTTCCAATGTAATCATTTAATTAAGATATAAAAACTTAATGAAGGCAACATGGAAAATATTAATATTAATATTTGACATTTATTGAATGCCAACAGTGCCCTAGGAATTAAACAAAGCACAACATTAGACATAGTTCCTGCCAAACCAACCTGGCACATGTCCGGCCAATTAAAAAAAGTAATATTTAAAAAGAGACTTTGAAGGTGTCTATGCAACTGTAGCAGAATGGCCACAAGATTTGGTGAAAAAAGCATGCCATAGCCTGTCTCCATTGACCCACGAGGCAATAGAGGCTTAAAAACAATAACCTCAATGTTTATTGAGTCAAGGTTAATTGGAACAACAAAATTTTTCAGTTGAGTGTGGCTTTTGCTATTTATATATACACAGCCAGGAAACTAATTCTCTCCTCAGAAATTCTGCAAAGGAGAGATGATCCCTCAAAGTTGGTCTATTGGTGTGGAACTCTGTCGACTCAACTTAAGTCATCCACAGTCTATTATCAGGCTTATAATAGAGCCTAGAACTCTACTTTTTTTTCACTTTTATTGCTGATATAAGTCATTGGCTTTTAGTTTAGGATTGTGGGTTTTTTCACAATTGAATTTTGAATCATTATCTTTACAAGAATGAGAGGACAGTGCTACATGATATTCTAAGGAATTGGAACCATCTCTGAATCAGAAAACAGGTTTCTGCTCATGGTAGAGTCATGATAACATGATAACCCCATGTTTGATGAAGTGGACTGGGGAAGGGTTCCATATCAACCATAGACCCAATTTGACTCAGCCTTTGGTCTGGGCTCATCCAGGAACCTAAGAGTCTTTAAAAAATCCAGTAATTTGGCCCAAATTTGCATTCTGGAGCCCAGCAAAGATAAATTATACATTCAAAATAATAAAACCAGGAAGATCTAAGAGAATTAATCCTATAACCAACCAGCTGAATTAGCAAAAGCACACTTATGACTTTGTGTAGAAGGTGTGACTTGCTTTTTTGCCACAAACCAAGGAACAAATTGAACATCTCATGATGTTTTTGGCCAGTTGGCCTTCCCCAGGATGTGATATTGGAATGTTACTGGGTCGGGCACATTCAAGCTTAGGTCTAATAGGCTGAGATAGAAACTCCCTAGAAAAGGATGTTTATGGTAGAAAATAGGATCCATTCTCACTAGGGTTGCCACTGTACATTATAAGAGGGGATCCTGGAAATGTAAATTAAAAACAATCCTCTGAAGTCACATCTCATATCTATGACAAAAAGTAAACTGACAATTATTGGAGGGGCTAAGGGAGACACTAATGAACTGCTGGCAGATCTGTGATTTTTTCCAGTCTTTCTCATTTGGAACTCTATCCCCCAAATCATTGGGGGCCTAGATTTTTGACCCAGAAATTCGAACCTCAAGGTGTTTACCTGTTACCTCTTAATAAGACCATGGCATCCTGGTAAATCTTGCCTTCTTTGCTGCTTATATACACACAGAATGAATTGTATCTTGATAGGATATGCAAAAGTACAGTCTTAAAAGAGATGTTACTCTAGATAGGCAGCTGTGTCAAGTGCAATTTGTGGGTTTTGTCCAGCACATACACTATGTGCTTGTGCCTATCTGCTTCTAGAAGAGCAAATGTTGACTCTTGTTTTTATCATCTCACTGCCTTCAGCAGGCTATGAACACTCCTCAGGGCAAATAAGCATTTTTCTCCTATATACTTTTTACTCTTTTAATAATTCAGTTGGTTCTCTGGTTAATGTTCCTAAATTTTCCTGGCTTTATATTTCAATAGTTCACATTCATTATTTTGCCTTTGAGTATCAGCTTTGTGTCCATATTAAATGGATTGGCCATGTTGATGATCATTAGAGTGGCTCATCCTTGGCATGTATATGATTAGATGAGATTTGTCAAATCAGTACATGGCTACACAGATGATCAGGGGGGATCTCCTTAGCTGGAAAATAGTAATAACATTACCTCTAGCACCAACCACATAGAGCTGTGAGGATCAAATGGGATAATGTATGGAGAGTGCTACATACCCATGATCCTCATTGTTATCATCATCAACGTCACTATCATTTATTTGTTCTCTTTCTTTTTGATGGAGTTCATAAGAAAATAGTAGAAAGACAAGTCACTATCCTGCTACTATTCTTTTATGCATAATGTTCCTGGATTTTACACTGGTGGATAAAGCAATGGTTTTTTTGTAATTGAATGAAAGTACTTAAAAGTAAACTCAACTTCTGTAGCCTCAAGGAAAGCTTTCTCAGAAAAAAAGTTAAGTAGCAGATTGGACAATGGTGATGTTATATTGTCCCATTCCCACAACCTTAATTTCTTCTAAGACTGCAAGACTTTTTATTTCATGTAGTTTGGAGATTACAAGTATTCTGTATAGTGATCTATTAAGAAAATTATTGTTCTTAAACTTTTATGTACCATGCTATATTTTTGGCAGCTGTGATCAATACTTTTGTCTATAATGATATGCTGTTTTCAGTCTGGTTTACACATGAAATTATTAAAGATAGTTTGAGGTTTGTATTTGTTGTATAGAAACTGCTGTCTATTAGTTTGTAAGGAAAAAGCTTCTAGTGTCTATTTTTAACCCCCTGGTCATGTCTTTCTAGGTATCCAATGTGAAAATTTTACAACCTGTAGTGATATACTTCATAATGACTACCAAATAATTGCATGGTCTGCATGGATGAATAAGTCAAGGATCCTTAAGGGTAACCTTTTAATATATTTAGTGTCAATGAACTGATATTCAATTGCTATCACAAGTCCTTCCATTTCTACAAACAAATCTGTACGACCCCCTTATTTGCTCAATGTTTTTTGTGACATTTTGTCATTGAATTCATGTAAATGTTGCCCATGGAGATTCTTTTGACTCTGCTCTTGGATCTAGACACTTCAAAGGCTCTATCTAGAGATAAAACACATTTGGTTAAATTAGACAAATCCAGAAGAATGTACTCACTGTCAGCCTTTATTGTTGCTTGTGACATGATGTCCATTTATTCTAAAAGTATTTCTATAAAAATTTAAACTCTATTTCATGTACTCTGAAAGTATCTATCAAAAATCTTCTTTTTTAAGCAAGAAAGTATTAATCCTTTCATGGTTGTTCTGGGGTTGATGAGCCCTATATTTTGTTAACTTTGCATAGGTCATTCTTTGGATAATGTATAGATCTGATGTGCATTTTGCCATTCCAAAAGCATACATTGAAATAGATATTTCATACATGTTAATTGTTCTTTATTTGTTCTTCCATTTTAGAGTCAACTTCAGGATGGTTTAATATATTTGACATTGACTTTCTCCTTGGTAGTCTTGTGTTCTTTGCCTAGAAAACACCAAAATATTGTATCTCTGAATACCACTTTCTTCCTTTGAGTTCAAGTTTAAACTCACTGGTCTCTTTTCTTCTTTGGCACAGAGTAAAAATTCTATACATTTATAATATAGGTTATGTTTTAATTCTAAGGTATCACCTCTGATTGAAGTATCAGATTGACTAATATGACAGAAAAGGAGAAAGATAAATTTTGGAGAAGATATGGGAAAATGAGATGACTAATGCATTGTTAGTGCAATTGTGAACTGATCCAACTATTATGGAGAATACTTTGAAACTATGCCAAAAGGGTAACCAAAATGTGTATGCCCTTTGATCCAGCAATACCTGTATCCCAAAGAAATCTTAAAAAAGGGAAAAGGACCCACGTTACAAAAATATTTATAGCAGCTCTCTTTGTGGTGGCAAAGAATTGGAAATTGTGGGGATGCTCATCAATTGGGAAATGGCTGAACAAGTTGTAGCATATGAATGCAATGGAGTACTATTGTTCTATAAAAAATGATAAGCAGGCCGATTACAGAAAAACCTGGAAAGATTTACATGAACTGATGCAAAGTGAAGAGTGAGCAGAACCAGGAGAACATTGTACAAAGAAACAGCAACATTGTGTGATGATCAACTATGATGGACTTAGCCCTTCTCAGCAGTGTGATAATCCCAAGACAATTCCAAAAGATTCATGATGGAAAATACTATCCACATCCAAAGAAAGAGCTATGGAGACTAAATGCAGATCAAAGCATACTACTTTCACTTTTTGCTTGTTTTTTCTTTCTTGTGTTTTTTCCCTTTTTGTTTTGATTCTTCTTTCACAACATGAGTAATGTGGAAATGCATTTAACATGATTGGACATGTATAACCTATATCAGCTTGCTTGCTATTTTGGGAGGGGGAGAGGGAAAGGAAGGAAGGAGAAAAATTTGAAACTCAAAATCTTACAAAAATGAATGTTGAATACTATACATAAAATTAGAAAAAATGAAATACTATTAAGTGCAAAAAATACAGATGATGTTTTAATATTGTTGGAGAAAATTTCCATGAGATGAAGTGTGTTTCAATAAAGCTCGTATTATTTGATGTCATAATATACATCAAGTTATTTCTTTGCTATTTTGGTAGTTTTTTGACTTGAATGTCATACTTAGTTATAATGTTAAGCAGTAATAATAATGGATTTAGTGTTAAGCAGAACCACAATGAACTTAAATTTTATCCTTGACTGGTACCACATTTTCTATCAATTCTTTTGTATACTATTGAGTTAATGGCAAGATTTAAATAGAGAACAGTTTTCTATGTAAACTTTGAGTCTTCTAGCATTCTCATTATGCTTAGATGTATTTTATATATTTGCAGTACATGAGTAAGCCCTAAGGGCACAGTGGATAGAGTTCTGGGCCTGGAGTCAGGAAAACTAATTGTCAGGAGTTCAAATCTGGCTTTAGATCCTTATTAGCTGTGTGACTCTGGGCAAGTCACTTAATCTTCTTTGCCTCAGTTCTTCATCTGTAAAATGGACTGGAGATGGAAATGGCAAACCATTCCAGTATCTTTGCCAAGAAAACCCCAAATGGAGGTCATGAAGAGCTGGACATGACTAAAAAAGTGATTGAATGTGAGTGTGGAACTGAATCACAGGTTTTTCAGAAAACAGTAAAGGCAATGTAAACATTGTGGTGCTTTTGACTAGACCTTAAAATAGCAATACTCTGAACCTGGATAATCTAAGGGACCTGAAGTCTTCAGGTAATTTGAGTGAAGATGTTTCAGGAGGAAATGAAGACCAGGGTCAAGAATTCAAAAAAACTGATGTCAGGACCAAAGAGGACCTGATAATTTTAGTCAAGAGTGCAGGGAGAGGGCAGATCCTGACTTCTGTATAGATACCCAAAAGAGGAACTGAGTGAGATGGAGGGATGAGGAAACAGAAGACACCAAAAACATTATGAAGAAATATGATTATGGAGATGCTAAGGAGACATCTTTGCAAGCAGAATCTCAGAGGAAAAAATGGAATGGCTATAATGACTATAACAGTACATGAAAGAAATTAAACAAGGGACAAGAAATGGAATTGGAATGCCAATAGTTTCAAAGAGAAGGTGGAAAAATTTATTTAAGTAACAGTGTCTTTGACACTTGAATAGACCAAAGATAAATCAACGACTTCAAGAGACAACAAAACATATTAAACAACATAGTTTGGAGTTGGCCAGATAGTGGTATGGTGACTTGGTTCTGGGCAAGATTCATTGAAAGCTCACCTAGCAGAACCCAGAGTTCCAGCAGTTGGAATCAGAGTTCAGTAGAAAGCAAAGAAAGGTAGAAGTATAGAGGCATCACTGGGAGATGGCCGGGAAGACCAAACAAACAGAAATAGATATTGCAGATCACCGAAGCAGATAATCATTTGATCAGTTATCATCAGTTAGACATGGAATACTTTCCCCTTACTAGAGAAAAGAGAAGAAAAATTGAAATTGGACACAATTTTGCTGGTAGGTCTGCTAAGTAAGAACTCTGTAGGAGAGGAGGAGGTTGATTTTTCTGGCCGAAGTATCTTCCATTGCTTTGAATATCTGAAGATTGATTATATCTTTTAATGGACAATCAATGCATTTTACCTCTCCTTTAAAACCTAATCATTAGAAGCAGATTAGAAGGGAGCCAAGTCAGACTCTAATGAAAGAAACTCCAGGCTTGCTTCATGGTGTTTGGAATTCTTTTGTATCTTTTGACCTTGGGGCAGTCTTACCTAATCTCTCATTCTAAAGGAAGCAAATCCAAGTTTAACTCTTGCAACTATACCTAGTCTCATCTTCCTAGGTTGCAGTTTCTTCCTCTGTAAATTGGGAATAACCACTACTCTGGCCACTTAGGGAGGTGGGTACTGAATCATCCTCCCTCCATGGCAGAGAACTGTTATGGAAATCCCACACCTGATATTTAAAGGACTCTAAATGGAAATTATTGTCACTGAAAAAAAATCAGTCACAAACTCCCTATAAAACAAGAGAGAACACTTGGGGTCCGTAATCTGTCATTAAAGGTACTGCTTTTAGATTGTTTTCAGCACATTTTGTTTTCAACAAAATAGATTCCTTTCGTCAAAATCATATAAATAAAGGTTAATAAAAAAGGCCAAAAGCTTTGGAATTACATTCTCAATATTGTGCATTATCTGTGTGCCTCCCCTCCCCTAAAGCCTCCTCACTAAATGCTGCTTCCAGGAATGATGTACAGTCACGAAGCCCCAGATTTTGGCAGCCAAGCACCCCTGGATTTGTGGCCTTCAGCCCCCAAAGTATAATTCTTAAATCTACAAACTGTCTCGTGCAGCATTTTTTTTCTTCTCCTCAAAGAATATCCAATTACTGAGTGCTGTGCTGGGAGAACCTGGGGAAATGGTAGAAGGAAACACAGCTGAGAGCCACTGTGGTTTGACAGCTCTCCAGCTACTTTGAAAATATTTTGGCAAAAACAAGATTTTAAGTAAAACTGTTTCCTTTGGTAATATACCCAGAACTGCAGGTTTTACATTTTTTAATCCTGTGTGTTGGGCCAAAAGAGGGGAAAAAGCAACCCTGGAGGGAGAATACCATCTATATGGCCAGGGGAAAGACTTTGCATAAGACACAAGAATGGGGCAAAGGAGAATGCATACTTCAAATTCTCAGTCACTTCACTCCACCCTCGGTTTCTTCTCCAAGAAACCCACAAACATTTCTTTTACACTAGGGAGGAACTGAATGAATTGAGGCTTGAGGACTAACTGGACCAGCTGTAGTATAAGGCAAGACCAGCTACAGTGTAAGGCAAGACTTTGCTTTGCTTATCAGAGGCTGATAGATGATAAATCTGGTGAAAGGTGAAGCTTAAATTGGGCTACCTCTTTATTTTTGCTTTGCCCTCCATGACTGCTGAGGGAACAGCCCAGATGTATTGCATGGATCCTAATTCTTGGAGGACTTCCTTTTAGTGATACTGAGGTATAACTTGGTTTCATTTTCCTTTGCCCCCTGGTCACCTATCCCACTGTCCAGCTGTCTCCCGATTCATTTCATCCCAGTGACCCGATCCTCTGGTATTTTTCTTTCCCTTTTTGTTATTTCACTGTACTAAACCTCATGCTGTTATTTCACTGTACTAAAGTACAGTGGAGAGAACTATATTTTTGTCCTTTAAAAAGCCTAGATTTGAAGCCTACTGTTACCACTTATTACCTGGGAGACCGGAAACCACTTGCTGTCATTTCTGGACTTCAGCTTCCTTGTACACAAAATAAAGAAACTGGAGTGGGTGATCTCTAAGGTCCTGAGTGATGGGGCACCTAAGTGGAGAGTGCTGGGCCTGGATTGAGGAAGATACGACTTCAAATCTAGGGTCAGACACTAGATATATAATCCTAGGCAGATCACTTAACATGTTTATAAAATGGGGACAATAATAGTGCCTGCTTCCTAGGGTTGGTGTAAGAATCAAATGAGAGTATTTATAAAGTACTTAGCACAGTGCCTGACATATAGGTATTTAATAAATCCTTCCCTCCCTCCCTTCTTTCCTTCTCCCTTCCTCCCTCCCTCTCTCCCTTCCTTCCTTCCTTCCATCCTGGGATTCCTTCCTTCTCTAACATCCTATATTGCTTTTCCTCCCTTTCCATTTCATCCTCTCATTCTCTATTAAGAATTCTTGGAGGGGTGGCTAGGTGAAACAGTGAATAGAGCACTGGCCATGGAGTCAGGAGGACCTGAGTTCAAATCTGACCTCTGACACTTAACACTTAGTAGTCATGTGACCTTGGGCAAGTCACTTAAACCCAATTGCCCTGCCCTCTCCCCTCAAAAAAAAGAATTCTTAGACCCTATGTAAGGATCATGGTCAGGTATTTCCTAATATACCAGTATATATACCAATATATCTTGCAAAGAAGGGCTATTTGGGATCTAGAGTCTGCCAGGTTAGGCAGCTTTCCCAGGCTCTAGAGACCCATGTTTGTTGCAGTAGTATCTCCTGTTTTTCCTTTCTTTCTCTACTTTCTACTCACTTTCCTTCCATCAGTCCCTCTTGGTGCACTGCAAAGAAGTACATTTAGTGATTTGTTCATTGCCTCATTGGAGGCCTCCTCTATGAGCCTCTACCATATGCTGTCCATGGTACTCTTTCACCTGTTTCAGGTGGTACTAGAACTCAGTCCCAGTCTAGTTCAGGGGGGCTGCTGTGTGCCCTCCTCCCTTCTGCTCCCACTAGCCTCCTGCTCTTATCCAAGGACTCCAGCGGGCTTCAGTCACTAGAGAAAAAAAAGAAGCAACTATACTCTTTTTTTCCCTTTTGAGTCCTTTGGTCATTTTTTTTTTGCTTTTTGGAGTGGGCAAGGTAGGGCAATTGGGGTTAAGTGACTTGCCTAAGGTCACACAGCTAGTAAGTGTTAAGTGTCTGAGGCCGAATTTGAACTAAGGTCCTCCTGACTCCAGGGCTGGTCCCCTACTCACTGCGCCACCTAGCTGCCCCGGTCATTTTCTTTTCAATAGCCTGACCCATACTATGTCTTTATTTTTTAAGAAGAGTTTTACTAAAAGAAGATCTTTTCAAATCAATTTTAAAGTAAAATTTAGTTGTTCACTTAAAAATTAAATTTTAACTTTTTAGTTGGTGTAATTAATAAAAATATATTCTTTATTATTGAGTAGTCAATAAATATTCACTTGAAGGGAGGCCATTATATTGTTAGTTTTGCTTAATTGTTTTACTTTGTTATGAGAGAGCTTTCATAAAGATAGATAATGTAGAGATGCAAAAACAAAACAAACAAAATTCCTTAGATGCACACCAGAATGAAGCATGCTGGTCCTGTGGTTCCTAGAGATATAATTCAACTGACCAAGTTTTTATTAAGCACCTACATTGTGCTAAGTGCTGACTCAAGGAAAGGCCTTGCTTTTAAGTAATTTATAATCTTGTTCATGTTAATCCCCTCACCAGCCCAAGAACTTCCCAGACCAAAACATCTCTGCCCACCACCTTCCTGAATTTATAGTCTCCCCCTCTTCACATATAAGCTCTTTGAGGAAAAATACCATCTGGTTTTTGTATCTATATCCCCATCCCTTAGCAAAGGACTTGGCACACAATAGGCAGCACTTAATAAATGCCTTTTTTCTTCAGTTCCATTCCATTCAATAAATATTAAGCACCCACTGTATGCCAGCCACTGTGCTAAGAGCTGGTGACCATTCATTCATTCATTCATTAATTTATTCTACTCTAAAAGAATGTAGTGTGTCTCTAGTCAGAACTTTAGACTGAGATTTGGAATCTGAAGGCAAAGTTTCCAGGTAAACACCTGACCCACAGGGGACCATAAGCAGGATACTTGCTTTTTTATGTGTCATGTTTTTATAATATGTTGCTGCTGCTTCTTCTTCTTCTTCTTTTTTTTTTTTTTGCTTTTTGGAGCGCAATTGGGGTTAAGTAACTTGCCCAAGATCACACAGCTAGGTTTTTGTTTGTGTGTGTTAAGTGTTGGAGGCCGGAATCGAACTCAGGTCCTTCTGACTCCAGGGCCAGCGCTCTACTCACTGCATCACCTAGCAGCCCCTATGTTGCTGCTTCTTGTACTTGTATCATCCTATTGCCTATCTGACAGTTAATTAATTACTCCTTCTGAGTAATTAATGAGTTTCAGGTCAGTTTCAGGGTTTTTTCTGAACTTTAAGATGAAATTATAACTTTTCTCCCCAGTACTGCTCTACAGCTGTGTGTGACATGGTCTGATCTTTATTCTTTCTTTTTTCCATGTTGTAACCTGAACTTGAAGAGACCTGAAATCAGTTAATCTTTCTCCAAACATGTCATTCTGAAGGCAGGTTGTTTCTTCCTTCAATGGTCTGAATGCAAGGGTAAGGGACCAATACAAATTCTGCTTTGCCCTCCTTTGAATGTGGAGTTTGTGGGTACAGAGATTCTCTGTCACTCAGTGTCCCGTGAGCCCTAGAACCAAGGTTCTTTCTATCAAGTGATGGTTTCCAGAGTTATTTGTCCTCAGATATATAGATCCAGCCCTAACCTCTGTCCTGAATTCCAGTTCCAAACTATTAGCTCTCTTCTGCACATCTCAGTTTTTGTTTCTTTGTTTTATTTTGTTTTTAGGGTAGGTTATGCATTTTCATAGTGTCATAGATTTAGAAGTGGAAGGAAATGTAGAGATTCTCTATCTAATCCTTATTCTTAGTGAAGAAACAGAGGCAATTTACTTACAAACACACAGAAAGTCACACTTGGGGAGCTTCACAACATTTCCTTCTCCTGTAAAGTTGAATTTGATGCCATCATAGAAAGATTAGCCCAGGGGCTTCTATAGGTGGCCTCTTCATAATGATGATAATGATAGCTAGCATTTATATAATAATTCAAAGTTCACAAAGTACATTTAGTATCTCATTTGATCTTCAAAACAACCATGTGAGATAGGTGTTATTATTATTCCCATTTAATAGATGAAGAAAACAAACTGAGGGAAATTAGGTTACTTGCCCAGGATGATGCAACTGCTAGATGTCTAAGGATTTGAATTTGGGTTTTCCTGACTCCAGGTCCAGCATTCTATCCCCTGGGCCACCTACTCATAAACCTGACTTCCAAGCATATTATTAACAAGCAACTTAGATAGAAAGGATTCTAATTCTACTAGAATTTTTCAGAGTTGCCCACTCCAGTGAACTTGAAGTTGGTTGCTAGCATTTCATTTTATAAATGCCAGAGGCAGAAGCAGAGGCAAAGTCAGGGCTAAGAACACACAAGATAGACAGGCATCTAGGGTACGTTTTACAAGGAGTAGGAGGAACAATGAAAGACTTCTTAACATTAATGCACATACACTCACACATTTATAATACCAGAAAAACCTACTCTTTTGACCATATAGGTGATTATTTTATAACGGCTCACATGTGTCCCTGTGAAGATTCAAAGCTTCTGTGGGCTATAATATAAATCAATCAACATTTATTAAGTGCCTACTATGTGCCAGGGATTGTGCCAAGTGCTGGGATACAAAAAAAGAGGCAAAAGACAATCTCACTATTAAGGAGCTCACAATCTGATGGAGGAGACAATATGCAAAAAAAAAGTTACAATATTGACACTTGGACTAGGTCACATAAATGCCTTGTCAAGGCTCTGGTCAGAGACAAGTCTACCCAGAACCTGGGCAAAAGATTACTCATTAAAAAATTATACAGTCTTATTGCATGAATGAATGAAGAAGCATAATTGCAAAGGAAAACTATTGGCTAAGTAACCACTATCAAAAAGTATATCCTTCTGAATTTTCACCAGTATACATTAAATTTCTAAATGTAGTTCATGAACCCCAATTAATTTATTCCCACTAAAAATTGTCCAGAAGATTAAAATAGCTACTATTATTAAAATTCTATTATTATGCTACTTTTAGCCTGACATGTATTAAGATGGTGTACTAAAAATAATTGAAATAAACATTTCCCCCCTCATATACTTATAATATTCATGGTGAAATTGAACTAATTGTATTAAAAGCTTACGGGATTGGAGGAGACTCTAAAAGATCCTCTCACCCTTCCACCTGTCTTTAGGCAGGTTACACTGAGACTAGTCCAAGAAGATAATCTTTTTTTCCCTAAACTCTCCAGATACAGAGATGGTCATCCCTTGGACTTCTATTCCATCTTTCACTATCCAGGCAGGGCATCAGACATTATTTCCCATCTCCAAAGGCATATTTTCTAGCTATCACTTTTTTGGTTTACCCATCTTTTCTGAAAAGCAGAACCTTTAGCATTTCACCAGGTTGAAACTTTCCCAAAACATGCCTGGGAGCTAAAACCACAGAATATCCTTGGATCAGCCTGAGATGAGATGGAGAGAATCACTCCATATCCCTTGCAAGCAGACATTATTGCAGAAGAAACTTTGAGCCAAATCCTGTCCTCAGATGCTCTTGTTGATCTGTCATCAGCTTCACTCTAGTTGGGCAGGAGCCAGGCATCTTGGGACTGTCCAGCTTTTCCCAACCACGTTTGACCCTTGGACAAGGGAGGTAGGGGGAGTCTAGTTCACAAAAGGAGAGAAAAAGGTCCTTTGCTTGTTCCCTTGCACTACAAGAAGCTATAGAAACTTTAAGACCAAGAATAAAATTCACTTTTTTTCATAAAGTAAAGATTAAATTGAATGCCTCAGTGCAGTTCTTGCACAGGAAAAGGTAAAAGACGAGGTTGCTTGAAGAAAGCTCTCTGTCTTATAAGAGTTAATGCATTCCTCCACAGACTGAATGTTTATGCAATCTCCATGAAATATCACTCCTATGACATAACTAAGTTCAGTGGGGCCTGGGTCATTTGTGGTCTAAGACTTGGGAATGGTCCGTGCTTTCAAAAAATGCATGTCAAGCAGCCTGAACTGTGCACCCAAGGTTTCCAAGAATTTCCTTCTTAGGCTTTTGGCTCCACATAATTCTCATCATCCAATCCTGACTCCAAACCTCGTATTCCTACCTGGGGAAAGGCTTTTTCAGATTTGGTCTAATCAGCTACAGTTCAGATACCTAAATGGTGCTATGGGGGAGGGGAAGGACGGGGGAAGGCATTAAATTAGCCATAGAATTTTCAGTTTTTCTTTCCCCCTTGGGAGTCCTGACATAATGACAGAATGGCATAGAGGAAAGAAATCAAAGGCTAGCATGAGAGCTCCTAATTTATAATCTTAGTTTGCCATCAAGTAGCTATGTGACTCTAGACAAGTCATTGAACCTCTTTGGGCTTCAGAATTCTCCTTTTTGAAATGAGAACATTGGACTAGATGACCTCTGCAAGGTCCATTTCAGCTCCAATTCTATGACCCAATGATTTGATTAAATTCAACAAAAATTTTTTTAAAAATGGATTTAGACCCTACTATGTGTAAGTTATTGTAGAAGGCATTAGGGATGAAAGCAAACAAAAACAAAATTAAGAGTCCTCCTTATGGCATGTACATTTCCCTGGGGAGGAATCCTCATGTACACAGATAAATAAAGATAAGGTAATTCAGGAAGAAAGAAAACAGTAGCTTTGGGAAGGTAGGGAGTTGGGGAACATATAGAAGTAACATATAGAGCTGATTATTGCTGGGTGAGCTATGCCTTGAAAGAAGAGAAGAATTTTGAAAAGCCAGATGAGGAAAGAAGACTCTGTGTGTGTGTGTGTGTGTGTGTGTGTGTGTGTGTGTGAATTGAGTTGAGTTAGGATTATTATTATTATTAATTATAATTATTAGGATTATTCAATGTGGGGTATAGCTACTAGTGCAGGTTGACTAAAGTATGTACAGCAGAATAATATGAAAAAAAGTTGGACATTTGGCTTGAAACCTGACTGGTCTCTGTATTTTATCATAGAGACAACAGGGAGCTACTGAAGGTCCCTGAATGGAGGAGTGCTATGGTCAGACCAATGCCTTAAGAAGGTTACAATAGCATTTCTGTAAAGGGTAAATTGGAGAGGGGACAGGCTGGAATCAGGGAACAACTAAGAGTCTATTAGAGTAGTATAGGTGACAGGCAACTTGGGTCTGAATTAAGGTGGTGGCCAAGTCAATAGAAAAAAGAGGACAGTTGTGAAAAATGACCTCATATATAACTGACTTTCTTTTATATACATACTGTTGTAAAATTTTAATAGCTTGATGACCCCCACTATGCTTTGCTTGCTATGTGCTCAAGGAATGAAAAGAGGTTTTGATAATAACCTGAGCACAACATAATAAGGCAGACAGACATACCATAAAGAAACACAAATAGAGTCAATCCCAGTCTTTATGAAGTTCAAAGAACAAAAACATTTAAATAACCAGAATTTTGTTTGTTCTACCCTTGTGAGAAAGAGACAAGTTATAAGACTAGTCTTGTGGCTTCATGTTGGAGGCTGCTTCTGGGAGATTGCATGAAGATTTAGTTCAATTTACCATGCTTCAGGGAGCCATTTTCATTTCTAGGAAGTCTTTAGACCATCCAAGGCCAGAGTTCGTGCTTAGTAAAGCCCAAAGTTGGAAGAATACAAAACTGAGGCTGATCATCCTGGAAGACAATTCAGTTCAAATCAACAAACATGTATGAAGTGTTGGTCCTGTTGGGTGGAGAGCACTGTGCCAGGTACTGAAGGATATACAGAGTTTAGCTAAAATGTGGTCCCTGCCTTCAGAGCTACCTGTCTAATTGGGTTGGAGTGAGAGGTAAAGGAAGTACCAAGAGAAATAACTGCAACTTGCCTTATTTGCATACTAACATGATAAATGAGGTCCAAGTCAATAAAAGTCATTACCAACACAATAATTGAAAAAAGGATTCATGGAGAAACTCTAGAATTGGGTTTTTGGCATGTGAATATAATGGGATGTTATTATGGTAAAAAAATGATGAAGGGGATGGTTGCAGATTAAACTGGGGAGACTTGTTTGAACTGATGCAGAATGAAGTGAGCAGAACCAGGAGAACAATTTACAACAATATTGTAAAGACAAACAACTTTGAAAGACTTAAAGACTCCGAGAAATCCAAGATCAACCAAAATCCAGAGGACTGACTATGAAACATGCTTCCCACCCCCTGACTAAGAAGTGATGAACTTCAGTGTTAAGAGTATTTAATATTATTTTAATAATTATAGAAAATCATGGTTCGGTATAGTGAGAAAAGTACTGGATATGAAACCAAAACACTTCAGTTTGAATCTCAGTTCTAATGCTTCCTAATTGTGTAATCTTGGGTCAGAGTTAAAGATACATGAGTTCAATCTTTTCCTGCCTTTCAAGTTCTTCACAGTATGGATTTGAAATCTGGTTCAACTTTCTCTTGATTTTGTTCTCTGTACCTATCTCTGATATGTAATAACAACTGACATTTATAGAAAGCTTGATGGTCTGTAGGATTCTTTACTTACATCAACTGATTTGATCCTCACAGTAACCCTGTGAGGTCGACATTATTATTAACCTCATTTTATTAGGGAAGAAAGTGAGGGTGAGAGAGGCTGACTTTTCAGCTTTGCACAGTGAACAAATGTTTGAGACTGGATTAGAATTCCTGATTTTTTTGACTCCAAATCTAGAGGGGGTATCCATTATACCATGCTGTCTCTATACACATCTGAATTAAATGTGAAGACAAAATCTGGACAGAGTAGAACAGAGATTTTTTTCAAAGTTACTCTAAGCAGTAGCACTTTTCCATTATAGAGAAGGTTTTATGTTTAAATGTATTTTTAATTCTGTATGGCTCCAAAATGATTAGTGAAGGCAAATTTCTTAGTCATTTGTACTGTAACCCAGGGAAAAAAGCTACAAGCCAAAACCATCACTTTTTCCTCCCTGAAGATCTCCTAAAGATATTCTCCCAGTTTATAAATTCCCCATTCAAGTGTAAATTTCTCTTAGAGAAATTAACATGTCTGGGAGAATGGAATTTGCATGCTAGCAAAATTCCTTCTTGGCCTTCTCCATGTGACCTAAAGTGTGTGGAGTTAATGGGAAATTTAATCTTCTTTTTGTTGTTTTTGTCAAAACTCAGAATTCCAATTCTTCCCTTGTCCACATGTGATGGTTGTGCAACAAACCAATTCTAGTTCTGGCGTCTGCTGAATTAGCAATTTTTATTTCCAGGTTTGAGATTAGGATTCAAGATTCTCTTATAGAGTACCTCCCCCAAATAGTGGCCTAATATTTGGTGCATCCTCCCTGATCTGTTCTTTTCTGAGACATTGAATTACATTCCTGAAAACCAAGCAGCCTTAAATGTTCTAGGGCACCCATTTCCCCCTCTTGGTTAGAGCAGTGTCCTATAACAAAGTGGGTAACTTGTAGAGTGAAAAATGTTTTCCCTAGAAGTAAGTATTTCTCCTCTGGCACCCACTTCTGGAGGACATAAAGATGGAGTTGAAACAGATAATTATCATCTGGCTGATTTAGTGGCACCAGACATTCCCTCTAAATCTGTTCCATGAGCATGTTGTCAGGTAGGAGGTAAGTTGGTTTTAGCTTGATTTGAGATCAGGACTTTCAGGATACATTTTAGGGGTCTGAAACTCACATTTGAAAAAAAATGTGAAATGCAGGGCAGGATCAGGTTTAGCATATGTGAAATTGTGACTTTGTCTAAATAGGGTGAATTAACGGCCCTCCTCCCACCTTTCTCTCTTATAAATAAGCCTGTCTCATTGCCTGTAATTCTACCATTAGAGATACACTAGAAGAAGCAGGTGAATCAATTGATGCAATATAATTTACTACAATTTCCCCTTCTGTATAAATACTCTTTAAATGCAAATAATTGATATTACAATTTTACATTGAAATAAAAATTTTCATCCTACTTTCTCTATTTTCTTTGTCTTGCGAGTAAAAATTCTAAAAAAGCATGGTATCAGTTGATAAAGCTTAATCTGTTGAGGTATTCTTAAATTCCAGTCCTTTTAAGTTGAGTCAATTTCATCTGTCAGCTTGCCTTTTTAAAATGCAATTATTTCTGTCAGGGGCAACATGTTAAATTCCCTTTCACCTTAATAATAATTAGTTATAGATTAGTCAATCTGATAAATAAAAAGAGGCAAATGAGAGAAAAGTTTAGAACATCATATTCTCAGAAGGAGAAACAGGTTTTAGGCAATGAGAAGGTAATGATGGTGTTGGGAACCAGGGAATGAAAAGGGAGAAGAAATCAGTAGCAGAAAGGAGGATGTAGAAAAGGGAACAGACATCACAACAGTCTGATGTGAAATCACCACTAGCACAATACAAAGGAAGGTATAGAATTATCATTCATTTCCCACCAGTTCTATTTCTTGGATTGGAAATCATCACAGTCATATTCCCAGGAAACCTTATCAGTCAGGAAACTCATCATCCTGCAAGATTTCATCAACTTTAATTTAATCAACTTTTATCTCACACTTTATGAGTACCCTGCTCCTTCTTCCTCTTTGATGAAAGGATTGGAGAAAGGAACAAAGAACTACTTCCAAGCCTCCTTTTAAAGAGGGCTCTCAGGCCAATATCTCTTTATTTTTCATCAGCCACACTTCCTGGACTATATTCCATCATGCCTCTGTGCTATGTACCTTCTTCCCCAGCCTTCCTCTCTTCTCCATCTTTTCAACTTTCTACTGTGCATTATCTTCCAACATCAGGTTGTAAACTCCTTGAGGTCAGGGACTGTCTATTTCTTATCTATATCTCAGCTCTTAGCACAGTGTCTGGTACATAGTGGACATTTAATAAATTGACTATGACTCAATCATGAGATAAGTTTTTACCTGTCACATAATTGGCTGGCACTGAGATGAGTGATGGCTTTGTTAAGATGACTGATTTTCAGGGTACTATCGCCAGAACCAAGGATGAGGATGGCTTGGTCATCTTTAATACCTATCTCACATGTATATAATAATTTCCTGGTTCTAGACACAAAGAGGAGTTATAGTCATATAAGATATCAGCTTCTCTGATCCAAGCCAGGGATAGTTTTTGTAGACAAGCTGTTGTGCAATTTCCATAACATTAATGAAGCTAGTATATCTTAAAGTAATGGCTATATTTACATAATCCCATACACATCCCAGAAGAGTGGTCTTTGGAAGCAATCATGACCTCTCTTTTAACTCCTGGACTTTGTACAAATTCTGCTCTTCCATTATGATCTGGGACTTTAGTAAGAAACTCCTGGTACTTGACTAGAGGGATAGTTTTGCCCTAAGTATGAGGGAGAAAAAAAGATTTTACTAAGTAAATGCATAATATGAATACTATTTCAGGATATGTACTTAACTTGAAAAAAACACATTAAAATCATTGGAAGTTCCTTTTGACATACTATAAGTAATCTTTTGGTGGAAAGTGAAGAGGAATGAGGATGCCTTTTGATGAGGGTTAAAGAAGAGTATAGAAGCTGGTTTGAAGCTCAACATAAAAAACCAACAATGAAGACTTGGAAACTGGTCCCACCATTTCCTGGTAAATAGAGGGAGATGAAATGGAAGCAGTATCAGATTTTATATTCTTAGGCTCAAAGATCATTGCAGATGGTGACTTCTGCCACAAAATTTAAAGACATTTGCTCCTTGGAAGGAAAGCTATGGCAAATCTACATAGCATACTAAAAAGCAGAGACATCACCTCGCCAATAAAAATCCATCTAGTCAAAGTTATAGCTTTTTGTAGCAATGTACAGCTGTGAGAGTTGGACCAAAAGTGAAGCTGAGCACTGCAAAATCAACGCTTTTGAATTGTGGTGCTGGAGAAGACTTTTGAGAGTTCCTTGGACATCAAAGAGATCAAATCAGTTAATACTTAAATACTTAATGAAATTAATTCAGGCTACTCACTAGAAGGTTAAATACTGAAACTGAAGCTTAAGTACTTTGGCCACACAATAAGAAGATGGGACTCATTGGAAAAATAATCTTGGGAAAGATTGAATGAAAAAGGAAAAGGGGATGGCAAAGGATGAGATGGATAGATAGTATCATGGATACAATGAACATGAACCTGGACAGAATTCATGAGATAGTGGAGGATAGAATGGCCTGGTGTACTATGGTCCATGGAGTAACAGAGTCAGACACAACTGAATAACAACAACAATAACAACGACAGGTCATGGATCTGATAATTCAAACTAATCTCATGTATTCATTACAAGCAGAATCTCCTAAGGAACTTTTTATTCAACATTTTGGGGGTATTGATTTCATCTTCATAAAAGTATTCCTGCATCTTTATGGATTCTTCATATTCTTTATCCATTTTGACAAAATAATACTCTATTACATTATACAGTAATATTCTATTATGTACCACAATGTATTCAACTATTCCCCATTTGATTGGCACCCACTGTGTTTGTGGTTTTAAGATACTACCCAAACTACAGCTATAACTATTTGGTAGTGTGATCTTTCTTTTTGTTACTGATCTCTTTGAAGTATACAAGCAATAGTGAGATAGCTAGATTGAAGAGTATGAAAAGTTTAGTGGTTTTTCCTCTCATAATTCCAAATTGCATAAATTAAACTTTGAACTAATTCTCACTGGTTTTCACTGAAAACCAGCTTGAATTATGCTTTTACTTTGAAAAAAATGTTACTTATAGAATAAATATAAATTTAAGAATTCTTGAATACATTCAGAAGAGAGCTGTTGGAAGTGACAATATTGAAATAGTCACTTGGACTAGTTTTCTTTTTTCAACTCTCCTCTTCTTTTCTCTCCTCCTCTCATTTCCATTCCTCTCTCTCTCTCTCTCTCTCTCTCTCTCTCTCTCTCTCTCTCTCTCTCTCTCTCATCTCCTTTCTCTCTCCTCTCTCTCCTCTCTCCTTTCTCTCTCTCTCTCTCTCTCTCTCTCTCTCTCTCTCTCTCTCACTCTCTCTCTCTCCCTCATTTTAGCAGCCCATCATCTTTGAAACATGTGATAATGGTGAAATTGTGTCACTGAAACTTAACTGTAGAATATTTGTAAAAAATACTAGGAGTGAGATTCTCTAAACCGATACATGAATGTGTTGACAAATTGACAAATATTTATTAGGAAGTGTCTACTATGGCTCCTTACAGAATGCAAGTTGGAAAGTTGCATGGCTGCTTCCTTGGTGTGCTAATGGTTTTAGAAGTTATGGAATCGTCAGGTTGTAACTAAATGTGAGTCATTCAATGAGAGGTTCCAATGTCACTTCATGAAAAATTAGTGGTCAGTTGGAGAGTTCACTGAAGAGTTTTTGCACAAGAACTAAATGAACTAAAATTTATGGGTTTTTTTTTTTGTCCTGGTACACTAAGGTTTATAGCCCTATAAACATTCTTTGGACTTTTAGCTAGATGGCTAAGTGAGAAGTTATATCTAAGCCTCTCTTAACTTCTCAGTAAAAGAAATTTGAGAAAATTAATAAAAAAACAAAAACAACAAAGGGGGAGAGACATCTTCCAGAAAGGCAATTTCTACCCCCTCCCCACAAAACAGAAATACCAGAAACCCATTTTGCCATGTGCTCACTGGTCCCATGTGTACTTAACACTACTTTATTCACTACTCTTGCTCTGAGTTCTATGAAAATGCAGCAGCATCTTGCCTCTTAAAAGTTTTCTCCTTGTCTATACTTTTACCAGCTGCCTCCCCCTTTGGTGAGTTTCAGTATGTGAATTTATCTAGGCATCCAGATCTGTGTAAGAGAGGTACAGCAGCCTTGGATATGTGCAGGATAGAAGAGGAAATGGGAGATGTATTGGGCTTACTTCAATTCTATTTGGAAGAAATGGACAGGGTTAAATTCCAGAAAGATGGCTGAGTGAGAGGTCATAAATAAGCCCTACTCTTCTTCCTCACCTCAAAATAACAAAAACATGTGCTAAACAGAACAAAGCAATAACAACAAAAAGAAAAGAGGGATTGGAAAGAACTTGTTGGAGGAAAGACATAAAAAACAGAGATATTTTTAAAAAAAGAAAATAAGCAAACAATCACTAAAGGATACAATACAAGGAACAAATGTTATAAAGTAAAGGGAATTGACACAAAAGCCCCTGAAGAAAGGCAAACTGTCATCAACTACAATGAGTAACTTAGAAATTATAAAGGAACAACTGTAAAAGCTTCTAGAGTGGTTCAAAAAAGCAAATTAGGATGGAAACTAGAGTTTTCAAAGAAGAAATCAAAATGACAAATTATAGTAGAAAATATACAGCAAATAATGGGAGAATTCACCTGAAACAACAGATTCTTTGAAAAACAGAATGACAAATTTGGAAGTCGGCAATGTAGAAGTAGGACAGAATAAAATGAAATCAAAAGACAAAACATTTGGAAGGTCACTTGAAACGCTTAAAGTGTCAATTGAAGATATAATATACTAAGATAATTTAAGTACTATTTCATCTTTCAGGGGTGAAAGTGAAGTAAGAAGACATAAATGAAATTAAAAGTCACAATAATCAAAAAATCATAAGAAAAATTGCACAGTAGTGGTTGTTGTTTGTCCTTCATTCTTGAAGAGGACCATGACATCAGGAAGGTGATGTCAAGACTTACAAGTGAATTGGATTTATGTGATGGAGGGTTGTGCAAAAGTCAACAGCCTCATACCCTCCTCCTAAGCCAACTGGGTCCAGTGGCAATACATAGATCAGGATGTCTGGAGGTGGCACTGGATGCAGGAGGAGACCTTGGTTTTTTTAAGCTAAGGGCTTTTCCAGGTCTCAGTTTGACTGAGGCAAACACACATTAAGTGATTAAAGGTAAGTAAGAAATGAAGCAAAGAATGGTTTCTTTTACCTAGTCAAAAATAAGTGATTAAAGGTAGATAAGAAATGAAGCAAAGAATGGTTTCTTTTACCTAGTCAAAAATAAGTGGTTAAAGGCAGGTAAGAAATGAAGCAAAGAATGGTTTCTTTTACCTAGTCAAAAAAGCAAAAAACAAAATCGATTTGGGAGGGGGAGACCCTCAGGGTTTCTGGACAAAAGAGAAACAATTGCTATTCACACTCCTTCTGGGCCATCATAACCCAAATAATGACCAAGTGAAGCTTGGGCTAGGATCTTTTGTTGGAGAATCAATGACAGCCAGAGTGATTTGGTTTTAAGGCATGATCCTTAAAAAAGAAATCTAGCCTGTAAAACCTAAACCCCAAGAGATTTTGAGAGTTTTCATTGATCAAAATTTATATTCCTTTGGGCAGAGCACCTGTAGGTAAGGGTATGATTCCCAGTGTGGACAGAAGAAGAAGAGGAAGGGACAGGAAGGAAAGAAGGAAGGAGAGAGGGATGGAAGGAAGAAAGGGAAAAAAGAAAGGAAGGAGCTGCATTGCTCAACTAGAATTGGCCAGTTTGGTCCCCAGTTGGGCAGCTACTCCTACTCACAGATCTTTGTCCTTCATTTTCAAAGAGGATCATAAGATCAGGAAGTGATGTTCTGACCTGCAAGAGAATTGGATTTAAGAGAGGGAGAGCTGTTCACAATCACCAGTTTCACTTTCTTCCTGAGCTTTGGGGTCCTGTGGTAAGATATAGATCAGTATTATTGCCGAGCATACAGTAGTATATGAGAAGCCAAAGGTGAACTCAATGGAATCCATAAGACACCACAAGGAAAAAAAACAGTTTGAACTTTATAGGGAATATGATGGTCTTACTTTCATATTTTAATTCAGTAACAAGCATTTATTAAGCATCAACCGTATCCAAGACATTGTGATAGGCACAAAGACAAAAACTAACCAACACATATTACGGGCTTTCAGGAAGACACTTTTTACCAAGGGAAAATGGTAAGTACCAATAGGGAAAGTGAATATTCTTCTTGCTAAGCAAGGAATGTGCTTCACAGGACCATATCCCACCTCAGAGAGAGAGTCTGGGCCACTAGGTACAATGTCATGAAGGACAGGCAGGCAGGCAGGCAGAGAAACATAGACCATAGATGGAATAATGGCTGAATGCAGAAGGAGGATGGGCTGGTAGTGGATGAAACGGTCTGAATTCATCTTGTTTTTCCTGACTCCAAATACAGGGTTCATTTAATAGTACAATGATTTCTCCACTTTGTATGAGGGACATAGAACAAATAAAAGAACAGTGAAATGCCAAACATCTGAATGGAAGGTGACATTTTAGATTAATATAGAAAGGGAAGGGAGTAAAGAGAAGTTGAATTACACATTTATTGGAATCCAAATATGAATATTATATAGACTAAAAGACTGGGTGATAGATTGGGCGTGGGGGATAGGATAAATTCTCTACCATACTGTTATCTGTGCTGGGAAAGTTTTTTGTTTTTTTAAACAAATGCTTTATTAATTTCTTTTTTACATCATTCATTTCTGCCAGATTTTGAGTTACAATTTTTCCCCCATTTTCCCCCAACCCATCATCCCAGAATAGCAGTCCCACAAGATATTGCTTCCTCCAATCTGCTCTCTCCCATATCTTCTCCCATACCCCCTTCGACTTTTCCATTAGAGCAAGGTGAATCTCTGTGCCCCAAAGCCTGCACATCTTATCTCCCAATTACATGCAAAAGAGTATTAATAATAGTATTTATATATATTTGAAACATTTAATCTTAAGACCTTGAATTTCAGATCCATTCCCTTCCTCCCTTGTCACCCATTCCCTCTGGGAAGATAAGTAATTCAGTATATGTTGTGCATGTCTAGCTATGCAATACATTACCATAGTAGATGTATTGTACAAGGCTGCTTATAATTTCCTCCCACCCATCCCACCCCCCACCTGGTCCATTCCCTACCTGATCCTGTCCCTCTTCTATAGTGGGTACTTCCAACCTCCCCTCACCCCAAGGATGCCCTCCCATCCATCATCCCTCCTCTCATCCCCCTTCCCCCTATTCTGCTGCAGGTTGAGATATCCCATTTAGTATGTATGTCATTCTCTCCCTGAACCAAATTCAGTGAGAATGTGGTTTTGCCTTTTTGCCTTCCTATTCTTCCCCTCCCTTGCTACCACTTCCCCTTGCTTCTTCTACATGAGATAGTTTACCCTACCCTGTCTCTCCCCATCTCCTCTTGCCACTTTCCTCTCTCACCTCATAACTTCACCCCTTAAGTATCATCCCTTCCCAATAAATTCAACCTATGTCCTCTATCAATGTATAACTGTAAACATATATAAACACATTCACATATGTATTCAAATGACCATACACCCTTCTTCCATTATTTTCATACTGAGAGAGGTTTCATCAGTCAGAGTTATTGTTTTTCCATATAGGAATGTAAATAGGTCAACTTTGATAAGTTCCTTTTGATTTCTTTACCCTGATTGCCTCCTCAGGCATCTCTTGCTTCTTGTGTCTGGATGTCAAATTTTCTATTCAGCTCTGGTTTTTTCCTCAAGAATGCTTGAAAGTCCTCTATTCCACTGAATGACCATATTTTCCCCTGAAACAAAATACTCAGTTTTGCTGGGTAGGTGACCCTTGGGTTCAGTCCCAGCTCTTTTGCCCTCTGGAATATCATATTCCATGCCCTTCGATCCCTCAGTGTAGAAGCTGCCAGGTCCTGTGCTATTCTGATTGTGTTTCCACAATATTGAAATTGTTTCTTCCTGGCTGCTTGTAGTATTTTCTCCTTGATCTGGGGATTCTGGAACCTGGCTATAATGTTCCTGGGAGTTTTCTTTTTGGGATCTTTTTCAGGAGGTGATCTGTGGATTCTTTCAACCTCTATTTTGCCCTCTGGATCTAAAACATCAGGGCAATTTTCCTTGAGAATTTCTTGAAGGCTGATTTCTAGGTTCTTTCCTTGATCATGGCTTTCAGGTAGTCCAATAATTTTTAAATTGTCTCTCCTGGATCTATTTTCCAGGTCAGTAGCTTTTCCCACGAGATATTTCACATTGCCTTCTAATCTTTTGTTTGTTTGGATCTGCTTGACAGCATCTTGATTTCTCATAAAGTCATTAGCTTCCATTTGCTCCAGTCTCACTCTGAAGGAATGAATCTCCTCAGTGAACTTTTAAGATTCTTTTTCCATCTGGCAAATTCGACTTTTTAAGGCATTCTTCTCCTCATTGCCCTTTTGGGCCTCCTTTGCCATTTGAGGTAGTCTATTTTTTAAGGTGTTGTTTTCCTCAGTCAGGCTGTTGACCCTCATTTCATACTTTTCCTGCATCCTTCTCATTTCTCTTTCCAATTTTTCCTCCACTTCTCTTATTTGATTTTTAAAGGCCTTCTTAAGGTCCTCTATGGCCTACAACCCGCTCATGTTTTCCCCTGGGGCTTTTGGAGCAGGACTTCTGACCTCACAGTCCTTTTCCTGCTCTATGCCCCCAAAATAGGAGTCTAGGGTTGCATTTTTCTGTTTCTTTTGCCTTGGCATGTTGCCACTTAATTACTTGACTTTTGGGCTTGTTGCCACACTATGGCTTTAAGGCCAGATAGAGGAATTTTCTTCCCGAACATGTGGGGGGCAACTTCCGTTTCTGGCAAGCTGTAAACCCACCCACAACTTCCACCCTAGATCACAATCCAGATCCAGGGAGGTTAAAGCAAGAGCGATTACCCCCCAAGAGTGATCGCTGGATCTCCCTACAGTTCACAGGCCAAGAGTTAGAGCTCCCTCTGAAAACTACAAAATGGCGTGTGTCCTCAGCGGCTTCTAGCCCCCAGGGGAGGGAGCCGATGCATTCCCAAATACTGGTCCCAAAGTCCATAGGACACTAACCTCTTACTTTTTCCTAGGCATGTCTATGTTGATAATTCTGGAGTCGCCACAGCTGCTGGTGTTCTGGGGTCTCTCCAGCCAGCTGCTGGCCCTGTCGCCCTGGGGCTAAAACCTCGGCTCATGGGGACCTGGGTTCCGCTCGGCTCCACTCCCCGTGCTCTGCACGCTGCGCTGGTCCTTCCTGCAGGGCTGCTGGGCTGTCCTCAGTGGGAGGTTAGCTTCTCTGTGTCATTCTGTGGGTGCTGGGGCTCCAGAAGTTGTTCAGAGTCCCCTTTTACATAGTTTGGGGGGGAATCTGGGGGGAGAGTGCCTTGGACATGCTGTTTCTACTCCGCCATCTTGGCTCCACCCAGTTTTTTTTTCTTTTTTAAGCAAAGAACATACCAATAAAATAGATGAAAGGAATTTGGGTTTTGAAAGGGTAACATAAAGGTCAGGGTGGAGGGTCTGTTGAAAGAGTCAGGGGTAAATTTAGTGCAAACAAAACAAAACTCAAGGACCTAGAACAGGTTTAAAAGAGGGGAAAACCATGAGCTTAAAAAGTATAATCTTGAAAGTGAATGAATTATATTTGGCAACACAAGAGAAAAAGACAGAATGGAAAATAAAGCACAACATTGCATTAAACAAACCAAACAAAACAAAAACCTACACATAAAAAACACAAACTCATGCAGAGATAAAATGAGGGGCTCAAAAAAATTATGGTTCAAGTAGTTTCAAAATCAGTAGTATTTAGTTGCAATTATGATTTTTTTGGCAAGGAAACAGTACAAATTAAAGATGTTGAGTGACAAACAGAAACTTTACTGTTTTGACAGACCCTATAGACCATGATGTAATGTAATTATTAGATGTATATAGGACCAAATGACACAGTATTCAAATACTTAAAGCAGGAGTTCTTATCCTGGGATATATGGACCTATTTTAAAAATATTTTGATGAATGTTTTTAATCAAATGCAACATCATGTTTATGAATTTATTGGAGATACATATATATTATACATATTTAAGAAATATATGTAAAAGTGAACAAATGGCAAATAGGCTCTTTGAATTATATTCCCTTAAAATATAACATAAAATAAGGTCTTGAATGTCCTTTGAGGTCATGTGATATGAAAATCTCACCTCAGGAACACAAACATTTTTTAAAATAAATTTTTATTTTATTTTCCTAATCAAAGTTTATTTCAACAAATCTGTATAAAATGCTTATAATGATGTAGTACAAAATGCTATAGTACAATGGTACAAGACATACAAAGAAAGAACATTTATATATGGGCATATTTTGCTATTAAGGGCTGGGATGTAAGAAGTTTTCTCTAGTCCCGGTCTCTGCAAAGGCATGTAGATGAGAGAAGATCATAGCATTTCAGGCTGGAAGGGAAATTGGAGGTTAAATAGTTCATAATCCTCATTTTACAGGAGGAAAATTAGATGCAGGAAAGGGAGGTGATTTGTTCAAGACCACAATGTGGCTAGGGACAGAGATGGGAGGTTTGGTGTCACTCCTGGCACTTGTCCTTCAGGTAAATGGAACCACTTGTCAAGTCCACCATCCCTCAAATAAAGCCCTGAATGTGAAGAACTCTCCCTCTGGGGGTTGCCTCTTCTCCCAGACACAGAAACTGGAAGGGACTATCCCTGTGTAAACATTTAGCTGTCATCAAAGGCATGGTTTGGGTCCAGAGATTGGTCCTACAAGGAATCTCATCCACATCTTTAATTTCCTTTCAAGACCTTTTCAGTTAGACCACACAGCCTGCTCTTCCTAGCCAGGAGAAAACAAACTTTTGTTGATGTATTCTATATTTTACATCATCATCATTTCCCTCTCCCTATCTCTAAATGTTATTCATGTGACAAATGGTATTTTGTTAGAGAGAAAAAAAAAACTCAGCACAACTGATTGATACATTGAAAAAATTTGAAAATGTGTAACACCTATAGACCTCCAACCTCTAGGAAGGGGTAGGTTGTGAGATGTCAATCATTTAAGTTCCATTTGATCTTAATAATTTTGTTACATTTATTTTTGATTTTTCAATGTGGCATTATTCTTTCTATTTATGCTATGGCAGTCTTTGTGTATATTGTTTTCTTGGCTTTGCTTACTTCATTTGCATCAGTTCATACAGATTTTTCCATGCTTCTCTGTTTTATGCATGTATTATCACATGTGTAATTTCTTACAGTGCAATAGTATTCCATTTCATGCCTATACCACAATGTGTTTAGCCATTCTCTGATTGATGGGCATCTACTTTGTTTCCAGTTCTTAGTTATTAAAAAAAAGTGCTACTATATATATTTTTGAGTATATGAGGACTTTTTTCTTTGGGGTATAAATCCAGTAACAGACCTTTTGTTCAGTGGGTTTGGACATTTTAATCACTTTATTTACATAGCTACAAATTGTTTTTGAAAATAGTTGCACCACTTCACAGTTCTACCAACAATGTATTAGTGTTTCCAACTTTCTACTTGTCTGCTGGCATTCTTTGTCATTTTAAAAAATTTTGAAAGGTATGAGGTGAAATCTCAGGATAGTATTGGTTTGCATTTATCTTATCAGTGATTGGAAGCATTTTTATGTGGTTGTGAATACTTTAGAGTTCTTTTGAGGCTGTGCATATCTTTTGATCATTTATCTTTACATTCCTTGTTTGTTCCTTTTGTGGTATTTTTTTTTTTAATTTTTGCTTCTGATTTCTCTGTTAGCATGATGGCAACCCCTACTTTTTTGGATTCACTTGATCCATGGTAAAAATTTCCCTGTCCCCTCAGTTTTATTTTCCCATCCCCTCCGTTTTAAAATGTGTTTTTTGTAAATGTAAACATAAGCAAAGTGGTATTTTTTGTTTTTTATTTTTTTTCTGGAGTTTCTTAGGCTCAGGCTAAATTGTGAACATCTGAAGGATTAATCTCCTTTGAATACTGATAATTCACAGCTGTGCTGAGTCAAGTAGGTTTCGTGCCTTCTGACTCTGAGCCAATCAGATGCTGAGTCTTTTTTATATCTTCTTGGAGATTGTTGTTTTGCTTTGGGGGTTTGCTCATGAGAAGGATCTTTTGATTTCCTGGTCAAGACTCTGAGTAGCCATATGTTCAGAACCCACCGACTGCTTGGATGTCTATGCTTCCTCGATCCAGTGATGTATGTAAAGTATGGTCTTTGTGCTAATTTTTCTTTTCTCCACATTCAGGGTGCTGACCTTTTCCCTGAACTAGTGAAGGTAATTAAAGTAGCTTGCCTTTCCTTTAAGAAAATTGAATCAAAGAACCTGTGCTAGCAGGCCGTCCTGGGTTGTGTTAGGGTACTTGCTAATACAGTAAGTAACAGATTTAGGGGTTTGTTTTCTTATCTACTCTGTCATTTTTTGTGACTATTTAACAATTTGCATAAAAAGTTATAGGGGTTAGGTTTATATTTCCCTCTGACTCTAAAATTAAAGTTATGTTTTTCTTCTTTTCTGCTATAAATACAATTATTTTTATTTTTTATCTTATTTATTATTATATTTTAATCTTTTCTTTTCCTCAGGTGACTGTTTTTAATGGCTCTCTTCCCCTCCCCTAATCCCCTGTTTTTATTTGTTATCCTTTTTCCTTAGGATTTTATCAGTCTATAAACAGTTAAAGCTGGAAAGATATATTTCTTCTCCCTCTTTTCACCTCTGTCCATCAAGTAGATTCTCACTTCCTTTTCTCATTTTCAGCTCTTCATTAATTTTTTTATTTCACTTTTTGTCCCTTTCCAAAAAAAGATTTCTCTCCCCCATTATCCGTCTTCTCTTTCAGTTTACTCTAGATCTTATTCTCTAATTCATTTGGTCTCTCTCTTTTCTCTCTACTCATCATACAGTCAAAGCCCCCAAAGTATCTATTCTACTCTCTCCCTTCTAGGCATTTTTGCCACTGCCTTGTAGGGCTTATCCCATGAATTCCCCCTTTTCCTTTGTACTGTACCCTTATACATCAATTATGTTAATTACATGTCAATTACTGGAGATATCAGAAAGGACACTGCCCTATTGAGCTATATTTTCTCTTGTTGACCTATTTTTTCTACATTTGCCTGGGAATCTCCTCCCTATGTTCATATTCACCTATTTCTTTAGGTGAATTTGCTCCCAGGAGTTTCAATTCCCTTCCTTCTAGCACAAATATACTTTTCAGGTATCAATTCCCCCAGCATCATTCCTTGTAAGGTCCTCATCTCCCTTCACCAATAGAAACATAAGTGGAAGCTCCTCTTATTTCCAAAGTAAGCCCACTGTTCTCTCCCCTTCTTTTTAATATTTCCTCCCTCCTAATCTCCAGTTCTCCTATAGACTTTTATCTCTCTGAGACCACAGAAATCACTTTTTCCTTCATTGCTAGCCCTGATTTGACCCC
The DNA here is from genome assembly GCA_011680675.1 of Gymnobelideus leadbeateri. Taxonomy (NCBI): domain Eukaryota; kingdom Metazoa; phylum Chordata; class Mammalia; order Diprotodontia; family Petauridae; genus Gymnobelideus; species Gymnobelideus leadbeateri. The sequence continues at coordinate 100,900 of WOXC01009677.1, read as the reverse complement.
AGCACATCACTCACTCCTATCACCCAGCTCCCTTCCTCTCCTTTCATGCACCTTCCTATGTTATAATGTAGTCCTGCAAAAAATCACTCGCAGGCAGAGTGTTGCCAGGTTCTGTCCATAATGTCCCCTACCTCCCTCTTCAGTTGTTTTTAGTCATGTCCTATTCTTGATGACCCCATTTGGGGTTTTCTTGGCAGAGATACTGGCTTAGTTTTCTATTTTCTTCTCTGGCTTATTTAAAGATGAGAAAACTAATTTTTCCCAACGTCACACAGCCAGTAAATGACTGAGGCCAAATTTGAACTCGGGAAGATGACTCTTTCTGACTCCAGGCCCAGAACTCTATCCACTATGTCACCTAGCTGACCTCTTCACTTATCTGTACCAGATTTTTTCCTTCACCCCTGTCTCCTTGTGTACCTTAAAAAAGACATCTCTAGGGGTGGCTGGGTGGCAGAGTGAATAGAGCACTGGCCCTGGAGTCAGGAGGACCTGAGTTCAAATCTGGCCTTAGACACTTAACACAAAAAATAGCCGTGTGACCTTGGGCAAGTCACTTAACCCCAATTACCTTCCAAAAAACAAACAAAAAAAACCCCCACAATAACAACAACAAAAAACAAAACAAAAAAACAAACATCTCTTACTGGTCAATGTGTTTTCACTCTGTTGCTGTGTTGCTGTCTGCATTTATTTTCTCCCCCTTCAATTTTGTTGTTTGGGGCATTTGAGAAGAAAATAATCTCTTAATTCCTCATTTTCTTTCTAAAAATATTTCAAATTCTTCTTTATTGTTGAATGTTCATCTTTTGATCCTTTTGGTTAAGTTCAGATAGGCAGGGTAGGTCAATTTGGGCTATATCCTGAGCTCTAAGGCTCTTAACATATTATTTCATTCTCTCTTCCTTTTTCTAATGGATGATGAATAGACTTGCATAATTCAGATGTCCTTCCCCTTATATTTGAAGATCTTTTTCCTGATGACTTGTAGAACTTACTGTTTCTGAACTGAATTGTTAAATTTAACCACTATGTGTTTACAGCCTTGGGTTCTTTTTTTTTCCTTTCTGGAGTCAATCTGTGAGTTTTTTTCAATTGAGAATTAATTTTCTATGTTCAGGACCAGCCCCAGCTGGATGCTATGCTCTTTCCCTCAAGTTTGCTGGGGTGCTACTCAGCTCTCCACATGTAGGGTGTTTTGTTATAGTGACCTATCTTGCACACCTCTGTTCGTTAGTTCTCTTGCATGGCAACAGAAATTCTGAATCTGCTTTCCCTTGCACTAGAAGTTCAGAGCTTTTCAGCATTGGTACTTTCAGGTTGTAGTCACCAGCAGGCTTTTGCTCCTGTAGTATTACTACCAAGCTATCTGTTGAGGCCTGAGTGTACTTCCTTAGTCTGGAGTCAGGGTCTCTACAGCACTGGAAAGATGGGAGAACAGGATACAAGGATGGGTTTTGATGCAAGCCTTTATTGTATCATTGGATCTACTAGTGTGGCTTTAGTGCCGGTGGTGGGGAAGGTGTGGGAGAGGTCAGTTGAGCTGAGCTCAGTTCCTTTTTGTTTTTAAGGGGAGACGTTTTCTGGATTCTTGGTGTCTAAATCATGGAAATACCTGAAGTTGCTTTATATTTGGTGTATAATTTCTGTTTTGGACAGGTTTGAGGTTGCAGAGATTGAAGAAAATGTCTAGTCTACCATCTTATTGCTCATACAACCTAGAATGATAGCTGTATTTTGATACTATTGGATTTCTTTGCAATCTTATGTATTTCATGAATTTAAAAACATTCTGAGGTGTTGATAGGCTTCACCAGATGCCCAAAGGTTTCATGATAAAAAAATGTTAAGAGTACTTGACTTAAAGCAAAAAAGCAGCTGAAATGCAAAAAGACAATGATAGTAATGGAAAAACCAATGGGGATAACAGAAGTAACTAGAAGTAACATAAATCTGATGGAAAAAATAAATTCAATAACATCAGGGATTAGTTATCTCACTGATGTTGGTACATTCTCCAGTGCTGTAGATCAGATGGTCAAATATAAGATCTTCAGTCTGTCTGCATCCCATAGTGTGACCTGAAGCAGATTAAAATGTAAGTGGGAAATATGTGACAAAATATGTAAAAATATAACAAAACATAGATAATGTTATCATGTGGTTTTCTAAGCCAATCTGCAGCCTACAGGAGATTTTCTATCTGCATTTGATACCAATTTTCTATCTGCATTTGATACCAATGGTATAGATCACAAACTCTCTGTGTCTTCTTATCCTTTACAAATCTTATCCATATTGCCTAAAAACTTTTCACAGGAGGTTTACCTCAACATGCTGAGAGACTTTCTCTAGGTCTCTTGACATTTCCATTTTGACTATAACAGAAGGGTATGTGGGTCATCCACCTATGCCAACTTGCTCTTGTTATGTGGCCAATTATACTATCATGGATATACATTTTTCTGATGTTATTATCCTTTCCTTGTGGGATTTTTATTATACTTTTTTTGCTTGGTAATGTTTTGTTACTTACTCACACCCATCATGCACCTCTCCTTTGCTCTTGGATACATGCAATTTTAATTCTTCAAATACCATGGTACTTCATGGCTCAAAACCTTATAGCATAGATGGAAGAATATCATTGTGAAACAGATGGACCTTGGTTTCAGAGAGGAACTTTAAATAAAAGTTACAGTGAAATTTCTCAGAGGCAATTCAGCTAATTAGCAACTTCTTCAATTCTGCTTTTTTTTTCATTTTATTTTAACAAATGCTTTATTAATTTCTGGTTTACATCATTCATTTCCACCAGATTTTGAGTTATAATTTTCCCCCATTTTCCCCCCTACCCACCACCCCAGAATAGCAGTCCCACAAGATATCCCCTCATCCAATCTGCTCTCTCCCATATCTTCTCCCATACCCCCTTCGACTTTACCATTAGGGCGAGGTGAGTCTCTGTGCCCCAATTCCTGAACATCTTATCTCCCAATTACATGCAAAGTAGTATTAATAATAGTATTTATATATATTTAAAACATTTAATTTTAAAATCTTGAATTTCAGATCCATTCCCTTCCTCCCTTGTCACCCATTCCCTCTGGGAAGATAAGCAATTCAGTATGTGTTGTACATGTATAGCTATGCAAAACATTACCATAGTAGAAATATTGTAAAAGACTGCTTATATTTCCCTCCCACCCATCCCACCCCCCACCTGGTCCATTCCCTTCTTTAATCCTGTCCCTTTTCCAAAGTGGGTACTTCCAACCTCCCTTCCCCCCAGAATGTCCTCCCCTCCTTCATCCCCTCTCTCATCCCCCTTCCCCCTACTTTCCAGCAGGGTGAGATATCCCATTTAGTATGTATGTCATTCTCTCCCTGAGTGAGATTCAATGAGAATATGGTTTTGCCTTTTTGCCTTCCTGTTCCTCCTCTCCCCTGCAGCCACTTCCCCTTGCTTCTTCCACATGAGATAGTTTACCCTACCCTGTCTCTCCCCATCTCCTCTTGCCAATTTCCTCTCTCACCTCATAACTTCACCCCTTAAGTATCATCCCTTCCCAACAAATTCAACCTATGTCCTCTATCAGTGTATAACTGTAAACATATATACACACATTCACATATGTATTTTCTTGAAGGATGGTTTCTAGGTTCTTTCTTTGATCATGGCTTTCAGGTAGTCCAATAATTTTTAAATTGTCTCTCCTGGATCTATTTTCCAGGTCAGTGGTTTTTCCCATGAGATATTTCACATTGCCTTCTAATCTTTCATTTGTTTGAATCTGCTTGACAGCATCTTGATTTCTCATAAAGTCATTAGCTTCCATTTGCTCCAGTCTAACTCTGAAGGAATGAATCTCCTCAGTGAGCTATTGAGATTCTTTTTCCATCTGGCAAATTTGTCTTTTCAAGGCATTCTTCTCCTCATTGCCCTTTTGGGCCTCCTTTGCCATTTGAGTTAGTCTATTTTTTAGGGTGTTGTTTTCCTCAGTCAGGATGTTGACCCTCATTTCATACTTTTCCTGCATCCTTCTTATTTCTCTTCCCAATTTTTCCTCCACTTCTCTTATCTGCTTCTTATGGTCCTCTATGGCCTGTAACCCACTCACATTTTCCTTTGGGGCTTTTGGAGCAGGATTTCTGACCTCACAGTCCTTCTCCTGTTTTATGCTTCGATCCTCTTTGCCCCCAAAATGGGAGTCTAATGGTGCATTTTTTCTGTTTATTTTGTTTCCTTTGCCTTGGCATGTTGCCACTTAATTACTTGACTTTTGGGCTTGTTGCCACAGTAGGACTCTGCCACCAGACAGGGGAGCTTCCATCCCAAATGTTGGGGTCTTCACAACTTCCAGTTCTGGCAAGCTGGATACCCACCCCATGACCTCCACCCCAGACCACAATCCAGATCCAAGCTGGTTAAAGCAAGCTCGATTAACCTCCAAGACTGATTGCTAGATCTCCCTACAGTTTGCAGGCCAGGAGCTGATGCTGCCACTGAAGCTGCAAAATGGCGAGTGTCTCCTCAGTGGCTTCTAGCCCCCAGGGAGGAAGCTGATGATTTCCCCAAATACTGGTTCCAAAATCCATAGGGCACTAACCTCTTACTTTGTCCTAGGCCTGTCTGTGTTGATAATTCTGGAATCGCCACAGCTGCTGGTGTTCTGGGGTCCCTCCAGCAGGCTGCTATCCTGGCCGCCCTGGGGCTAAAACCACGGCTCAGGTGGACCTGGGCTCGGCTCTCCATGCACTGGGCTGTTGGCTCCCAGAGTGCTGCGCTGGCCCTCCTTGTAGAGCTGCTGGAATGTCCTCAGTGGGAGGTTAGCTTCTCTGTGTCATTCTGTGGGTGCTGGGGTTCCAGAAGTTGTTCAGAGTCCCCTTTTACATAGTTTGGATTGGTGTGGGGCAGAGCACCTAGGAAGAACTGTTTCTACTCTGCCATCTTGGCTCTCCCCAATTCTGTTTGTTTACCAATAGCATCTGTCCATAATATATGTACTTATGTACCAATTCTCTGCGTTTTCCATCTGACTACCATAGTCAGAATAATAGGCATTCTCCACACACTTTTTTTTCCTATACAAGTAGTTAGCCCAAACTCTTAGCATAAATGAGAAGGAAAGTATTGTTATAGATACGTTGGTTGAAGAAATTCGAGTTGAAAACCCTGGTAATTTCAGAATAGGAATAATGAAGAATGTTTATCTTTCATTGCATTAGATGGCAACTTCTAAAAAACTGATCATATACTAATCATTCACTCATACAATAAGCCTACTATTTTCCAGACTCTGGAGATACAAATACAAAAGATAAATCATCCCTATTCTAAGAAGTTTATATTCTAACAGGGAAGAGACAAAACAGATAGTTTGAAGAGGAGGGCAGTAGGAGTGGGAGTATCCAAAAAGGCTTTATGTAGCATTCTGTCATAAAATAACCTCCTTACAGTGAGGGGTTATTTCATTCTTTGTGCTTTTATCCCCAGTGTCCTTCCTTTCTAGGCTGTGCTTTGAGCATTCTCTACCACATCTCAGAAAGCTCACTGCTGTCCTGGAATTCATGTAGAAAAACTTTGCTCCTTTGGCCTTTCCTTCTAATTGGATGGCTCCACCAAGACCTTCCATTTAAGGAGGAAGACTAGGCCATTCATGCCTCATTCCTCTCTAGGCTGAACTCTAGATTTTCTCTGCTTGGCTTGCTACTTTCATCCCACCTCCTTCCACTCTCTTAACCTTTCCATCTTCTTTTTATGTGTTGTACCCCCCTGTTAGAATGCATGCTTCTTGGGGGGCGGAGCCAAGATGGCGGAGTAGAAACAGCTCATCCAAGCCTCTCTGCCCCCAGATTCCCCCCAAACTATGTGAAAAAGGACTCTGAACAACTTCTGGAGCCCCAGCACCCACAGAACGACACAGAGAAGCTAACCTCCCGCTGAGGACAGCCCAGCAGCTCTGCAGGAAGGACCAGCGCAGCAGTCTGGGAGCCGGCAGCGCGCACAGTGCAGAGCGCAGGAGCCGAGTCGAGCTGAGCCCAGGTCCGCGTGAGCCGAGGTTTTAGCCCCAGGGCAGCAGGGCCAGCAGCCAGCTGGAGGAACCCCAGAACACCAGGAGCTGTGACGACTCCAGAATTATCAGCATAGACATGCCTAGGACAAAGTAAGAGGTTAGTGTCCTATGGACTTTGGGACCTGTATTTGGGGAATGCGTCAGCTCCCTCCCCTGGGGGCTAGAAGCCACTGAGGAGACACGCCATTTTGTAGTTTTCAGAGGCAGCTCCGGCTCCCAGCCTACAAATCGTGGGGAGATCCAGCGATCAGTCTTGGGTGGTAATCGCTCTTGCTTTAACCTCCCTGGATCTGGATTGTGATCTAGGGTGGAAGTTGTGGGTGGGTTTACAGCTTGCCAGAAACGGAAGTTGCCCGCCACACGTTCGGGAAGAAAATTCCTCTAGCTGGCCTTAAAGCCATAGTGTGGCAACAAGCCCAGAAGTCAAGCAATTAAGTGGCAACATGCCAAGGCAAAGGAAACAGAATAATGCAACCCTAGACTCCTATTTTGGGGGCATAGAGCAGGAAAAGGACTGCGAGGTCAGAAGTCCTGTTCCAAAAGCCCCAGGGGAAAACATGAGCGGGTTGTAGGCCATAGAGGACCTTAAGAAGGACTTTAAAAAATAAAATAAGAGAAGTGGAGGAAAAATTAGAAAGAGAAATGAGAAGGATGCAGGAAAAGTATGAAATGAGGGTCAACAGCCTGACTGAGGAAAACAACACCTTAAAAAATAGACTAGCTCAAATGGCAAAGGAGGCCCAAAAGGGCAATGAGGAGAAGAATGCCTTAAAAAGTCGAATTTGCCAGATGGAAAAAGAATCTCAAAAGTTCACTGAGGAGATTCATTCCTTCAGAGTTAGACTGGAGCAAATGGAAGCTAATGACTTTATGAGAAATCAAGATGCTGTTAAGCAGATCCAAACAAATGAAAGATTAGAAGGCAATGTGAAATATCTCATGGGAAAAACCACTGACCTGGAAAATAGATCCAGGAGAGACAATTTAAAAATTATTGGACTACCTGAAAGCCATGATCAAGGAAAGAACCTAGAAATCAGCCTTCAAGAAATTCTCAAGGAAAATTGCCCTGATGTTTTAGATCCAGAGGGCAAAATAGAGGTTGAAAGAATCCACAGATCACCTCCTGAAAAAGATCCCAAAAAGAAAACTCCCAGGAACATTATAGCCAGGTTCCAGAATCCCCAGATCAAGGAGAAAATACTACAAGCAGCCAGGAAGAAACAATTTCAATATTGTGGAAACACAATCAGAATAGCCCAGGACCTGGCAGCTTCTACACTGAGGGATCGAAGGGCATGGAATATGATATTCCAGAGGGCAAAAGAACTGGGAATGAACCCAAGGGTCACCTACCCAGCAAAACTGAGTATTTTGTTTCAGGGGAAAATATGGTCATTCAGTGGAATAGAGGACTTTCAAGCATTCTTGAGGAAAAAACCAGAGTTGAATAGAAAATTTGACATCCAGACACAGAGTAAGAGATGAGGGGCGGCTAGGTGGTACAGTGAATAGAGCGCCGGCCCTGGAATCAGAAGGACCTGAGTTCGGAGCCGGCCTCCGACACTTAATCCACACAAACAAAAACCTAGCCATGTAACCGGCAAGTTACTTAACCCCAATTGCCCTAAAGGGGCAGCTAGGTGGCGCAGTGAGTAAGAGCGCCGGCCTCGGAGTTTGGATGACCCGAGATCAGATCCGGCCTCAGAAAATGAGCACCCACGCATAAATAATGACTAGCTGTGTAACCTTGAGCAAGTTACTTAACCCCAATTGCTTTTTTAAAAAAAAAAAAAAAAAAGGAAGTAAGAGATGCCTGAGAAGGTCATCAGGGAAAAGAAATCAAAAGGAACTTATCAAAGCTAAACTATTTACATTCCTATATGGAAAAGCAATAACTATGACTGATGATATCTTTCTCACTATGAAAATAATGGAAGAAGTGGGTGTGGTCACATGAATACATATGTGAATGTGTGTGTGTATATGGTTACAGTTATATATGGATAGAGGGCATAGGTTGAATTTGTTGGGAAGGGAGAATACTCAAGGGATGAAATTATGAGGTGAGAGAGGAAAGTGGCAAGAGGAGATGGGGAGAGACAGGGTAGGGTAAACTATCCCATGTAGAAGAAGCAAGGGGAAGTGGTTGCAAAGGAGGGGGAGAATAAGGAAGGCTAAAAAGGCAAAACCACATTCACATTGAATTTGGTTCAGGGAGAAAATGACATACATACTAAATGGGATATCTCAACCTGCAGCAGGATAGGGGAAAGGGGGATGAGAGGAGGGATGATGGATGGGAGGGCATCCTTGGGGTGAGGGGAGGTTGGAAGTACCCACTATAGAAGAGGGACAGGATCATGTAGGGAATGGACCAGGTGGGGGGTGGGATGAGTGGGAGGGAATTTTAAGCAGCCTTGTACAATATATCTACTATGATAATGTTTTGCATAGCTAGACATGTACAACATATACTGAATTACTTATCTCCCAAGAAGGAATGGGTGACAAGGGAGGAAGGAAATGGATCTGAAATTCGAGGTCGTAACATTAAATGTTTCAAATATATATAAATACTATTATTAATACTCTCTTGCTTGTAATAGGGAGATAAGATGTGCAGGCATTGGGACACAAAGATTCACCTTCCTCTAATGGAAAAGTCGATGGGGATATGGGAGAAGGTATGGGAGAGAGCAGATTGGAGGTAGCGATATCTTGTGGGACTACTATTCTGGGAGGTTGGGTAGGGGAATAATGGGGGGAAGTGATTGTAACTCAAAATCTGGCAGAAATGAATGATGTAAAACAGAAGTTAATAAAGCATTTGTTAAAAAAAAAAAAAGAATGCATGCTTCTTGAAGACAGGGACTGTCTTTCTTTCTACTTGTATTTATATTCCCAGTACTTGGCACAGTGCCTGGAGAATAGTAATAGATCATTATTTAAAGTGAATGATAATGATGAGACAGCATATTAAAATATATAAGATATGGTGAGGGTAAACCACAGAAAAGAATACTTAAAAACATATGAATTCACAGTAGAAAAAGAGGAAACTAGGAAATTGAGACTGCAATTTTAAAAATCAACAAAACTGCTAGATAAAAATGTATGGAAAAACATGACAATTAGAGACAGAATTAATTTATTCTCCTTTTTGAGACTGGGTCACCCTATTCACAGAGCCTGGAAGCGCAGTACCCATTTATGAGCCTGGTCTCTCTACCAACTAGCAGCAGCTTTGACCTGCCCTATATCAAACCAGAGCCAGTTTGCCCATTCTTAGGCAGCCTGGTGTTCTCCTCTTATTTTATTCATTATGGTACTAGAAATAGTAGCTATAGCATTAAGACAAGATGAAGAAATTAAATAAATAAACGTCAGCAAAAGGAGCCCAAATCATACCAATTGGCAGGTGATATTTACTTGGAAGACTAAAAAAAATCAGCAAGTAAACCAACTGAGATAACTAAATGCTTTAGCAAAGTAGCAGGATATAAAATAAACCCATAAAACATCAACATTTCTGTATATTGCTAAAAAAGGAGGGGGATATAGTAAGAGAAATCCTATCTAAACAATCTTGAAATATCTACGTGTTAAACTAACAAGACATAATCTCTTCACAAAAGTAAAGAAATATAAAATTGATGGAGTTAAAATTTTTTTGAGAAACAACTAAGAAATTATTTTTAGCAAATTTCTCTGATAAAAGTCTGATATGCAAAATAGTCAGGGGACTGATTAAAAAAATCGAAGAACAAGAGTCATTCCTGATTAGAAAAATGATCAAAGAACATGAAATGACATTTCTCAAAGAAAAGTATCTAAGCTATGTGATGAAAGAAATGCTCCAAAATAGTAAGGGAAATGCAAATTAAAACAATTCTGAAGTTCTATCTCACACTCCTCACTTTGGCAAAGAAGACAAAAAGGGAAATGACAATTGTTGAAGAGGCTATGGAGGATGGGCACATCAGTTCACTATTGGTAGAACTTGAATTGGCCCACCCATTCTGGAAAACAGTTTGGAAGAAAATATTACCCAAATTACCAAACTTTGCAAGCTCTTTGACTCAATAATAACACTATTGTGTATATGCCCCCAAAAGGTCAAAGAAAGAGGGAAAGGAGTCATCTGTACATTATTCACAGTACTAGTTTGTTAAAGCAAAAACATGCCTTTCAATTAGTGAATGCCTGAATAAATTGTGTTACACGGATGTAATGGAAAATTATTGCATCATGAGAAATGAAGAAAGGGGTCATTTTAGAGAAACTTGGGGAAACTTGACTGAATGATTGCAGAATAAAGTGAGCAGAATGCAGAGAAAAATCAATACAGTTAATGTAACATTGCAAATAAAAACAACTTTAAAAGACCAAGAACTAGAATCAATGCAATGACCAACTATGATTTCAGAAAAGCAATAATGAAATGTGCTGCCCCCTCTCTGATGGAGAGGCGACAGATTTAAAGTTCAGAGGGACACATACATTTTCATTAATGGGCAATGGATTTGTTTTGCTTCACTATGCTTCTTTGTTGTAAGAGAGGATTTTAATTTTTTTGGTGGGGGAGAGGATTAGGAAAGAGGAGGAAGTAGTGAGAAGACAAGAACAAAGTTTTCAAGAAAAGAATTTCATACTATTAACAATCAAATAAAAAGTTTCAATTACTAATAATGACATCTAAAAATGAAAACATATCTGTGGTATCTTCTCACATGCATCAAATTGGCAAAGATGAGCCAAGACGGAAATAGTCAACATTGGAAGAGTTGTAGAAAGAAAGGAACATGAATACACCATTGTTGGAGTTGTGAAATAGTCCAGCCATTCTAGAAAACAATCTGGAATTATAAGGGAAATGTTACTAAACTGTGTATATCCTTTGACACAGCCACCCTACCTCTGGCATACCCTTTCTTCCTCTTCTTCCTCACCCCTCCCCAACAAGGCTAATGACAAGTATAAGGAGCCCCTGTGATTTACAGGTCAGACTGAAATGAATTTATTGCATAAATTAATGATAAAATAGAATTTTATTTTTCTCAAATGTCTATCTATCTGCTTTCTTTCCATCTCTAAACACAGTCATTATGTAAAGTTAGATTCACCTGGATTTATGTGCAAGTGTGGGGCTACATATAACCCTAGAGGTTAGCTCTGGATTAGCTATTGATAAATGCCAAACTAGCTTCATTATGCACTCTCCTTGAAGAAAGCTGAACAGGCATTTATTTTTAATTCCTATGAAGTTCAAGGAACCGATTGCAGTATTACTCTAATCTTTTTATATCCATGAATAATCAATACAGCATTGAAACAGAAATTTTCCTAATTAAAGATGACATAATTCAAATTCAAATGATACTTTGGAGTTTACAAAATTCTTTTCTCACCGATACTCAAAGATATGCAATGCAAGCATCATTGTCCACATTTTGCAGCTGAAGAGACTAAAGCTCAGACAATTGTCCTAGGTCATAAAAATGGCTAGGTGACTGAAGTAGAATGAAAATTCAGGTTTCTTGACTCCAAATTTCATTCTTTCCCCACTATTCTGCAACTGCTTCCATCAAAGACATCGATCCAATGAGCTAATAATAAAACATAATTCATAGGTTGAAACCAGTTAGCGCCACTCTCTCTCAGTTTGACTCAAAATTGCCTAAAGATGTCTTGTCCATTAAGCAAATCACAAAGCAAATGACTTTTCCTTGCTCTAATCAGATATTTCAGTCCAGATGGCCTGTTGTTTTTCTGATATCTCATTCCATTTAACTCCTCACCTCTCCTCGCAGACACTGGCAAGTTTGTCATTCCTCTTTCCAGAGGTCCTCCATTGAAAGGCTCCATTGACTTCATTGTTCTCTAAGAACATGCTAGAGAGTGTTAGGTGATCCCATTGTCAGGAAGCGGGACATTATAGCTGTGGTTGAATGGGTTGATATGCATCCATTTTTCTATTTCAGAGAAAGAAGCAGGTTTGAGTGGGAGATTGAATGACAGTGGAAAGGTTTCATGGGGTGATAGGTGGCACAAAGAACAGGTGGTCAAGACACCTGAGTTCTTGTCCAGTCTTTACTACTAATTAGCTGTGTGACCTTAGGAAAGTCAGTTTTTGCAGACCTCTAAATACCCCTCTAGTTCTAGTTGGGGCCAGATAATAGGGGAATGTTATGGTGGGTGAGGAATTTATATTTGGCAAGTGAAACCTTTTGCCAGCCTTTAAATCATATCATCTCAATAATTGGCTCTGTAATAGTCTAACTGAGGCAAGTAGGACCCATATCTTTTGAAATTTCTCTGTAGGGTACCTATCCCTGGGCTATCAGTATAGGCTTCTAATATGTACTTACTGATAGTGAGAATGGTAATTCATTGCATTCAATAAATATTTATTAAGCCCCATGTGCAAGAAATTGTTCTAAGCAATGGGGATATTAAGACAAAAACAAAGGGTCCCTTTTCTACTGGAGGTTTGAGAGAATACAACATACACACAAATAAATGCAAGGTGTTAGACCTGGAAGGGACATTAGAGAAGAGACCACCTCCCCTCACATTTTTCAGATGAGAAAGCTGAGGCCCAAAGGTATGAAGTGACTTGCCCAAGGTGACAAAACAGAAAAGCAGAGACTCAAACCAAAACCCTCTAACTTTAAATATAGTGCTCTTTCTTTTGAACTCTGGAGAGAACACTAACAAGACAAGAAGTAAGTGAAGGCCTCATGTAATCTGTGGCATCTGAAGTGAGCCTTGAAGGCAAGTAAAGATTCTAAAATGAGGAGTGTACACATTCTGGGATTGGGAATGACTCAAGAGACTATTTGGAAATAGGACACAGAATTTGAGGAACAATTAGTTGGACACTTTGTGTGTGGCAGAGAGTGTATAGAAGGGAGTGAGGTGAAGTAAAGGTTGAAAAGCTGGGTTCAAACCAGATGGTAGAAGGCCTTAAGTAGTAAATCTAAAGAGTTTATATGTTATCCTAGAAGAAATAGAGAGCCACTGATCATTTTTGAACAAGGGAGTCATATTGTGAGATCTGTTAAAAAAAAAAAGGCTCCATGTAAATAATCCTAACTGGTTCTTTCTCTGCCCCTCATTCAAGAAGCTGCCTAGTTATTGTCTTTCATAAGATAACAGGAAGACAAACCCCTGAATGTCAAGTCTCAGACTTTTAGATGTTTAGATAAGGAAGGGAGAGCTATGGAAATACTATTCTGGAAAACAGAGCTTGCATATGGAACCCTTTGACAATGAATCAGGTTTTTTCATTCAGGAGAATAAAAGGTACAGTGCCAAAAAGGCCAACCCAAGAGGTATCCAGAAAGCTAGTAAAGTCCAAATGTTCTCAAATGGTAGGTAAAAGGAGGAATAAGAATTTTAAAATCAAAATGTTTTTCTACATGCTTCTCTTAGCTGAAAATCTGGGGGGAAGTGTTTTTTTTTAAGGCATTAAAAGCAATCATAGCCCAATTTAGTAAGTCACTGAATAAGAGCTGGGTTTTTCTATTTTATTTTAACTAGACCCGTTTATTTCTAGAAGATGATGTTATTGATTTTTAATAGAGAGGTTATTATTTGGATCAGAGTGTTTTCTTTCCCCCAGCTACATTTTCAAATCATCTAGGCCTGCCCAAATTTGGCTGTCTCTTAGACTTAGGAGAATTTCAATGTATGGGGGAAATGTTTAGAGTGTATACAGTTTTAGCACACGTAAATCCTTTAGCAGAATAGAAATGGGTAGGGGGTAGGGCACTGTGTTATGAAGAAAGCTTGACACTGACTAGGGAATTGGGAAGAGGAGATCTGGGCTTTTGGTGTCAGTAATGTTTTTCTCCCTTTATTGTATAAAAAGTCTGCAACTCACCCACTCTTTCCTGTAGCTTCCCTAAGAATTCTCTTTCTTTCCTTTTTAGGAGCAGCTACTTTCCTGATCTTCTTCAAGAGGTGACATTTCCCTTAATAAGGGCAAACAGTAATCCCAATGCTGCCTTCTCTCCCACTTGCTGGGTAGGAGGGAATTTCTCTGATAGAGTTGAAAGAACCCAGGGCCCCAAATCCCATTAGTTGGACAAGACTAGCTGACTCTGAGAATCTATCCCTTAAGCTAGGGTAGTAACTAATTCCCCATCTCACTTAATTGAACATGTCTTGACTTATTGTCATGTCTTCACATCATGAATTACAGAATTGTTTTGAAGGCATATTTTGTTTTGTACTGCTTACCTAGGCAACCGTGGCCCCAGGTGCAAAATTAGGTGGTTATGGCCCTGATCTGGAGTCAAGACTATTAGAAGCTAAGGTAATTGTTTGGTTTGTGAAATAAGATAGCAAATGTGAGCTTTGCTTGGTCTCTGGAATTAACTCAGTACACTTCTTGCCCTCTGAGACCAGAGAAATGAAATCATCTTGCCTTGTCTGTTGTCAAGTTCTTGGGTTTCCTACATCTGACCAAAGAGCTAATGCAGGGCATGCCTTAGTATAGATGAAAAAAGTGATTTAAAGGGCATCAGGATTTTTTGGGAGGGGGCAAGAGTGAGGGGGTGTTGGATCTGCAAGAGTAGGTAAAAGATAGAATCTCCTAGGGGAGGAGGAGGGAAGATTGTGCCTGGTCTTTGTTCTATAGCACTTATACAGTAGAGTTAGTGAACACCAACAAATGTTAGCTGATGAGTTTAAAAAGATAAGGTGCTGACCTGCAGACAGCTTGATACTGAAATGTATTTCATACTCCCTTCCCTGAACAAGCCACAGGATTTGTGGTCACTGTCAGGGCATATTGTCCCCTCTTCTAACGAAGATTATGAGTCTTGTAAATAGATTCACTTTCTGCAACTGGATAGGAATCTTCTCCTCTAGGTAATGTTGGCTGTCTCCATGTAACCCCAGCAAAATTAAACTTGATCAGAAGTTTAGGTCACAGAATCACCATTTGCCATAGTTAACAAAGACATTCACATGGATATTTTCAGGTTCTGATAATTTGTAGGAGATTAAGGTCCCCCACTAGTATAATTTTGCTATCTGCTTCTCCCTCTAACTCCCTTAACTTCTCCTCTAGGAATTTGGATGCTATACTACTTGGTGCATATATGTTAAGTAATGATATTGCTTCGTTCTCAATGGTGCCTTTTAGCAGGATATAGTTTCCTTTTTTACCTCTTTTAATTAGATCTTTTTTTGCCTTTGCTTTGTCTGAGATAAGGATTGCTACCCCTACTTTTTTTTTACTTTAGCTGAAGCATAATATATTCTACTCCAGCCTTTTACCTTTACTCTTGTGAGTATCCCTTTGTTTCTTATAGACAGCATATTGTAGGATTGTGGTTTTTAATCCATTCTGCTATCTGCCTCTATTTTATGGGAGAGTTCATCCCATTCACATGTACAGTAATGATTACTATTTATCTCCCTCCATTCTATTCCCTCCCCTGCTTATGTTTTTATTTCTTCTTTCTCCCTTCCCCTCCTTAAGGGTTTTCCTTTTGACCACCACCTCCCTCAATGTTCCCTCCCTGTGATCCCCCCACTTCTTTACCTACGCTCTCCCCTTACTGCTATTTCCCTCCCTTCTAATTCCGTTCCTTCACATTCCCCCCTCACCCTCCTACTGCCTGTAGGACACAATAGATTTTTATACTTATCAGAGTATGTTATTCCCCCTTTGGTCCCAAACTAATGAGAGTAAATATGATACAGTGCTCCTCTCCCTCCCTCCTTTCCCTCTATTTAATGAGTTTTTGTGTCTTTCCATGTTAGAATCTTAAACTTAACAGATTATGTTGATCCCACTTTGAACCAGAACCAGTGAGAATAATGTTCAAATGATGTTCCTCTCCCTCTTTGCTTCCCCTCTACTATAGTATGTTTTTATGCCTCTTCATATGGCATATTTTACCTTTTTCTGTCTCATTCTCTCCTTTTATCCCATTACCATTCCTTTGAATCCCTTAATAAAGTGTTTTTTTTTATCATCAGATTAGTTAATTTATATCTACATCCTCTATCTATGTATATCCCTTTTAAAGGTCATGATAATCATATAAATTTCAATATTGACAGTTATCAGCTTCTCATATAGGGATATAAACAGTTTGCTCTTATTGCATCCCAAGTTATGTGCATGTGTGCATGAGTGTGCATGTGTGTATGTGTGAGTGTGTGTTTTCCTTGTTTACCTTTTTATGTCTTTCTTGAGTCTTGTAATTGTAGATCAAATTTTCCATTGACCTCTGGCTTTTTCATCAGGAAAGTCTGGAAGTTCCTCATTTCATTAAATGACCATCTCCTTGCCTGAAAGATTATGCTCAGTTTTTCTGGGTAGTTAATCCTTGGTTGCAGTCCTAGCTCTTTTGCCTTATGAAATATCAAATTCCAATCCCTCCAATCTTTTACTGTAGCAGCTTCTAGGTGCTGTGTAATCCTGACTGTAGTTCCACGATATTTGAATTGCTTCTTTTTAACTGCTTGCAATATTTTCTCCTTAATCTTTTTTTTCCCAAATGCTTTATTAACTTCTGGTTTACATCATTCATTTCCACCAGATTTTGAGTTACAATTTTTCCCTGTTTTTCTCCTACCCACCACTCCAGAATAGCAGTCCCACAGGATATCCCCTCATCCAATCTGCTCTCTCCCATACCTTCTCCCATACCTCCTTCGACTTTTCCATTACTGGCAAGGTGAATCTCTGGGTCCCAATGCCTGCATATCTTATCTCCCAGTTACATGCAAAATAGTATTAATGATAGTATTTATATATATTTGAAACATTTAATTTTAAAACTTTGAATCCCAGATCCATTCCCTTTCATCCCTTGTCACCCACTCCCACTGGGAAGATAAGCAATTCAGTATATGTTGTACATATATAGCTATGCAAAACATTGCCATAGTAGATATATTGTAAAAGACTGACTATATTTCCCTCCCACCAATCCCACCCCCCACCTGGCCCATTCCCTACTTTGATCCTGTCTCTCTTCAAAAGTGGGTGCCTCCAACCAACTCCTCCCCCCAGCATGCCCTCCCCTCCATCCTCCCCCCTCTCATCATCCTCTCTCCTACTCTTTTGCAGGGTGAGATATCCCATTTAGTATGTATGTCATTCTCTCCCTGAGCCAAACTCAGTGAGAATATGGTTTTGCCTTTTTGCCTTCCTGTTCTTCCCCTCCCCTGCGACTACTTCCCCTTGCCTCTTCTACATGAGATAGTTTACCCCCACCCCCATTTCTCCCCCATCTCTCCCCATCTCCTCTTGCCACATTCCTCTCTCACCTCTTAGCTTCACCCCTTAAGTATCATCCCTTCCCACCAAATTTGACCTGTGCCCTCCATGTATACCTGTAAACATATATATACACATTCACATATGTATTCATATGCCTGTATACCCTTCTTCAATTATTTTCATACTGAGAAAGGTTTCATCAGTCACAGTTATTGTTTTTCCATGTAGGAATATAAATAGTTCAACTTTGATAAGTTCCTTTTGATTTCTTTTCCCTGTTTACCTTCTCAAGTATGTCTTGCTTCTTGTGTCTAAATGTCAAATTTTCTATTCAACTTTGGTTTTTTCCTCAAGAATGCTTGAAAGTCCTCTGTTCCACTGAATGACCATATTTTCCCCTGAAACAAAATACTCAGTTTTGCTGGGTACGTAATTCTTGGTTTTAATCCCAGGTCCTTTTCCCCATGGAATATCATATTCCATGCCCTTTGTTCACTCAGTGTAGAAGCTGCCAGATCCTGTGCTATTCTGATTGTGTTTCCACAATATTGAAATTGTTTCTTCCTGGCTGCTTGTAGTATTTTCTCCTTGATCTGGGGATTCTGGAACCTGGCTATAATATTCCTGGGAGTTTTCTTTTGGGGATCTTTTTCAGGAGGTGATCTGTGGATTCTTTCAACCTCTATTTTGCCCTCTGGGTCTAAAACATCAGGGCAATTTTCCTTGAGAATTTCTTGAAGGGTGCTTTCTAGGTTCTTTCTTTGATCATGGCTTTCAGGTAGTCCAATAATTTTTAAATTATGTCTCCTGGATCTATTTTCCAGGTCAGTGGTTTTTCCCATGAGATATTTCACATTGCCTTCTATTCTTTCAATTGCTTGGATCTATTTAACAGTATCTTGATTTCTCATAAAGTCACTAGCTTCCATTTGCTCCAGTCTAATTCTGAAGGAATGAATCTCCTTAATGAGCTTTTGAGATTCTTTTTCCATCTGGCAAAGTTGGCTTTTTAAGGCATTCTTTTCCTCATTGGCTTTTTGGGCCTCTTTTGCCACTTGAATTAGTCTATTTTTGAAGATGTTATTTTCCTCAGTCAGGCTGTTGACTCCCATTTTATACTTTTCCTGCATTCTCTTCATTTATCTTCCCAATTTTTCCTCCACTTCTCTTATTTGGTTTTTAAAATCCTTAAGGTCCTCTGTGGCCTGTAACCTGCTCATATTTTCATTTGGGGCTTTTGGTACAGGAATTCTGACCTCACAGTCCTCCTCCTGTTTTATGCTTCGATCCTTTTTGCCCCCCAAATAGGAGTCTAATATTGAATTTTTCTCTTTATTTTGTTTCCTTTGCCTAGGCATGTTGCCACTTAATTACTTGACTTTTGGGCTTGTTGCCACAATAGAACTCTGCCACCAGACAGGGGATCTTCTGTCCCAAACGTTGGGGTATTCTCAACTGCCGGAGGTATTAGTTGGGTGCCCTCCCTGAAGCCCTGATATACTCTGGCAAGCTGGACACACACCCCAGACCTCCACCCCAAACCACAATCCAGATCCAGGGAGGTTAAAGCAAGAGAGATTGCTCCCCCAGACTGATCATTGGATTCCCCTATATTTTGCGGGCCAGGAGCTGAAGCTGCAACTGAAGCTGCAAAATGGCAGCTGTGCTGTGTCTCCTCAGCCACTTCTAGCCCCCAGGGGAAGAAGCTGACATGCTCCCAAATACTGGTCCCAAAGTCCATAGGGCACTAACCTTTCACTTTGTGTTGGAAATTCTGTAAAAGCCACAGCTGCTGGTGTTCTGGGGTCCCTCCGGCCAGCTGCTGGACTGGCTGCCCTGGGGCTAAAACCTCCAACTCATGGGCTCCTGGGCTCGGCTCCCAGAGTGCTCCTCTGGCCGTTCTCTGCTGGGCTGCCAGGCTGTCCTCAGTGGGAGGTTTGCTTCTCTGAATCGTTCTGTGGGTGCTGGTGCTACAGAGGTTGTTCAGAGTCCCCCTTTTACATGATTTTGAAGTGCTGTGGGCTGGAGTGCCTGTGGAAGTGGTGTTTCTATTCTGCCATCTTGGCTCCGCCCCTCTCCTTAATCTTATAATTCTGGAATTTGGCTACTATATTTCTTGGAGTTTTCAATTTGGCATGTCTTTAAGGAGACAGGTGAATTTTTTCGATAATTATTTTGCCTTTTGATTCTCAGACTTCAGGACAGTTTTTTTTTTGACAGTCTCTTGGAGAATGTTGCCCAGGCTGCTTTTTTCATCATGGCTTTCTGATAGACCACTACTTCTTAAGTTATCTCTCCTGGATCTGTTCTCTAGGTCAGTTGTTTTACAGTGAGATATTTTACACTTTCTTCCAATTTTTTAATCTTCATGTTTTGTTTGATTAACTCTTAGTGCATCATAGAGTCCTGAGCTTCGATTTGACTGTTTTTAATTTTAGTGAGTTATTTTCTTCAGTCAGTTTTTGAAGGTCCTTTTTTTAGGGAGTTATTTTATCCAATTAGTTCACAAATTTTAATTTTTACGGATTTGTTTTCTTCAGTGAGACTTTTTTTTTTTTCAAATTTGGTCACTGTAGATTTAAATTTATCTTCTACCTCCCTAATTTGGCTTTTAAAATCTTTCTCAAGCTCCTCCAAGAATGCTTTTTGGGCTTAAGACCAGTTCATATTTCCATCTGTGATCTCAGGTGTGGACATAGAGTCCATGATGTCTCCTGAAAGTGATTCTTCTCATTCAGAATAATAGGATTCTATTGTCTTTGGTCTTGCCTTTGCAAGTTGCTTTGGACCCATTGTAATCACCTATTTCCTGTCCTTTAAAGTGTATTTCTGCTCCTGGGATACAAAGGGCTCTGACCCAAGCTTATCAGGCTGGGAGCTAGGTGCCTGGTTGTTGGCCTTGTGTGCTGGAGCCTTTGGATGTCTAGATTGAGGCCAAGGTCAAGACTGTCAGTGTTTCCCCTGAGTTACCCTGAGGCTTACAGAGTAATCTGTAGGGTAGAGGTAGTTTGGCCACTTCATATTTCTCCCTCTATGCCCCTGGGCTACAGCTCAGGTAGGTTTTTGCTGCTTAGGTTAGGTGGGGCTTGTTGGGACCCCTCCTCCTCTTCTCTTCAGACCTTACTGCCTCAGTTACACCCTTTCTCCATAACTCCTAAGCCTGAGGTTATTTTTGCTATTTCAGGATTTTGCTCTGGGTGGGACATTTATCTCTGGGTTTTCTTGGTCAGGGAGGGGGAATTGGAGCAGCCAGAGTTTACTTTGACATTCTGGCCCCTGGAAAATCAGGCAGGTGATTTTTAAACTTCTAGTCTGGCAGCTGATAGCCCCAGGAGAAGTTGCTGTCTCTACTGTGGGCCCTGAGCTTTCTCTTACCCAGCTCTGATGGATCCTTCTGTCCTTGGGACAGAATCGCCCTTGGGATGAGCCTGCTGGCTGGGGCTCCTTCTCTCTCTGCTGTAGTCCATTCTCTAGTCCGAGCTACTATAGCCCCTGAGTGTTCTACACTCCCCCTCCCCCGACCCATGTGGGCATTTTCCTGGGCTGGATTCTGCCATGCTCCATCTCCCAGTGGATTCTGACACTCCACTTTTTAAAGTTTAGTGATAGGATTCACGGAGGAGCTTAGAAAAGTTACTGCTTCCATTCCACCATCTTGGCTCCACCTTATTGAGTGTTTCTATGCTTTGTTATTTGACCCACTTATTCTTTAGGATTAGATTGTATAGTTTCCAATTAATTTTTAATCTATGTTTTCATGACCCTTTATTGCGTATAATTTTAAATTGCATCATGATTTGAAAAGGATGCATTTAATTTTTCTGCCTTTCTGGACTGGATGATGAAGTTTTTATGCCCTAAAGCACAATCAGTTATTTTGTGTGCATGCCATGTGCCACTGAGGAAAACAAATATATACACATAACTTTTTGTCTCCATTCAATTTTCTCCAGAGGTTTATCATATCTAACTTTTCTAAAATTTTATACATCTCCTTAACTTCTTTCTTGTTTATTTTGTGGTTAGATTTATCTAGTTCTGAGAAGGTGAAGTTGAAGTCCTCCACTAATATAGTTCTGCTTACTATTTCTTCCTGTAACTAGCTTAACTTCTTTTCTAAGAATTTTAATGCTATACCATTTGGTGCATATGTGTTTAGTATTGATATTACATCATTGTCTATGGTACCTTTTAGTAAGATTTAGTTTCCTTCCTTATCTCTTTTAATTAGATCTATTTTTGCTTTCTCTGAGATCAAAATTGCTACTTCACTTTTTTATTTCAACTGAATTTCAATTTCTTGAAAGATGCTGTGTAGGCTCTTTTTTTTTTTTTTTATCATGGCTTTCAGGTAATCCAGTAGTTCTAAAGATATATCTCCTGGATCTATTTCCTATGTCACTTGTTTTTCCAATGAGATATTTTACATTTTCTTTTTTTTTATTCTTTTGATTTATATTCTATTTCAACCTTTTACCTTCACTCTGTGTGTATCTTGCTGCTTCAAATGTATTTCTTCTAAACATTGTATTGTAGGATTCTGGTTTTTAAGGTACTCTGCTATCTGCTTCTGTTTTATGGGAGGGCCCATCTCATTCACATTTACAGTGATGATTACTAACTTTATTTTCCCCCCATCCTATTCCCCCTACCCATTTATACTTTTATCTCTCCTTTCACCCTGTCCCTCCTCACCAGTTTTTGCTTCTGACCACTACCTTCCTTAATCTGTCCTTCCTTTTATCAGCACTCCCTCCCTTTCCTTTGCCTTTTCTCCTATTTCCCTATATATGATAAATTTCAATACCCAATGGAATATGTATGTTATTCCCTCTTTGAGCTAAATCTGATGAGAGTAAAGTTCAAACATTGCTTACCCTTCCCTTCTTTTCTTCTATAGTAATAGGCCTTTTGTGCTTCTTCACATGATGTGATTTACCTTATATTCTGCCTCCCCTTTTCTTCTTCAGTACAATCCTTTGGTTTTTTTTTTTCATACCTTCACATCAAAGTCAATTTATATCCATACCTTCTGTCTATAGAGTCTTCTAACTGCCCTGATAAAGATACAGTTCTCAAGACTTTCAAGTATCATTTTACTGTGTAAGGATGTAAACAGTTTAATCTTATTGGATAATATTTTTTTCTTTCATTTTTACTTTTTTATGCTTCTCTTGAGTCTTGCATTTGAAGATCAAATTTTCTGTTCAGCTCTGGTCTTTTCATCAGCAAAGTTTGAAAGTCCCCTATTTCATTGAATAACCAACTTTTCCACTGAAAGGTTTTGCTCAGTTTTGTTGGGTAGTTTATTCTTGGTTATAATCAGAGCTCCTTTGCCTTCTAGAATATCCTATTCTAAGCTCTCTGTTCCTTTAATGTAGAAGCTGCTAAGTCCCCTGACTGTAGCTCCTGATATTTGAATTGTTTCTTTTTGACTGCTTGAAGTATTTTCTCCTTGACCTAGTAATTCTGAAATTTGGCTACCATACCATTGGAGCTTTAATTTAGGATCCCTTTCAGGAGGTGATTGGTGGATTCTTTAATGATTCTGTGGTTCTAGGATATCAGGGTGGTTTTTCTTGACAATTTCTTGAAAGATGCTGTGTAGGCTCTTTTTTTTTTATCATGGCTTTCAGGTAATCCAGTAGTTCTAAAGATATATCTCCTGGATCTATTTCCTATGTCACTTGTTTTTCCAATGAGATATTTTACATTTTCTTTTTTTTTATTCTTTTGATTTAATTTGACTGATTCTTAATGTCTCATAGAGTCACTAACTTCCACTTGCCCAATTCATTTTTGGGGGGAATTACTTTCTTCAGCTAACTTTCATACCTCCTTTTATATTTGGCCAATTCTACTTTTTAAGTTGTTTTCTTCAGTCAATTTTTCTTTCCTTTTCCCAGCTGTTGACTCTCTCTGCATAACTTATTTTTTCCCCCAATTTTTCTTCTACCTCTCATTTGATTTTGAAAATCCTTTTTGAGCTCTTCCAAGAAGGCTTTTTGGGTTTGAGACCAATTCATATTCCCTTTTGAGTTCTAGCATGTAGGTATTTTGACATTGTTGTCCTCTTCTGAGTTTGTGTTTTTGTCTTCACTGTCACATTAGTACCTTTCTATGTCAAGACTCTTTTTCTGGTTTTTGCTCATTTTTAGCTTATTTCATGACTTTTAAAGCTGAGCTCTGCTCCTGGGGCACAAGGGGCACTGTCCCAAGCTTCTTGCACTGGGGACTAGGGGTCTGGTCACTGACTTTCTGTGCCAGAGTCTGTGGGGCTTGTAGCTTATACACTGTAATGGGGTTGCCCAGCTTAGTCATGCCTATTGTGCTGGGCATCTGGGGCTGGCAGTTTGCCTTCTATACTGGGGCTGAAAGCCTCCCAAGACTGAAGGTCCTTGGTTGCTTTTCTACGCTGTGGCTAAGAACCATCTTGCTGGCTTCCCAGTATACCATTTGAGCTGGGCTGCATTCCCCTTTTACCTAAGTGAGACCTTTCCTGAAGATGTTCTAAGTTATCTTAAGCTGGAAAATTATTTCAGTTTCATCTTTTTGTGGGTTCTGCTGCTCCAGAATCCATTTAGAGGCCTGATTTAATGTTGTTTCTGATGGAAACTTGGGAGAGCTCAGGCAACTTCCTGACTTCTTTTTGCTATCTTCTTGCTGTATCTTTAAAGTAAATATTCTTTTGTAAAAGTTAATCTGACTGTTAAGTGGTTAAATGGAAGAATTCAACTGGTAGGGACTTAAGCTAAGGGCAGAGAGACTAAATATTCATCAGAGAAGCTGGGTCTGGGGGAGGGGTGAAATGTAACATACCCAGTTTCAGAAAGTTAAGGCCAGGGTAATCAGTTTTATACATAAAATAAAATAAATAGAATTGTAAAAAAAAAAAACACCACCACCATTATTTTAATATACACATATGAAAATATATTTTTAAAAATTGTGATAGAGCAATATGCTTCTTTATGAACACATTAAATAACAGTACTACAAATTTAAAATATAAATTTAAGTTAAATTATATCTTTAAAGACATATCAATTTAAAGGGTATTTTAAGTTTTGTTTTGTTTTGAACCAGTAACATGCCAGCAAGAGGTCTAAGTTAAAAACCTCTTCTATAGAATTGGGGGCTTCTGATGGGACCTGCCTACTTTAAGAGTAAATCTTCTTTTTCTGAAGAATATTTTTTCCAAACAAAACCCAAAGACCATCCATTTGAGTTGGTTTCTTCTTATTCCCAACTAGAGGCAGAGGGATGTGCTAAATGACCTCTGGAAGTTCCACCTGTCTATTATTTCAAGAACTGCTCACAGGCTTCTGTCTTGTGTGTCACTGCCAGAAGATCCATTTGGATTTTCATTCTTCCCAGGGAATTTTCTCTATTTTGTGGGCTTTGGTCAGGCTCCTTAGCCTTCCTCAAACATATTTTCATGTGGTTTTATAATATTTATTCAACATTATTTTCCATTAGCCCTCTTGTTTTAATTGTTGGTAACAATTTCAGTGTGTTAAATGTGACATGGAAGAAAAATGATTTATCCTTGTTCATGTCTAAGAAGGCCATGCTCTTCCCCAGACCCCCCCCAACTTTTTTTTTTTTTGCCATGTGGTCAACCCTGGTATTTGTGGCAGGCTTTATGAATATTTCTGATGAGGTCTTTAAGCACATGTAATTCTGAAAACACATTCCCATTCAGTAGGATTCACTCTGGACGGCAAGCCTGACATGGCAAAAAGCTTCTAAAAAAATTCCATAAACATTAAGCATATTTATGTCATAGCATTAAGCTTGGTCAATATGAAACTCACCGTATTGTAGTATAAGAGGCATTTTGTTTGCTGGTGTTGACTTTCTCAGGAGTAAATGCATTTTGGTTAACCACAAAGGCCAACTGAGTCAAGACCTTTATGTCAACAAATCCTTCTGCTTAACAAAGTCACATTCTTAGTTTCTAGGACAGCAGACTGGACTCTAAGTAATAAGGTGTTTATAAGTCATGTTGTAAATCTGGGACTATAAACATGTCTACTTTTCTATTAAACCTGATGCTGTGCCCAAGGCACAATGAGCTCTCTTTTCAGTTTTATGGTGGTGAGCATATTGGCTTTCCAGTTTTGATTGCTGTTGATTTTGCTGTTACCAGGGCCTCCTGCCAAGCTCTTGACCTAAGTCATGCTCCCTGGTGATGTCATAATGAGGCTTAGAATCTGGTCATTCATGATACCTGCTGGGATGCTTTGAGGAGTCACCAATCTCCCCTATTTGCTTTTAAGTCAGTTGGAGAAGGATTCCTAGAGGAAGAAGTGACCTTTTTCCTCCCTTGATTTCAAGGGCATCACTTTCTCAGATCTTCCTAATAAATTTGTGAGGATCATGATGGTAGCTTAACAACTATACTATTGGCATTCAAGAAATTCAAATTCAGGAAACATTTATTAAATTTCAGCAAACACCTACTATGTGCAATGTACTAGGAGAGTTACTGAAGGATAAACACTGGCAAATAAGCAGGGTCCCTGACCTCAAATAATTCAAAATCTAGGAAGGGAGATATATATGTATATCATTGATAGTAATACAAAACTGAAAATGATAACTTGGATCTGGGCTTGACATTTTACTGTTTAACATTTTTGTCAATGACTCAGATAAAGGCATAAATAATGTTCTCGTCAAATTTGCAGATGACACAAAGTTGAGAGTGGGGAGATAGCTAACAAAGGAGATGACAAAGTCAAGATCCAGAAAAGATCTTTCTTTACAGGACAGAGCATAGGAGCCAATCTGATAAAATAAAATCCAATAGGGATACATGTAAAGTCTTATACTTGCATACAAAAAAATACACTTCCTAGATCCAAAGGCAGTTTATTGAGGGAGGGAGGTGCATTGAAGAATGGTTCACGGGTAACAGAAATTGCTATGAAAAAGATCTTGAGGTTTTAGTGGAATGTAATCTATATTTGAGTTAGCATGATATCACAATAAAAAAAGAATAAAGTCTTGTGCTGCATGAAAAGGGGAATTATTCCAAGGAAGAGGGAGGTGATTGTCTTACTGTTCTCTAAATTCCTCAGTCCTCAGCTGGAATATTGTATTCAGTTCTAGGCACCTTGTTTAAGAGGGGTCTTGATTAGCTGGAGAGAGTGAACAGAATCACTGTGTCGGGGAAGGGCTTTTATCATTTGAAAGGGCACTATGTATTTAGCCTGAAGAAGAGAAGACTGAAGAGGGATATGGTAGCAACTTTAAGCATTGGAAGGATTATGAGGTGAAGGATGTTTGACAATTTCAGGATTATTCTGTTTCTCTCCAGAGGGCAGAACCAGGAACAATATTTGAAAGTTGTAAGGAGGAAAATATATGATGTCAGGAAAAACTTATACACAATTAGAGTTATTCAGAATTAGTAGAACGGGAGGTCTTGAGAGCTGGTGGGTTCCTCATCTTTGGAGGTCTTAAAGCAGAGGCTAGACAACAATTTGTTGGGTATGTCACTGTGGGAATTATTCTTATATGGTTTGGAGTCTGTAACCATTGAGATCCCTACCAACTCTCAAATTCTGTGATTCTATAACTTCAAAGAGGCACAAGTTGCCTTTTTTTTTGCTTTTTTTGTGGGGGGAAGGTAGGGCAATTGGGGTTAAGTGACTTGCCCAAGGTCACATGGCTATTTTGTGTGTGTGTGTGTGTGTGTGTGTAGTGTCTGAGGTCAGATTTGAACTCAGGTCCTCCTGACTCCAGGGCCAATGCTCTATTCACTGTGCCACCAAGCTGCCCCCATGAATTGCTTTTTGAAAACTCTGAAGACTTCTTATGGGGGAGGAGGGGTGGAGTGGATAGCAGTGATCAGGGAAGACTTCCTGGCAAAGGTGGAATTTGAGTTAGGTCTTGAAGTATAGTAGAATTCCAACATGGAGATAGTGGAGGAAAAGAGCTATGGGTAGCCCATTACACTGTGAAAAGTACTGGTTTGAAAATCGTGAGGCCTGGGTTCAAAGACAGGGTTTGTCACTTCCTAAATGTGTGATCTTGAGGAAATAATTTATTAATTCTGGGATTTAGTTTCCTTGTTTAGAAAATAAGAAGGCTGGACTAGGATTAGATTTAAGGTAGAAAGGTACCATAGATATTGCCTATTCCAAGTTCCTCATTTTACATATGGGGAAACTGAGACCCAAGGAGGCTGAATGACTTGCTCATAGTCATCCTGGTAGTAGGTGGTAGTGATCTAGGCACTCTGGCTCTAAATCACTATTCTTTCCAGTCTCCCACATTAGATGACTTCTAAAGTCTCATGGCTCTGACATTCTATGATTTCATGAAATGATGTACGTAAAGACATAGAGAAGAGAACTAATGGAAAGGCAAATAGTTATTCAGAAAGTCATTCTTCTTCTATGACATTTTCTCGATAGCAAATCATACATAGGTATATTGTTTTTGCACACTGGATGTGCTCCATTCTTTGTTTTCACAAGGGATATTAATTTCAGTTGAACAAGTGCTTATGGAGCACCTATCATCTACCCAGTGTTGTGAGCTTGTCATCTGTGTCATCCATGATACCAAACATCTGGATTAAAATGGGGAAAATAATCAGAGATGAGGGTGTTTGACATAACAAGTATCTAGATGATGGGAAGAACTTGGTCATATGAACTCCTTGTGTTTTGTTCATACATTAACCACCCATCTATTTATAGAGGAGACACAGTTTCTGTCTTTGTTTTATGTTCCAATTTCTACTTGAATCATTCCCTTATCATAAACATCCATAGCCTAATTTAGTGTTGTTGTTCAGTTGTGTCCAACTCTTCGTGATCCCATTTGGGATTTTACTTGGCAAAGATACTGGACTGGTTTGCCATTTCTTCCTCCAGCTCATTTTACAGATGAGGAAACTGAAGCAAACAAGGTTAAGTGACTTGTCTAGGGTCATACAGCTAGTCTGAGGTCAGATTTGAACTCAGGTCTTCCTTACCCCAGGCCCAAACATCATCTACTGTGCCTCTTAGCTGCCCCAAAATAGTAGCTGACAAAAATACTTTAGAGTTGGCCAGGCACTTTACATACGTTAGTCCATTTGCCCCTCTAACAACCCTATGAGGTGGGTACTGTAGATAGTATGCTATTCATTTTATCAGTGAGAGAAAAGAGACCCTAAAAGGTTAATTCATTTCCTGATGGTCATACAACTAGAGGTAAGACTAGAACCCAGGGCTTTCTGTCCATAAGTTTTGCACTTTGGCATGCCTGACTACCTCTTACGAGCCTATTAACTGAAAGGCAAAAGAGGACAACCATAAAATCCGTTGGTTTTGAACTGATGCAAATGCTGATGGTCTTTTCATTTATGAAGTCTGTTTAGCATCTTAAAGATCAATTATCATGGGGTGGAATGAATCGGTTCTCATTCAAATACTGGAAAGACCATGAATTGATTCCCCACATTTTGGTGTTATGATCTCAGTCTGGGTTTTTTTTTTTAAGAGAAATTAATCTTTCTGACATTTAATTTTTTTCCTTTTCTTTACTATGATACTTTTTTTAAAAAATAAAAATGGAGTGGAGAGGAATGATCAGGAGGATTTTATTGAGATCTTTGCCCAAATCCTTGTTCTGACAATACTTACTACCTGCAAGCCATTAAAGTTCTTTGAACTTTTTCCTTATCAGTAAAAAAAAAAATAGATAATCTTCTCTTCACAAAAGGTTGATGTTGGATGCTGGGATGTTCTGTAAACTGGTAAGGGGGCAGCTAGGTGGTGTAGTGGCATTGGACCTAGAGTCAGGAAGACCTGAGTTCAAATCCAGCCTTAGATACTTACTAGCTGTGTGACCCTGGGCAAATCACTCAACCCTATTTGCCCCAGTTTACTTATCCATAAAATGGGAGTAATAATAGCACCCACCTCTCAGTGTTGTTGTGAGATCATTATAAAGTACTTAATATATATAAATCACTATATAAATGGTAATTATTATAAATAATTATATAAATGTAAATATCAATCAACAGGTATTTATGAATCACTTACAAAGGTGTCAGGCCCTGTGCAAGGCACTGGGGACACCCAGACAAAAGTGAAACCATTCTTATTGTTGTGATGTGCATCTAGAAATATCCGGAGGAAACTTCCATACCAATCCCAAAGTAAAATTATATGCTTAGAAAACTTAAACACTCTTTAGGTTACTTGTGTATAGTATCACTGAAGCAAGCAACTACTTTGGTTACTTAAGAAAGCTGAATTGGACATGTTTCTTGATAACTGATCAATTGCCCCCAAATAGATGCAATTGCTCTTTAAATGATTACCTCCTTCCCCCTCCCGACTTTACAAATGAAATGGATAGATGAGGCAAAACTTTCTGACAAACCAGGGCCCTTTACCTTTTCAAATATACAAGAGAAATGGTGTTTCTGCATTTTCACTATTGTACACATTATTTCTATATAGCTAGGGTGGTGTGACTCAGGAACATACACTGAATTCCAACCTTATGTGAAGACTAAAATAGATTGCTACCTGAAAGATTGTGATTTTAGGAGCATCATTTAAAACCCCCCTTCCTTACTGCCACACCTCCCCAAAGTAGTCTGCCCACATCAGTCTGTTCTACTGCCTCAAATTCCCCCCTTTTATAGATTTATTATCTTTTTGGGATTTAGGCTTATTGGTTTGGTGAGTCCTTATTACAGTGCAAATACCTTATGGGAGGCATTCAAAATACTTAGTGACTGTAAATTTGTTTTCCAGTTCAACCAAGTCAGTCACCCGAATAAGATCTGAAGGAATGAGACACCAGACAGGTAAGTTTTGTTGAGGGTAGGGGGTAATAAAAAGGTCTAGTATGGAAGTGCCCCAGAAAGATGCCACATTGGGGGATGCTGGTGATACATGCTTTGAGAGGGGTAAGAATTCCCAAAGGTATTAGGGAGAACAAAAAATCATCCAAGTGGGATCTGACGCTCTGGGTAAACTTTATTCACTACACACTTTATCTAGGGCCAGTTCTGAATTTAAGTGTTGAAATCCATCATTCCTTGAGAAAGTTAAGTGAAATTTGTTTCTCACTTACTTTCTTCAATTAATATATGTCTAGTTAAAAGAGAAATCTCTCCCTGCCTGGCACATTTTCCTTAGTCTTTGTAAGCTGAAGTCCATGTACAGGCATAATTTCAAAGTCGGGATACTTAGAAAACACTGATTCATTATATAGCAAACTGTGTACCTTGTTGAAAAGCTGCTAAGGCAAAGCAAGGTTATGTAGGAAAGTATATTTTTGTACTGGTTTAAATGACCTGAAAGGATTTTCACTTGGTTTTCAAAAACAACACAAATGGTGGTTGGAAAAGAAGAAAAAAATCCCAAAAAAGGCACTCAGCATTCAGGATTCCCTGGGCAAATGAAGCTTTGTGAAATGTTGCTGTTATTTAATTGTTTCAGTCCTGTCCAACTCTTTGTGACCCCACTTAGGGTTTTCTTGGCAAAGATACCAGAATGGTTTGTTGTTTCCTTCTTCAACTCATTTTATAGATGAGGAAACTGAGGCAAATAGTAGGTGACATGCCCAGGGTTACACAGCTCAAGAAGTGTTTGAGGTCAAATTCAAACTGAGGTCTTCTGACTCCAGGCCTGATGCTCTAGCCACTGTGCCACCAAGCTGCCCACTGGTGAAATGATTTCCTTCTTAATGTGCCTTGAGGTGTTGGCAATGTAAAGTTGAAGTTGGAAGGGGATTCAGAGGCCATCTAATCCAATCTCATCGTTTTACACATTAGGAAACTGAGGTCCAGAGAATGTAAGTTAGTTGACCAAGGTCATACAAGTAATAAATGACCGAGTCAGGATTTTGAAGCCATGTCCTCTGGAGGTCCCAAATCTCAAATTGTATCGTATAAGGGCCCAAAGTTAGACTAAGATGGAGGTGATTAAAATTCCAAACAAACATTGTGGGCTAGGTCTAGGAATGAGGAGGTCTGGTTTCTACTTGAGACTCTATCATTAATTAGGCATGAACCTCTGTACCTTGTTTCATCTCCAAATGGGGGTAATGTTGCTGTCCATTTTTCAGGCTTGTCCAAATCCATTGGGAGTTTTCTTGGCAGATACTGGAGTAGTTTGCTCTTTCCTTCTTTAGTTTGTTTTACAGATGAGGGAACTGAGACAAACAGGGTTAAGTGACTTGCCCAGGGTCACACAGCTAGTAAGTGTCTGAGGCCAGATTTGAATTCAGGAAGATGAGTCTTCCTGACTCTGTGCCTGGCACTCTAGCCCCTGTGCCACCTAACTGCCCAGGGACAGCATAGCTATTTTATTACAGGGAGTACTAGGTAAGATCATAGTATCACAGTTAAAGAGAGAGAAGGGACCTCATAGACTATCTAATCCAATCCCACCACTTTGTAGATGAATAAACTGAGGCCAAGAAAGGTCAGATGACTTGCTCAAGAGTCACATGTACTAAGCATCAGAAGTAAAATTTGAACCCAAACCCTCTCATTTCAGAGCCATCGTTCTCTCTGCTGTGCTAGATGATGTCAAAGTTCTTTGAAAATCACAAAATGCTGTATTAATACCATATTAATATTATTAGTATTTCTCTAATACTATATTATAAAATGCTACATTAATTTGAGGTATTGTCAACATCATTGCTATTTTTATTATCATTATTTTATTGTTACCTTGCTGAAGATGAGAGGTTTTTCAGTTAGCAATTGTTTTGACCTGGGTGATACCAAATTGATAAATATTTGAGCTTATTTCACTATGACAGATATTTGGACACAGATGGATAAATCAACAAATCAATAACTATTTTTAGAAATGGTCACTATGTAAGGAACACTGTACTAATTGATGAGAGATACAAAATTTAAATGAGACTTAGATTTTGCCCTCAAGGAGTTGTCCTCACAGTCATGATCTGGGTAGGGAGGCCCTGGGGAAAAGGGGCCTGTCCTTCCCAACAGATGCCACACACAGGGCAGGCCTGCCAGCCTAGCCAAAACAGCAAGCAAGGCACCCTGAGGGAGAGATAGGAAGCAGTGTGCACTAGGCAAGTCAATCATCACCACCACCTTGACATCATCTCCCCTCAGATCCTGATGGAGACAGGCCAGGACGCCAAACCCAATCACCTTAGGAACAGCACTGCCTAATACTCTCAGCCACCATCGTAGGAGGTGGCCCCTGTAATGATGCATCCTGGCAACTGCTCCTGAAAGGGTACAGCCACAGTCATTGAAGGCCCAGAAAAGAAAGTCCCCATCACCAGTCTTTGGCATTTTGGGGGGGGTTGTTTTTTGTTTTTTGACCTATGATTTTTTTTATTATTTAAAAAATTTTATGTTTATTTTTGGTTTATAACATTCATTTCCACAAGATTTTGAGTTATAAATTTTCTCCCCGTCTTTCCCTTGCCTGCCACCCTAAAACAGCTACCCTACTGAATACCCCCTCCCCCAATCTGTTCTCTCCTATATCCTCCCCCATCCCCTCTCCAGCTTTCCAGTAGGACAAGATAGATCTCCATACCCAAGTGCCTGCATATCTTATTTCCCAATTGCATGTAAAAATAATTTTTTAAACATTTGATTTTAAAACTTTGAATTCCAGATTCTTTCCCTTCCTCCTTTGTCACCCACCATTGCTAGGAAGATAAACAATTCAATAAGGTTGTACATGTGTAGTTAAGCAAAACATTTCCATAGTGGATATATTATGAAAGACTGACTACATTACCCTCCATCCTATCCCATCCCCCCCACTTGTTCTATTTTCTACTTTGACACTGTCCCTTTTCAAAAGTGTGTATGTTCTTCTAACTACCCTCCACTCCAATCTGCCCTCCCTTCTATCATACCCTCTTTTATCCCCTTCACCCCTACTTCCTGTAGGGTAAGATACCAATTTAGTGTGTATGTTATTCCCTCCTTAAGCCAAATTCAATGAGAGTAAGGTTGACTCATTCCCTTTTGCCTTCCTGTTCTTTCCCTCCATCGTAACAGTTTTCTCTTGCCTCTTTTATATTAGATAATTTACCATATTTTGTCTCTCCCTATCTCCTCTAATTATATTCCTCTCTCATCTCTTAATTTTATTTTTTAAATATCATCCCTTTATATTCAATTGATCCTGTGCCCACTGTCTAGGTATACCTGTACACATATACATACACTCACATTATATATTCATACATACATATTCCCTCCTATATAGACATATATAAACACATTTATATTTCCCTCAACTATGCTCATACTGAGAAAAGTTTAAGTTACAATTATCATTTTCCATGTAGGAATGTAAATAGTTCAACTTTGATAAGTTCCTTATGATTTCTTTTCCCTGTTTACCTTCTCATGCTTCTCTTATTTCTTGTATTTGAATGTCAAATTTTCTATTCAACTCTGTTTTTTTCATCAGAAATGCTTGAAATATTTCATTGAATTGAATTTCATTGGATAACCATATTTTCTCCTAAAACATTATACTCAGTTTTGCTGGGTAGGTGATTCTTGGTTTTAATCCTAACTCCTTTGACCTCTGGAATATCATATTCCATGCCCTTTGATCCCTTAATGTAGAAGCTGCTAGATCTTGTGTTATCCTGATTGTGTTTCCACAATATTCAAATTATTTCTTCCTGGCTGTTTGTAATATTTTCTCCTTGATCTGGGAACTCCAGAACCTGGCTATAATATTCCTAGGAGTTTCCTTTTTGGGATCTTTTTAAAGAGGTGATCCATGAATTCTTTCAATTTCTAGTTTGCCCCCTGGTTCTAAAATATCAGGGCAATTTTCCTTGAGAATTTCCTGAAGAATGATTTCTAGGTTCTTTTTTTAATCATGGCTTTCAGGTAGTCCAATAATTTTAAAATTATCTCTCCTGGATCCATTTTCCAGGTCAGTATTTTTTCCAATGAGATATTTCACATTGCCTTCTATTTTCTTATTTGTTTGGATCTGCTTAACAGCATCTTGATTTCTCATAAAGTTAATAGCTTCCATTTGCTCCAATCTAATTCTGAAGGAATTATTCTCTTCAGTGAGTTTTTGAAATTCTTTTTCCATCTGGCAAATTTGGCTTTTTAAGGCATTCTTCTCATCATTGGCTTTTTGGGCCTCTTTTGCCATTTGAGTTAGTCTATTTTTTAAGGTGTTATTTTCTTCAGTCAGGTTGTTGACTTGCTTTTCATGATTTTCTTGCATTATTCTCATTTCTCTTCCCATTTTTTCCTCCACTTCTCTTATGTGGTTTTCAGAATCTTTCTTGAGCTCCTCTATGGCCTATAACCAACTCATATTTTTCTTGGAAGCTTTTGGTGCAGGAGTTCTGACTTTTCTGTGTTCCTCCTGTTCCATGCTTTGATCCTTTTTATCCCTAAAAAAGATGATTTTTGCTTGCTTTGCTTCCTTTGCTTGCTCATGTTTCCTCTCAATTACTTGACTTTTGAGCTTTTTGCCACAGTAGAACTCTGCTTTCAGAAAGGAGAGCTTTGTCTCAAATCACTGGTGTTTTTATAGCTGCTGGAGCTATTAGTTAGGTGCCCTCTCAGAAGCCTCCACAGGCTCTGGCACCTGGTCACACACCCCAGGACCTCCACCCAAGACAGCGATCTAGATCCAAGCAGGTTAAAGCAAGGATGATCACCCCTCAGAATGGTCACTTGGTCCCCCTACAATCTGCAGGCCAGGAGCTCTGAAGCAGTCATATCACGATGGCTGCACTGCTGCTGTGCCTCTGCTGCTTCTTACCTTCTCACCCCGGGGGCAGTGGCCCGACCACACTCCCAGACCCCCTTTTCCCACAAAGTCCACACTGGCCTTTTACTTTGCCTTTGGCATTTATGGGTTGATAATTCTGGAAGCTGCCACAACTGCTGGTGAGCCACTATTCTGAAGTCCACTCCAGCCACTGCTGATTGGGACTGCCCTGGGGCTAAAACTGCAGGCTCTCATGGGGCTGGGCTCTGCTCCCAGCCTGATGCAATGGACCCTTCCTGTAGGCCTGCCGGGTTGCCTTCAGAGGGAGATTTGTTTCTCTGTGTTTCTTTGTGGGCTATATAGCTCTAAAGTTTGTTTATAGTCATATTTTATAGGTATTTGAGGTGGTTATGGGGGGAGCTCACAGTTTTCCTGCTTCTATGCTGCCATCTTCAGTCTTTGGTGTTGTTAAATGGTCCAGTGTGGAAAAAAAAAACCCAACAAACTTAAAAATCATATTAAAATCATATTAAATCATGGAAATGAAGTTATAGAAGAAGCATTAGCATCTGTTTTGCTCTTGTGTCTTAAGGACCTTGAGCTCTTTCTATCCAACTTGTAGCTAAAACCTCTCATATATGTTGTTTCTTCCACTAGAATATGAGCTCCTTGATTGGAGGGCCAACTTACTTTTCTGTTTGTATTCCTAGCACTTAGCACAGGGTTTTTCCACAGTAAGCGCTTGATAAACACTTTTTCATTCATTGATTTATTCAAGGCCTTTATAGCACAATAGGGGAATAGGGCACCAACAGATATAACTATAATACTATATATGTTACACAATATATAGAGAAATGAAAATTATTAATGTTTATGTACCAGCACCTGTTGCTAAGGATAAAGAGGTAGAGAAATTATATGAAGGACTCAATATTACCCTCACATTAAATGATCATATTTTATGATTACTTGATCATCAATGATGATTCAAAGATGAGTCCATATGAAGACAGCAAAAACTATGTTGGAAAAAAACAGTTTAAGAGTAAGGATTAAGAAAAGCCAAAGATATGTAGACTATACAGAAATTTCTCACCTGAACATCATGAGTATTTCCTTTGGGAAAGAAACTAGATATGATAAATTCTAGATAACATCACAAAAAGTGAAACTGATCATATAGGAAGTCTTTCCTGATACTTTCTTTTGCTCAGTTGCAATTGCTTTTTCCTCATAAATTATCTTGTATTTAATATATAATAATTTATATTAGATTTGTTACATAAATATAATTTATATTTATATAAAGATTTATAGTAATATATCTAATACATTTATTACTATAAGTAAACATATATCAATATACTTTCTATGTAAATATCTAAATTTTGTATACATTATGTATAACAAATAAATATATGTCTCATGTATATCTAAATAGCAAAATTTTGATGTGTGCAAACATGTATGAATACATACATATATGTGTATGCATACATACATGTACATGTATAAATATATGATTATGTGTATATACATATATCTGGTATATATTTATATATATGTATACACATAAAATTTACTCTATACAAAGATACATCATATATATTTTGTTTAAATATTGTATCTGATATGTTTACTTTACATGTAACATAAATATATTTATATTATTATAAATATATTGTAGATGTTACATTATAAATATTGCATATATTTATATGTAAAATTATAACATGTAATACGTAAAATACATCTTGAAATATATATCATTTCCTCATAGATTGTTTTACTCTACAGAATGTTAGACTCTTTAGGGCAAGGTCTTTATTGTTTTGGGCTTTGTATCCCTAGTACCTAGCACTGACTCCAGCACGTAGTCGGTGCTTAATAAATGTTTACTGATTAAAGCATGTAAATTAATTGCTCTGACCAAGAGGCCTAACAGAGTAAAGACCCACCTTAGTTCAGTGAACTCTTTATCTGACTTCTCAGGGAGGAGAGATGACAGTGGAGGACATGGCCAATTTAGAAAATATGGTAGCTAATAACTTATTGAAGTTTTCAATTTTTAACAGAATGTTCTGGTTTTATGTGGACCCAGTGGTCTAATTTGATGGATTTTAGGTAGTCAGCAATACTGAGTGAACTAGATATTTCACTAGCAATTATTTTTGTAGTTGGTCTAATCTTATTAGAATTTCATGGTGTGCTGTCTTCACCAATATGCTCTTGGGGAAATATGAATGGAGTGATCCAAAATAAACTAGCTCAATCCTGATCTCAAGGATTCCAGAGGAAGGCTATTAATCCCCACTTCAGAAGGTTCAGGGTACTTTACTATAGTCCTGAGAGTCTGTCTGTCACTCCCTTCCAATCTAAGAGTGAGAGAGACATAGAGAAGGGGAAAGGCAGAAAGAGAAGGGGGTGGGGAAGGAGATGGAAATGGAGAGGGAAAGGGAGAGGGAGGGAGAGAGAGAGACAGAGAGAGTTGAATTGCTGAATCTGGGATTAGCTACTTTGAGGTAGGTGTGCATTGAGCAGGATGTATGGGCAGCATTGTTGGCAGTCCTTGGGAATTGCTGGATACTAAGTCTTCCATTTGCTCACAAAATCCTAAGAAAGCTAAAGAGTTCCAATGCAAATCCCTAACATATTGTAATATCTTCATGACACTCTCCATCTTTGGGTGGGGGAGTAAGGAAGGTTATTTGTTGGGAGGGAGTCTGGTTTTGGTTGGGCCTATTTAAGAAGGATGACCACAGTGAAATCTTTTTATAGCCATCGTTCCTTGGAGAATCGTAGTTCTTTAAGTAGCTTCATTCCTTACCTTCAATTTCAGTGAGTCCTATCTGCCCTGAGTTTTTATAGCACTTAATAGGACTATAGATCTAGACTTGGAAGGGACCTTTTAGGCTATTGGGTCCAACCTCCTCATTTTACATTTGAGAAAACAGGCCCAGGGGGATTGAGAATTGTTCATGGTCACACATGTAGTAATCATCAAAGGTGGGGTTGAACCCAGGTATTCTAACTCCAGACCTAGTGTACACTGTACCATGCTGCCTCCTTTGTCTTAAGCAGATAGCCAACAAGCATTTATTAAGCCCTTATTATGTGCCAGGGCCTGGGCTAAGCATTGGGGCTACAAATAGAAGCAAAAGAAAGATAGTTCCTTCCCTTAGGGAGCTTACATTCTGATAGGGGAAGGTGGCATACACAAGGAAGCTGAAAAGGAGGGTGCAGAAGGAAAAGAACCTGTACTGGGGCATGGGGGCAGAGTCTGTAGAGTCAGTTCAAGGAAGCAATCAGGGTTAAGTGACTTGGCCAAAGTCACATGGCTAGTAAGCATCTGAGGCCACATTTGAACTCAGGTCCTCCTGATATCAGGGCAGTTCTCTATCCACTGTACCACTTAGCTGCCCTATAGAGAGTGAGAGGCACAGCTGAGAGGAGAATGGAGCATGACTGGCCTGGGTCCATTCCCCAAATGTCAAGGGGAGCTCCCACAAAGAATTTAGCAGTGGGAGAACAGAGCCAGCATGGAGGAGAGATATTCCAGGGTGAGAATAGGTGCTGAGGAAAGTTCCTGGGTGAGAATCATGGTGGGGAAGTACATAGAGTCAGACATAAGCCAGGAGGAGAATGAAGCACAGCCAGCTTGGGTCTGTCCCTAAAATGGAGGCCCTGAAAGGAACTTCCAGATGGGAGAAGGGGGCTGACAAGGAGGAGGGATATTCTTACTTCTTGTCTGGAACATTCCCAGAGACGGAGGGTGGGTTGGCAAAAATATTAAGGTTCAGGAGGTTTAGGGGCGGCTAGGTGGCACAGTGAATAGAGCGCCGGCCCTGGAATCAGAAGGACCTGAGTTCGGAGCCGGCCTCCAACACTTAATCCGCACAAACAAAAACCTAGCCATGTAACCTTGGGCAAGTTACTTAACCCCAATTGCCCTAAAGGGGCGGCTAGGTGGAGCAGTGAGTAAGAGTGCTGGCCTCGGAGTTTGGATGACCCGAGATCAGATCCGGCCTCAGAAAATGAGCACCCATGCATAAATAATGACTAGCCGTGTAACCTTGAGCAAGTTACTTAACCCCAATTGCTTTAAAAAAAAAAAGATTCAGGAGGTTTGGATTTTGGTGATAACTCTATTAGCTGACTCTGACTTTAGATAAATTACCTTGCTTCTCTGGGACTCAGTTTTCTCAGCTGTGAAATGAACACACGGACTAAATAATTATCTAAGGAATTCTTCCAACTTAAAAATTAAATATTTATAATAAGGTTTCATAAGCTACTTAGTTTGTTAGTTGAGAGTGAGCATCATGTCCTGAAAAAAACACTGAGGTCAGAAGGGCTGACTTCCATTCTTGACTTAGATGTTGGCCATTTGTATGACCATAGTCTAGTCTCTGAGCCTTGATTGCCATATCTGTAAAATCACAGGGCTGTTGTTACATTATCAAATGAAATACTATAATTAAAGCTTAATGAGTACAGAGTAGTATATAAATATTATTATCATTAATCAATACAAAGTACTTTCAAAATTAGTAAGCATAAGGAAAATTCCATATGTTGTTTCTCCCGCTAGACTGCAAGATCCCTGAAGGCAAGAGCCATATTTTACATATTTTTATGTCTCATCTTTATCCTAACACAGTGCCCTGCACAAAATGAGTCCTCACTGGGTACTTGTGGCTTTCTCTGTACCGACGTCACCTCTGGCTTTTTTGGTTTGGGGTCTCCCCAGAGCTATTGTTTATGCCACTTCTCATCTCCCTCCCGGCTGCTTCCTGCCTTTCAGTCATTTCACAGATCATTGGTAGAGCCACAGGAGATGAGAGAGCAGAGGGAGGAAGGGGACACTCAGATCAGTTTATCTGGCTATGAGTTAATACCTGTGTGAAGAGGCTGGGTTGAAGATATCGGTTCCTTGTAGATTTTACTGCTCATCACTCTGGCTAGTCAAACTTTTTTTTTCTTCTACAAGTTGCTCATTGTCCTTTTAGAGCTCATGCCATGCCATAGTATTTTTATTCTATAAATATTTGCTGGGAGCATCATCTTTGCAAGACAAGATATGACCATAAGGTAGTATGGCAGATACTTAAAGCAACATATCAGGACTTTTGCAGCAGAATGTGTGTTGTCCACTGAGAGAAAGGATTAGCACAGGTTAAGAACCAATTACTGAGATAAGGGTTTTTTTAGAAACCAACCCTTTGCAGGTTAATTAGCCAGTGTCAGAGGGATGATGAGATTAGATTTAACATTCTCCTCAATCTTGTTCAAGAACCCAGCTAACTGGGAAAGCTTAGTTTTGATTAAAGAGTAAAAAGCATCTGATCTAGATACATTCTACACATTGGGTTCTATTTAGGCAAACTTGGGTGGGAGGGGTAGATCTCTTTTGTATAGAATGCCCAAGGGAGTAGCCGTGTTTGACATAAGTCTCTCTTTGTCCAAGAGTGACATAATCAAAGTCACAGACCCCCAGCCCCTCATTAGAATAGGCCAATCTCTTATTATAATATTCATTCTCTTATTAATTGTTAACCAGTTGGAGTTGATTACCACTTGTCAGGAACACCCACTCTTCCAAGGGTATATAAGAGTCAAGAGCCCTCCAGGAGAGGTGTTTTAGTTTACAAGAGGAAACCAAATGACATCCTTTTATTATTTGCTAGTCATAATTAATAAAATTACTA
The DNA here is from genome assembly GCA_011680675.1 of Gymnobelideus leadbeateri. Classification (NCBI taxonomy): domain Eukaryota; kingdom Metazoa; phylum Chordata; class Mammalia; order Diprotodontia; family Petauridae; genus Gymnobelideus; species Gymnobelideus leadbeateri. Next base: position 60,132 of record WOXC01009677.1, on the reverse strand, counting down.
ATTACCCAGAAATTACATCTCGAACTTTTTGTACATCATGCCACTCATCCTGTAGGCACAGGGAGTGGAGAACTGTCCTACATGCTAGAAGAAGCTTATCAAACAATATCACTTTTCTGCCCTCTGGGATCTTATAGTCAAAGATGGAGTTTATTACAATAATCATTTGACATTTCTATAACACTATAAACTTCACAATATACTGCTGTCCTCACAAAGACCCTGCTAAGGGGGTTGGTTGTCTCCCTCAATAAACTGTGAACTCCTAGAGCCCAGGAATTACTTTGCTTTCCTTCATATTCCCAGCACTTAGTGTGGTATCTGGCACATAGTAAGCTTTTAATACATTCTTTTTTTTTTTTTTTTTTTTTTTTAGGGAGGAAGGATTTATTGAGAACCCTATTATAGGCCAGACACTGTGCAAAGTGCTTTACTTCTCAAGAAGTTGGCTCTAATCATCTTTATATCCTTTTTTTTTCAGGATTTAAAATTTTAATACATTCTTGTTGACTGAATGACTAGGGCTCTTTTATAGATGAAGGAAACTCAGATTCTAAGAGTATAAAGATTTCCCCATTGTTCCATAGCTAAGTAAGTTTTTGAGGAAGGTTTGAATGTATCCTTTAAAACCCTAAACTTGATACTGCCTTTTCTTTAAACAATCACTCTACATTTTCCCTTCAAAAGTCAAATCTTCAGAAGGATTTTTCTATAACTCTTGGCTCAGGGTCCTCATTTTCTGCTTTCTTTTCAACCCATTGTCATCTGGCTTCAGATGCAACCATTCCACTGAGAATGTTCTCTCCAAAGCTGCTAAACATCTCGTAATGTCTAAGGTTGCTGGCTTCTGTTCAGCCGGCTCTCATTCAGTTTGATCCCTCTGATGGTTCCTACCCTGTTGACTAGCCTCTCCTCCAGATATTCCCTCATCCTCCAGCTTCCATGACACAGCTCTCACTTGGTTTTCTTTTTAATCTGTCTGACTTCTCCTCATTCCACTTTGCTGAATCTAGTTTAGGTATCCCCCAGGGCTTTCAGAATCACAGAATTTCATACCTGGAAGGGACTTCAGTGGCCATCTTGTCCAAGTCATATCTGACAAAGAATCTGCACCATAACATAAACTTTATTTGCTCTCTATTACCACTATGATCCAATACAAACTTCTCTGATTGGTATCTAAAGGTCAGACCAACTGGACTCCAACCTACCTTTGCAGGATTATCGTATCACCTTCATCTACTCTCTAGCCCTTTTGTTGTCCCTTACACATAATAGGCTATCTCTTCCCTCTGTGCTCCTCCTCTCCTTCCTCCAGTCTCTTTAGTTTCTTTCAAAGCTCAGCTCAAATGCTACATCCTCCTACATGAATCCTTTCCTGGCCTTCAAGCTGCAGATGTCTCTCCTGCCTCCCCCAATCACCCTACAAGTATGTATTTTGTATCTGCTTCTATGTTCGTGTTTTCTCTACATTAGAATGTAAGATCCTTGAAGGCAAGGACTGTTTCTGTTTTGTTTTTGTACCCCTATCTCCTAGAATGATGCCTGGCATATGGTAGTTACTTAATAGATACATGTTAAGGGAGTATATATGACAGTTTGTCATTCAGTTTGCCCAGGTCACCTATAGATATATGTACTTGTTAATCTCATCATGTCTAATGACTTTAGTTATGATTTCTGTGCATGTGACTCCCAAATATAGACACAAACACACTATATACATCCATATGCACATATGTAAACAATATGTATATTATGTATGTAATATTATATATCAATTTATGTGTCATATATGTATACATGTGAATATATGATATAATACAGTCTCTGTGCATAATATATATGTGTGTGTATATGTGTAAATTTGGGAGTCACCTGCACAGAGATGATAACTGAAGACATGGGATCTGATGAGATTACCAAGAGAATATATTTATGTTTTTATCCATATCTGAACCCAGTGTCTCTCCTGAGGTCCAGTCTCACACACAAATGTCATGGTTTAAAAAAAAAAAGGACAGTTCAAAGAATACTGGATTTTGATTCATAGTGCCTTGGTTTGAAAATGGTTCTGCTAAACACTGTGATCTTGGGCAAGTCACTTAACTTTTCTGGACCTTAGTTAACCTCATTTGTAAAATGAGAGCCTAGATGAGATAGCTTCTAAGGTGCTTTCTAGCTCTTAATTTGCACTCCTATGGGGTGTGTGTGTGTGTGTGTGTGTGTGTGTGTACAGAGAGAGAGAGAGAGAGAGGGAGAGAGATATTTATTCAGAAGCAATCAATGCTTAAACATTTATTAAAGGCCTACTTTGCTCTAGGCACTGTTCTAGGTGTTAAGGATCCAGAGATGAAACAGTTCATGCTCTCAAGGAGTTTACATTCTATTAGGTTACAATCCTAATAGAATCATAGAGTTAGAGCTAGCAGAGACCTTGGAGATCATCAAAGCCAACTCCTGGGGCGGAGCCAAGATGGCAGAGTAGAAACTGCACTTCCAAGGTTCTCTACCCCTCACAACTTGCAAACAATATAAAAGGGGACTCTGAACAACTTTTGGAGCCCCAGCACCCACAGAACTACACAGAGAAGCTAACCTCCTGCTGAGGAAAACCCAGCAGCTCTGCAGGGAGTGGCGAGCGCAGGGTTCTGAGAACGGGCAGCACAGCATGCTGGGAACTGACAGCCCAGTGCTCTGGGAGCCAAGCCAAGGCCTAGCCGCGGTTAGCCCCAGGGCGGCCAGGCCAGCAGCTGGCTGGAGGGACACAGAACACCAGCAGCTGTGGCGATTCCATAATTATCAGCACAGATATGCCTAGGACAAAGTGAGAGGTTAGTGCCCTATGGACTTTGGGACCAGTATTTGGGGAACTCGTCTGCTTCCTCCCCTAGGGGTGAAACACTGTTGAAGAAATGCGGCACTGAAGCCATTTTGCAGTGTCAGTGGCAGCTCTAGCTCCTAGTCTGCGAACTGTAGGGAGATCCAGCAATCAGTCTGGGGGATAATCGCTCTTGCTTTAAACTTCCTGGATCTGGATTGTGGTCTGGGGGGGGGGGGGGAAGTTTGGGGTGGGTATCCAATTTGCCAGAGCAGGTGGAGGCTTTACAGAGGCCACACAACTGGCGGAAGTTGTGAAGACCCCACGTTTGGGCGGAAGCTCCCCTGTCTGGTGGCAGAGTCCTACTGTGGCAACAAGCCCCAAAATCAAGTAATTAAGTGGCAACATGCCTAGGCAAACAAAACAAAATAAACAGAAAAGTTCAACATTGGACTCCTATTTTAGGGGCAAAGAGGCTCAAAGCATGGAGGAGGACTGTGAGGTCAGAACTCCTGCACCAAAAGCCCCAAATGAAAATACAAGCTGGCTACAGGCCATAGAGGACCTTAAGAAGCAGATAAGGGAAGTGAGGGAAAAATTGGGAAGAGAAATGATAAAGATGCAAGAAAAGTATGAAATGATAGTCAAAAGCCTGACTGAGGAAAACAACACCTTAAAAAATAGAGTAGCTCAAATGGCAAAGGAGGCCCAAAAGGGCAATGAGGAGAAGAATGCCTTAAAAAGTCGAATTTGCCAGATGGAAAAAGAATCTCAAAAGCTCACTGAGGAGATTCATTCCTTCAGAGTTAGACTGGAGCAAATGGCAGCTAGTGACTTTATGAGAAATCAAGATACTATTAAACAGATCCAAACAAATGAAAGAATAGAAGGCAATGGGAAATATCTCATGGGAAAAACCATTGACCTGGAAAATAGATCCAGGAGAGATAATTTTAAAATTATTGGACTACCTGAAAGCCATGATCAAAGAAAGAACCTAGAAATCATCCTTCAAGAAATTCTCAAGGAAAATTGCCCTGATGTTTTAGGCCCAGTGGGGGAAATAGAGGTTGAAAGAATCCACAGATCACCTCCTGAAAAAGATCCCAAAAAGAAAACTCCCAGAAATATTATAGCCAAGTTCCAGAATCCCCAGATCAAGGAGAAAATACTACAAGCAGCCAGGAAGAAACAATTTCTATATTGTGGAAACACAATCAGAATAGCCCAGGACCTGGCAGCTTCTACACTGAGGGATCGAAGAGCATGGAATATGATATTCCAGAGGGCAAAAGAGCTGGCATTGAAGCCAAGGGTCACCTACCCAGCAAAACTGAGTATCTTGTTTCAGGGGAAAATATGGTCATTCAGTGGAATAGAGGACTTTCAAGCATTCTTGATGAAAAAACCAGAGTTGAATAGAAAATTTGATATTCAGATGCAAGAAGCAAGAGATGCTTGAGAAGGTAATCAAGGAAAAGAAATCAAAAGGAACTTATCAAAGTTGAACTATTTACATTCCTACATGGAAAAACAATAACTGTGACTGATGAAACCTTTCTCATTATGAAAATAATTGAAGAAGGATATATGGGCATATGAATACATATGTGAATGTTTACAGGTATACATGGATAGAGGGCATAGGTTGAATTTGGTGGGAAGGGATGATACTTAAGGGGTGAAGTTAAGAGGTGAGAGAGGAAAGTGGCAAGAGGAGATGGGGAGAGACAGGGTAGGGTAAACTATCTCATGTAGAAGAGGCAAGGGGAAGTAGTTGCAGAGGAGGGGAAGAACAGGAAGGCAAAAAGGCAAAAGCATATTCTCATTGAAGTTGGCTTAAGGAGAGAATCACATACATACTAAATGGAATATCTTACCCTCACTCACTCTCCTGAGTAGGGGAAAGGGGGATGAGAGGGGGGATGATGGAGGGGAGGGCATTCTGGGGGGAGGGGAAGTTGGAAGTACCCACTATCAAAGAGGGACAGGATCAAAGTAGGGAATGGACCAGGTGGGAGGTGAGATGGGTGGGAGGGAAATATAAGCAGTCTTTTACAATATATCTACTCTGGTTATGTTTTGCATAGCTATACATGTACAACATATATTGAATTGCTTATCTTCTCAGAGGGAGTGGGTAACAAGGGAGGAAGGAAATGGGTCTGAAAAATCAAAGTTTTAAAATCAAATGTTTCATAAGATGTCCAGGCATTGGGGCTCAGAGATTCACCTTGCCCTAATGGCAAAGTCGAAGGGAGTATGGGAGAAGATATGGGAGAGAGCATATTGGATGAGGGGATATCTAGTGGGACTGCTATTCTGGGGTGGGGGGTAGGGAAAAATTGTAACTCAAGATCTGGTGGAAATGAATGATGTAAACCAGAAGTTAATAAAGCATTTGTTTAATTTAAAAAAAAGATTTCTACCCCTACTTCTTTTACTTTAGCTGAGGCATGATATATTTAACTCCAGCCTTTTACCTCTACCCTGTGTAAAAAAAAAAGCCAACTCCTTCATTTTACAAATGGGGAAATGAAGACCCAGAGATGTTAAGTGAATTGTCTGGGGTCACATAGCTTATTAGTGTCTAAAGCATAATTCAAATTCAGGCCTTCTTGACTTCAAGTTCAATTCTGTGTTCACTTTACCACAGGACCGATTAATTAGCTCTTTCTACCCCCACCATAATATATTTTTATTATAATAAAAACAAATGATGCACATGAAACTGTGAATCTATTATGCACAACTTGCTAGTCTTTTAAAAGTTATCACATACATTTCTTTTTTCCCTTTTCCTCTTTTTCTTCTTCTTCCCCCCCACCCAGAGATGGCTACCATTACATGCACACATATGTATGTATGTATGTATATGTAAAATGCATGTGTATGCATGTAAAATCATTCTATATATACTTCTATTTATCAGTTCTTTTCTCTGGGTGCAGATAGCTTCTTCATATGTCCTTTGTAGTTAATTTGGGTACTTATAATAGTCAAAATAATTTAGTCACTCAAAGTTGTTCTTAAATCAATATTGCAGTTACTGTATATAATGTTCTCTTGGCTCTGTTCATTTCAATCTTCATTATTTTGTGCAAGCCTTTCTATAGTTTGCTAAGATCATTGAGCTCATCATTTCTTATAGCATGGTAATATTCCATCACAATCACATCCTACAACTTGTTCATACCAAGGAGGAGAGGGGGATTTCCAAATCTTAAATTTCTCTTGTATCCCCCACAGCACCTAGAATAGTGCTAACTATACAAGATGTATCCAGCCAATTCAAATGTTTGACACATTCATCATGGGGTTTAGAAAATAGAGTCCAAGAGTTGGAAACGAACTCAGTGGTCAGGTAGTCCAAAGCATGAATCCCATTTATATTATCCTTCAAAAGTGGTCCTTAGGGCTTCACTGAAGATCACAACTTACAGGGAACTATCTCTTTCCTGAAGCAGTTGCTTTGTACTTTGGGATTTCCGAGGTGGTCTGGGTGGACTGATAAGAGTTTTCAGAGAAGAATGGTCTCCAGTTCCCAATCTACATGTAGAATGATGTAACTTCCAGGTAGAGGAAGCTCTCCATATGCCATATCTCAGGTACCCCAGGAATTAAGAGCTAACTATGAGTGTGCATTTTGTTTCAATTAGAGGGGCAGAGCAACGGTCTTCACCAGAGGTCACTCAGGGTCATTCAGGGAGGCACCAAAGAATGGACTGAGATCTCGAGTAACAGGGAAAAGCAATGGAATATAGCAGAGGAAGATGAAGAGGGGAAAATGTACCCAAATGAGGGAGAAAATGCTGCTTATTCAGTCTTTTTCTTGAATTGGATGGACTTTATGGTTACATTCCTTAAATCTCTCAGGCCACCCACCCCCTCTCTTCTACCACCCTCAGGTCCAAAGGGAAGAAGGGATTGAATTTCTATACAAATAAGTCTAGTCTCTTGGTGCATTAAACGCTATTTTGGGCTGCTTGGCTCCTGCTCCACATTCTCCCTGCCTCTTTTCCTGTATGTCATAGGGTGCCACTGATGCTTGCTGATGCCTTTATGACTTCCAAGTGGTATGGCTACTCCCCATTACCCCATGGTCTTAAAAACCCCCAACACATTTCAGAGCTAGCTCCAAAGAAGAATGTTTTTCCTTAGCCTCCTGTCATGAGCCAGATCTGATTAAGACATTGCCCCAACCTTGAGGCAATAACAATGGCAACCCCCAATCATTTATCCAATGTTATAGTCTTTAGAGTACATTTTTCCTAAGCAGAATAGTCACAGTAGCTTTCTGCCCCCAGCATAAGCTCCTGGAAATAAGTGAGTGGTCCCTTCAAATATTTTTTCCCTTCAAGATATTTCCTCTTGCTGACCATGAGTTGCTCCTGGGGACCTTTCACTTATTAACAAATGTAACAGAGATTCCATTTTCAATGTAGATAGCATGGCCTAATGAGTAAAGAATTGACATAAGAGTCAAAATCAGGAAGACCAGTTTAAGTCCAGATTCTGACACATACTGGCTATGTGACCCTGGAGGCAAGGCAGTTTCCCTGTCAGTTCTCTGGACAACTCTGTGATCCTAGATTGCAGAGAAGATGCTGATCTGCATTGGTAGAGGAAGCTCTAGTCATGCAAGCTGGCAATCTTGGAGCCATCCTTGACTCTTCCTTTTCCCCTAATCTCCATGTCCAATCAGTTCTCAAATCTTCACTAGTCAGTCTTCACAATATCTCTCCATTTTCTATACACAGGCAGCCTTAGTTGTCTGGTTCAGGCCTTGGTAATTTCTTATATGAACTATTGCAATAACCTCATAGTTAACCTTCCTGCTTTTAGTCTTTGCCCTCTCCAATTCATTCTCCATAAATCTGCCAAAATGATATTTCTAAAATACAAATATGACCCATGTCACAACACCCACCCCCCCAATTCAAAATTCTTCCATGGCTTCCTGTTGCAATTAGGATAAAATACATAATCCTTAGCCTGTCATTAAATTCCCTCCACAATCTGGATCCCAATGACCTTTTTAGTCTTATTCTGTATTAGTCCTACTATACATGATCCTTTACAGTCAAATTGAATTACTAATTGTCCTTTGTACACAATATTTCATCCCCTGTCTCTCTGTTGTATAGTTGATTCCCCATGACCATGCATACCCTTCTCATGTCTGCCTCTTAGAAGCTCTAACTTCCTCCAAAGCATACCTCAAGTACCCTTGTACCACTTCTAACGTGTAGTCTTTCCTGTTCTCCCTCATCACCAGTTAAAGTTCTCCCTTGAAGTTAGTTTGATTTTTGAAAAATATATCTTGTATTCACTTAATCATCTATTTGTTTCTTTCCTTCATTTGATATTTCCATACTAATTAATGATGAAATGTTCTCCTTTGGGTTTTTCCTTCATTGATAGTTGTTTCAAATGGAAGCAATGTCAATTCAACAAACTCTTATCAAGTGCCTGCTATGTTCCAGGCACTGTGCCAGGAACAGGGGATACAAGAACAAAAATGAAAATTCTCTGTTCTTCTTTAGACAATGCAGTGCTCAAAGGGAGCAATGTGTAAGCTCAAGGAGTTCACATTCAACTATACACACACACACACACACACACACACACACACACACACACACACACACACACACAGAGTAAACTGAGATACTAAGGCTAGTACTGGGGTGATTTAACCCAAAGGAAAATGTTGGCCTCAAGCATCTAGATGATCAAAGGAACATTTTTTGTAATTACTCTCCACAAAATGTTCTTGTTTTTGAAATGAAATGTGTTCAACATATAGTAGGCACCCAATAAAACTTTGTTGAATTAAATAAAATTTAATCAAATAGTCACCTACCTTCCTTCTCTTACATCATTCATCCAACCATGTCTCCCTCTGCATACTCCTCCCCCTCTTGCCCACTTGCCACCTCAATATTCTTGGAGTCAAGGATAACTCCAGAATCATCAGCGACATGACATGGCCCCCAAAAGGTTAGAGATGGACATGAACATCCCTAGCTTTCCTTTAATGATACAGTGTGAATTTATATCCATAAATTCAGCCAGAGTTTTCTTGAGCCTCTTTATATATGCCACCTGAAGGGATAATGAGGTCCACATGATGGAAACTTTCTGTGTAACAGTTTCTATCTGCAAAATAACATATTAAATAACCCTATCTAACCTGTGCTTCTAAAGATCTTACTAACGTCAATATCCTAAGTTCTGCTTTAGAACTTTGCCTTATCTCTAACTGCTATCCAACCCTCACGCTCTTGAAAAGAAAGGGAACTTTTAAAATGCACTCCCTCTACTTTCCTCATCATGGAGTTGCTGAATGATATAACTCAGATGGTCTAGAAGCCATATCATCCAAAAACATGAATAGCATTCTGTCCAGAAATGGAGAAAGAGCAACCATTTGGAAGTGCCAAGTAAAATCTGGTGGATAAACACTTAAAAGTATTCCCTGGTGGCTCACACATTTTTACACAAACTTACCTGATTATGGCATCTGTCAATACCTCCCTCCCAGAAGGGCTGTGTTGGCAGACGCTGGTCACGATTTCTGTTTACTGACAGCTGAACCTGGCAATTGTCCAACCACAGTCTCTTGAATACATTTGCTCAACTAAACCAATCTTTCCTTAAAAATAGCTTGGGTGTTGTCACCCTTGAAGACATTAAGATGATGAGTTTTGTTTCTGGAAATCATAATTATCATGCAGTAATTAGAGTCTGGCAGGACATCCCTGGATCTGCCTTTTATTTTATTTTTTTCATTATTATGAGCAACTTGATAACATCATAGCTGAAACAGGTTCAATGAATTCTTGGGAGCCAATGGACTTCAAAAGGTTTCAATTTGACCAAATTTTTAGGTCTAATTATGAATTCTTGGTTATGCTGGCTGTCTTGTTAAAATGCATATATGTGGATTTATAGGAGCGGACACTATTTGATCCTTGTTTCTCAAAGAGAATTCAACCTCTGCTTGCTGGTCAACTCTTAGAGGAATTTTCTTCTCAAGTGCCTTCATTGGGAAATCAAAATGATGTCTCTACTAATGTCTCTACTTTGTTTGCCTCTTATATTCAAATTCTGCCTCTGACACTTGCTAACTATTTGATCAAACTGCTGCCTTAACCTCTCGGTATTCTTATCTGTAAAATGGGTATTACACTACCTGTGTTACCCACTTCACAAGATGGTTGTAAGGCTCAAATGAGAAAATGGATAGAAAGTCAATCACATTTTAAAGCACTACATAAATACTGGGTTTTAGTATTACTTCTAGTTTTGGACAATCTTGTGATTTGTTGGCAGAGAAATCTTCATATAAAGAAACCCCCTCTACCAACGTAGACTCCTTGGGACTCAGCACCTTCCTAGGACCAACTCTACAGGACTGACTAAGTCATAGAGATATCCAATTAAATTGCTATGAGATCACATTTATCATTTCTTACAACCCAGGAATATTCTATTACGTTTATGGGCCACTATGTGCTTAGAAATTTCCAAACTGGTGGGTATATACTTTGTTTCCAATTCTTTGTTATCACAAAAATATACTGTTATCAATATCTGGGTATATATGACAACTTTCTTCATATCAATGGCATCATTGGAGTATAAGCCCAGTCGTGGAGTCTCTGTGCTAAACAGTATAGATATTTTAGAATATATGATCTCTAAAGTCCTTTACTGCTCAAAATCATCTGAGCTTATGATCCTAAAGTCCTATCTTGGGATTTGGTAGTGGGGGAGGGTACGACAAAGGATCCAGATCCCCAAAATTCCTGGGTAATGTAGGGATTTCTAAGATAGTGATGTGTGTGTGTACATATAATCTTATCCTCCCATTTTGAGGTTTTACAATCCTTTACAGAGAGCAAGTGACACCCCCTCAAAATCTTCAACATGTTAGGAACCTGAATTTAAGTTTGAGAATATTTAGAAGGAAATTAACAAAAGATTTTATTTACTCTTTTGAGATGTTTTTCCCCTCTTTCCAGGAATAAAGCCTATTGCTAAATGGATTGTAGACTAAATAATGCAACTCCCTAAGGCAGGGCCTGGTAAGTAGAACTGAAGAAAATAGTTTGTGTTTTATGCAGGAGGGAGGTAGGAGGCCTGCTCAAAGTGCATGCAATGTGGAACAAATTTGTTATCAGAGCACAGGGCTAGGTTTGCCTTGAATTGAGCTTCAAATTAGGAACCTTATAAATAAACAAAAAATAAATGCCCTTTAATAAAAATGTGCTGAAAGCATTGCTTCAGCTGAAAGCAGGAGGAATTACTAATGTACATTTTTCATCATTTATGACTCTGAAATTCTACCAATTTTAGAATAATTTTTTTACAAAGAAAATTGCCTGCACATGATTTCTCAAGCTTTTCTACCCAGTCTTAGTTCTGTTTTGGGATGTGGTAGTGTCATTTGTGAACCAAAATTGCTTTCCAAGTAAATAACATTTAACTGTATTGCAAGTATTTGTTTGCAGCAACCTTTTGACCCATCTGGCATCATCTTCAAGGTCTGTGGCTCTTGTGGCCACTCCAGGACTTGGGGTCCAAAACAGATCAAATGACTTGCAACCTTAAGTCAGTACTTAGCCTTTCTCCTCATTCTCTTACCTTATTCTATTTTGCACTTCACCTGTGTATGTAAGTGACCAATAACAAGTCCATTCAGGCTCATTTGGCCATTATCCTTACTTCAGTATCATCTAGAGCTAGAAAGGTGTTAGAGACCATTTGGTCTGACTCCCTTATTTTATAGAATAGACCAGGGTTGGGGAAACTGTAGCCTTGAGGTCACATGTGGCCCTCTAGGTCCTCAAAGGCAGCCCTTTGAGCAAATCAGCTCTATGAAATTTGGATTCAGTCAAAGGGCCACCCTTGAGGACCTAGTGTAGCAGCAAGCACCCTAGCATACCCAGGATGGCTGATAGCACAGGTTCCTAGATCTGCTTTTCAGATCTAGCAACTCAAAATGGGTTAACAATCTTGCTTTAATCAAACGTGTCATTTACCTAGTTCAGGGGGAAAAGGTCAGTACCCCAAACTTCAGAGAATACAAACAGAGGTTACAAGGAGACAAAAAATACAGAGAAACAGATCAGCAGACAGGCTTCCATCTGTTTGACCATTACATCCATACCTAGTCAGTTACCAGAGAGGGAAGCACCAACATCTGGGTTTTCAAAGCCAGGGGCCTCAACGGCTGCCCAGAGTCTCACCTGGTCAAATCACACAACTCTTCTCAAAGTGAACCCCAAAGCAAAGCCTCACATCAGGGTATATATAGCCTTCTCCTGGCTCAGAGAATGTAACAACCCTCTTGACCCACTGCCCAATCACAAAGTAACAAGGTGTGGGCATTCCTGAAAATGAAGCCTCCTGCCACAGGCTCCATGTGACCACATTCAGCCTATTAGGGGGCAGTATATATTTTCAAATCTGGAAAGGTTCTCAGAGTCACTTAAGCCTATCAGAGGGCCAAGGGGCAGGGAAGGTCTTCAGATTCCTATTCCCATAACACCTGGAAGGTCACATGTGGCCTTAAGGCTGCAGGCTCCCCACCCCTGGCATAGACCAATGTGGTTAAATGACTTGCCTAAGGATATATTAGAAAGAATCAGAGATAAGTTTTAAACTCAGGTCCTTAGACTCCAGAGCCAGGGTTCTTTTCATTGTACTAAAGTGCAAAGGTATATATTATTTATTTTTTAATCCCCCTTAATATAATAAAATAGAAATAAAAATAAATAAATCAGCATGGTTTGATTATACTTATTTGTTATAAGAATATATATATATATATATATGTATATATACATATATATATATATTCTATTTGTGAGAATAGGAAGATAGTGCTAGATATAAAAAAAGGCAAAAAGAAAGAAAAGTCATAGATGAAACATTTTAAAATATGCAGAAGAGAGTAAAAGGAAGTTTGGAATGGGAACCAGATGAGTAGGGCAGTTTTATTCCTATTGTTTTTTTTAATACATTATATACAGCACAAGTTCACAGTTTGATATGCAATCTTTATTTGTCTTCTTTGTATAGTGAAATGTTTTCATTGTGTTAGTCATTGTAGATTCAACCTCTCATCTTATAATTCTCTTCCCCCTAAAAACTCCTAGAAAAGGTTGACTATACTCTTTGCTTTCATTCCACAGCCTCTTATTTACTTCTCAACTCCTTATAATCTGGTTTTGGCCTCTGCATCATTTGAAACCAAAAACCATCCTCTTCCCCTGGATAATCTCTTTTCTCTGGGTTTTTATAACGTTTCTCTTAGTTCTTCTCTTTCCTATTTGACCAAACTCCTTCTCATTTTCCATTCCTGAATCATTAACATATATAATCCTTCTAACAGTGAGTACTTTATAACTGTTTCTTGGACCCTCTTCTCTTATTTCTCCATCCTCCCTCTTGATGGTCTCATTTATTGTCATGGGTTCAATGGTCATCTTTATGATGGAGGCAGCAAGGTGGTTCAGTTAATGGACTGCCGGACCTAGAGTCAGAAGCCCCGAGTTCAAATATAGCTTTAGACACTAGCTGTGTGAGTCACTTAAATGAGTATAAGTCACTTAACCTTTGCCTTAGTTTCCTCATCTATAAAATGAGGACAATAATGGCAGTGTCTTCCAGAGTTACTATGAGGATTAAATGAAATATTATTTAATTCTAAACAGTGCCTGGCAGATAATAAGTGCTTAGTAAGTGCTTGTTTCCTTTCTTCCTATGAAGAAAACTCAGATCTATATATCCATCCCTAATCTTACTCCTGAGCTTCAGTCCTACATCACCATCATTATTTGGGTTTTCATGGCTCAGAGTGAATGTAAATAGTAATTGTTTCTGTTCTGACCAGAAACTCTGAGGGGCTTCCCCCTCCCAGGTTGATTCTTTTGTGAAGGCAAACTGGCCATCTGTTGCCTCAATTATTTAATCACTGAATGGGTGTGTTATCTCAGGCAAACTGAGATCTGGGAAAGACGTTAGCTTAAAAAGGCCACCGTCTCTCACTGCATCTGGGGCCACCATCAGTCATCTTGACTTTTGTCTTAAAACTGGGCTCTGATGACTCTGGAGGAGAGAGTGAGGCTGATTACTGCACAGCCCTGCCTCACTTAAATCTAATTCACTTACAAGTCAAGACATCATCCTCCTGAAGTCATTGGTCCTCTTTGAGAATGAAGGAGAAACAACAACCATCTACCTATTGCATATTTTAATCTAGACATTCCAGAGGCATCTTAGAGTTTGCATGTCCAAAACAGAATTCATTATCTTCCTCACCTCCCCCAACCTACTCCTCTTCTCAATTTCCCTGTTTCCTTCTAGGGTACCACTACTCTTCCACTTATCCAGGTTCACAACTTTAGAATCTCTACTCTTCCTCAACTCTCATATCCTATCAGTTTCAGGGTCTCAACAAGTTTACCTTTACCATATCTCTTCCACTCATCACCTACTCTCCATTCACACAAACTTCAACCTATTTTAGACCCTCATTATTTCTCATTTATACTATAACAACAGCCCCTAAACAGCCCCTTCCTCAGGTCTCTCTTCATTCTAGTTCATTTTCCACACAACTGCCAAGTTGATCTTCCTAAAGCACAGATCTGACCATTTCAGGAGCTTCTCATAGAGATGAAACCATAAATCTTTCACAAAATGGGGAGTGGGGTGGGGCGAGGGGAAAACACTTGTATTATCTGTTTCATAAAATTGTTGAGAGGATTTTTTTTAATTGTGAGTAGTAATTGTCAGGTTAAGCATTCTGTCTGTTGGAGGGGAAAACAGACAAAACTAGCACATTAGCTGAGGATTCTTTTACCTGATTAAGCCATTTTTACTCTGACACCAAGTTGATATAGGATGTTCTGAGAGAACGGGTTAGAGAATGGATCAGTTTTAAAAAGAATAAAGCAGTAGAGAAGGAAAAGGTCTGGGTTTTGCCAGGTCAGGCCCCCAGTGGAATTACTGTTGATGGAAAGGCTTTGGGGCTTTATGAGACCTCCTAGTGTCTCTTTGGGTGATGAAGCAGAGAGAAGGAGGACACTTAAAAGCAGGGGTACAAATGTTCAGAAGAAGAATCTTGCCAGGAGTCTGCATGAGGAATGTGTTATACTTAGTTCTCCCAAAAGTCAATTAGGAGACATCAATTGAGGAGAATGTATGAGCTCAGCTACCAGCAGGTGTGAGACACTAGAGAGCACAATCTTTCCAGTCTTTGATTGTAGACTGGGGATTACCAGTGAAAGCCAAGGAATTCAGTTATCACCTGGAAAGTAGGTTCTACCCTTTTCCCTTTCTATATCTTTATTATACAGCATTCCCCCCACCCTCACCCCAAGGCAAAAAGAAATTGGCAGGAAGATTGGGATGAATTAACTTAAAGATAGATTGAATTTATTTTTTCATTGCACAATAGTCCAGTGAACTCTGAAGGTTTGTAATGGATGCTTCTTTCAAATCAAAAGGAAAAAAATGTAGTTCTGGCATTATCTGAAGGGGAAGGTCAAGTCTCCCAGGGACTACACGAGCTGTCTGGGTCTGGGTCTTTACAACACTGGTGCCAGCATTCAGATAGAAAATGAAAAATGGAGTCAAGCACCTGGAGTTTAAATCTACATGATGCCAAACATCTGGATATTTGGAAACATAAATGTTTCACTGATTCTTTTTCTTCAGTTTTTACCTAGATATATCTGGTATCATGAAAGATGGATAGCCTCACATTCAGTGGTTGCTAAAAGCATGACATATTTTCTCAGACTTTTTATGTTGGAATTTTTAGAGTACTAGGGCAGGTGAAGTAGTCATTTTTATCTAAAATGGACACAAGATACATATATGCATGTTCTAGCTTTAATATTTGACTGTTTTTGCTAAATTGGGGCTCATTTAGAAGCAGTGATATCCAGGAATAACTATGGACTTCAGCTGAGAAGTGGGACCATTAGGATGCTTGAGAAAAATGGGAAAGGCAGGATGGCTTCATCCTGCTTCCAGACTGCCAATTTAGAAACTCAATAAGATATATATTAATTCTGCATGAGTCTGGCTGGATCTAGCCTATCTACAACAGGAGGGTGGTGATGGTAGAAGAAAATATGAAACTGTTTTTCTACACTGCTTCCCTTTAAAAAGGAAGGAATGAACCAATAGATCAACAAGCATTTACCAAACACTTATTATGTACCAGGCACTTAACTAGGCACAGGAGATATAGACAAAAACAAATCAGTCCCTGCTTTCAAGGTGATTGCATTCTGTCAGGAAAACAATTACACATGCAAGTAGGTACAAATATATATATAGAGAGTGAATACAAAGTAACTTTTGGGGTGCACTTTGAAGGATTCTAACAGGTAGAAGTGAGGAGGGAGGGCAATCCAGACACAATGGATAGACTATGGAGATAGGCTATATGTGAATAGGTCCCTTTGAGTGGAAAGTCGAATATGTGAATGGAACTAATGTGTGATAAATCTGAAAAAGAAAGCTAGAACCACATTATAAAGGCTTTTAAGGTGGAGTTTGTCTTTGATTCCAGGAAAGGAAATTGGAAGTTGGCTCTTCTTGAGCTGATATGGAAAATGACATTATTGGATCTATACTTTGGGGAGTGGTATATATAATAGGTTGGAAATGAGAAAGATTCCAAATAGAAGGCTATGGTTTTAGTCCAGGTAAGAGGTGATAAGATACAGGTGAGTTAGAGAGGTGGTCACATGGGTAAGGAGAAGTGGATAGAGGTGAAAGATACTGTGACATTTATAAGTAGCAATTTATCAATTATGGAGGGAGGAAGAATAAAATCACCAGCATGGATGAGTGGAAGGGTGGTGGTGCCTTTGACATAAGTAGGTAAGTTAAAAAGAGGGCTAGGTTGTGGGGGGAATGAGTTTTTATTTCAACATGTTGAGCTTAGCATTACTGTTGGACATCCAGCTGGAAATGCTGACTACAACTGAATATAGAGCTTTGGAAATTACCTGCATAGATACAATAATGAAGCCTGTGGTGATTGATGAGATCAAAACAAAGAATGTAGATGAGAGAAGAGAGCATAGAACAGAGCTTTGAGGTGTACCCATAATTAGCGGATTTGACTTGGATGATAAAGCAGCAAAGGATACTGAGAAGACATTGTCAGATGGATCAGAACTAAAAGAAAACAATGTCATAATAACTTAGGTCCAAGAATCCAGGAAGAAGAAGTCAACAGTATCAAGTGCTACATGGAATTCAGAAGTGATGAAAATTGAGAAAAGGTCATTAGAACTGGCAATTAGTGCAATGGTGACTAGGATTCTAGGAGGACCCAGTCTGGGAAATGAAAAGAGTTTTCAAGTTTGAGCAGGATTGACTCTTTAGAAGACCTGAAAAAAAGTAGTAAGAATTGGAGGCCATAACTAAGAAAGAGTAAAAGTATATGGGGCTGAAATGAACTGTTATGACTTTGTAAGCTTGTCACTTTTGTCTTTGTTATGCTAATTATCCCTATCATTCACTGGGGTCCTTAGCATTATTATCTCTAAAAACAAAATAAAATTAAAAATAAAAAGCAGAAGAAAAATTGGGTGCTGTTAGAAAGCAGGTATAGAGAGAAAAAAAGAAGATCATATCCACTCCCATAGACTAAGCTACACGACAAAAACCCATTCCAAAGAGGAGATATGGTTGTTGTTCATTCTTCCTTTTCCAAGAGGACCAATGACTTTATGGGGTGATGACTTGATTAGTGTTGAATTGGATTTAAGTGAAGCAAAGTTCCACAAAGTCCTCAGTTACACTCTCCCAGAGTCATTGAAGTCCAGTGGCAAGACAAAAGTCACGTTGACTGCCAATGGCTCAGGATGCAATGGATGACCTTGGCATCTTCCATGTCTGACAAAGCTTTAAGCTATCCACAGCACCTGCTTCAGCCAACTTCATGGCCATTGAAATAAATTGTTCTTATCGACCCATTCCACTGAGGGAAGTCATCACATGCTTGAAATAGATATCCCCCTAATTCACTGATAGGCTTGAGGCATGTCAGGTAAAGTCTGCCAAGATGGTTTTACTGGGATGTGACTGCTGCATGTGCTACACCTTCTTTTTTTATTGATAATAGTGTTTATATATATTTGAAACATTTAATTTTAAGAACTCAAATTTCAGATCCATTCTCTTCCTCCCTTGTCACCCATTCCCTCTGGAAAGATAAGTAATTCAGTATGTGTTGTACATGTAAAACTATGCAAAATATTAACATAGTAGATATATTGTACAAGGCTGCTTATAATTCCCTCCCACCCATCCCACCCCCCACCTGGTTCATTCCCTACACGATCCTCTCCCTCTTCTATAGTGGGTACTTCCAACCTCCCCTCCCCCCAAGTATGCCCTCCCATCCATCATCCCTCCTCTCATCCCCCTTCCCCCTATTCTGCTGCAGGTTGAGATATCCCATTTAGTACGTATGTCATTCTCTCACTGAGCTAAATTCAGTGAGAATGTGGTTTTGCATTTTTGCCTTCCTATTCTTCCCCTCCTCTGCAGCCACTTCCCCTTGCTTCTTCTACATGAGATAGTTTACCCTACCCTGTCTCTCCCCATCTCCTCTTGCCACTTTCCTTTCTCACCTCATAATTTCACCCCTTAGGTATTATCCCTTCCCAACAAATTCAACCTATGCCCTCTCTCCATGTAAAACTGTAAACATATATACACACAATCACATATGTATTCATATGACCACACACCCTTCTTCCATTTTCATAGTGAGAAAGATATCATCAGTCACAGTTATTGCTTTTCCATATAGGAATGTAAATAGTTCAACTTTGATAAGTTCCTTTTGATTTCTTTTCCCTGATTACCTTCTCAGGTATCTCTTGCTTCTTGTGTCTGGATGACAAATTTTCTATTCAACTCTGGTTTTTTCCTCAAGAATGCTTGAAAGTCCTCTATTCCACTGAATGACCATATTTTTCCCTGAAACAAAATACTCAGTTTTGCTGGGTAGGTGACCCTTGGCTTCAATTCCAGCTCTTTTGCCCTCTGGAATATCATATTCCATGCCCTTTGATCCCTCAGTGTAGAAGCTGCCATGTCCTGGACTATTCTGATTGTGTTTCCACAATATTGAAATTGTTTCTTCCGGGCTGCTTGTAGTATTTTCTCCTTGATCTGGGAGTTCTGGAACTTGGCTATAATATTCCTAGGAGTTTTCTTTTGGGATCTTTTTCAGGAGGCTATCGGTGGATTTTTTCAACCTCTATTTCCCCCACTGGACCTAAAACATCAGGGCAATTTTCCTTGAGAATTTCTTGAAGGATAATGTCTAGGTTCTTTCTTTCATCATGGCTTTCAGGTAGTCCAATAATTTTTAAATTATCTCTCCTGGATCTATTTTCCAGGTCAGTGGTTTTTCCATGAGATATTTCACATTGCCTTCTATTCTTTCATTTGTTTGGATCTGCTTGACAGCATCTTGATTTCTCATAAAGTCACTAGCTTCCATTTGCTCCAGTCTAACTCTGAAGGAATGAATATCCTCAGTGAGCTTTTGAGATTCTTTTTCCATCTGGTAAATTCGACTTTTTAAGGCATTCTTCTCCTCATTGCCCTTTTGGGCCTCCTTTGCCATTTGAGTTAGTCTATTTTTTAAGGTGTTGTTTTCCTCAGTCAGGCTGTTGACCCTCATTTCATACTTTTCCTGCATCCTTCTCATTTCTCTTCCCAATTTTTCCTCCACTTCTCTTATTTGATTTTTAAAGTCCTTCTTAACGTCCTCTATGGCCTGTAACTGGCTCATATTCTCCTTTGGGGCTTTTGGAGCAGGATTTCTGACCTCACAGTCCTCTGACTGTTCCATGCTTTGATCCTCTTTGCCCCCAAAATAGGAGTCTAATGTTTCATTTTTCTATTTATTTTGTTTCCTTTGCCTTGGCATGATGCCACTTAATTACTTGACTTTTGGGCTTGTTGCCATAGTAGAACTCTGCCACCAGACAGGGGTTTTTGTCCCAAACATGTGTGGGGGCAACTTCCGTTTCTGGCAAGCTGGAAACCCACCCCACAACCTACCCCCCAGATCACAATCCAGATCCAGGGAGGTTAAAGCAAGAGCGATTACCCCCCAGGACTGATCGCTGGATCTCCCTACAGTTCACAGGCCAGGAGCTAGAGCTGCCACTGAAGCAAAATGGTGTGTCTCCTCAGTGGCTTCTAGCCCCCAGGGAAGGAAGCCAGCGCGTTCCCCAAATACTGGTCCCAAAGTCCAAAGGGCACTAACCTCTCACTTTGTCCTAGGCATGTCTGTGTTGACCATTCTGGAATCTCCACAGCTTCTGGTGTTCTGGGATCCCTCCAGCTGGCTGTTGGCCCGGCCACCCCGGGGCTAAAACCGAGGGACCTGGGCTCACCTCTCTGGGCTGCACTGCTGGCTCCCAGAGCGCTGTGCTGGCCCTTCCTGCAGGGCTGCTGGGCTATCCTCAGCGGGAGGTTAGCTTCTCTGTGTCGTTCTTTGGGTGTTGGGGCTCCAGAAGTTATTCAGAGTCCCCTTTTACATAATTTGGAGGTAATCTGTGGGGAGAGAGCCTTGGAGGTGCTGTTTCTATTCCACCATCTTGGTTCCACCTGTGCTACACCTTCTTGCAGTCACAGATGAGAGTTGGGTGACAGCTGGACACCAAAGGTGGATGAATAGCCCTGAAAAGAGCTTGGCAAACCCTCTCACTAGAGCTGCTAGTCCTCCCTGATCATCTTATACATCCCAGAGATGAAGAGATGGTAGAAGTGTAAAATTAGAAGGGGACACCATGAGTTAAGCCGAGATAGTCATTGACAGAAGAAAAGTAGAGCCCATGAGATGCAGTAGGCCCATGGCACCATGGCCTTATGGTCTGAACATCTAGACTTCTCAAAGTTATGGTTAATCAAAAGAAAGAGTTAACATACTTCTGGGTATAATCATCTCATTTATTAGGATATAATCCAGTTCAAACATCTCAAATTAATAACCTTGACCAGAATAAGTAATCATCATGTTTTAAATGGTACTTTTATTGCAAGATAGTAAAGAGAAAAAACAAGTGAGTTTAGCACCTTTTTCACTAAACTTTAATTGCTAGAAGCTGTCACCATTTAAATTAGCCATGGTTTTCCCCAAGCTTCATTAGAAGTTTTCTAACTTATTCTGTCTCCATTAATCCCTGGATAGGTTCTCAAAGTGGGTGATGCTGCTATAAGGGGACTGTGAATGCAAAAGGAAAGAAGTGATAAGAAATTTTTGAAAAACCATTTGTACATGTTTTATCTGTTGCATGACAGAGTTAAAGTTGTAGTGATTCCCATTATTTTCCAAACAAACACAAAATGCAAGTTAAAACTGATAGTGGTCAAGTCTGTTGACGGGTCTTAACAAGGAAGTGTTGGCAGGAGAGCATGTTGTACATTGTCAGGAAGTCCAACATACATTGGCAGAAATATGTGCATGTAATGACTTTTTAAAAATATACTACTATGTGGTTAAATGACCCAATATTGTGTCATCAAAATTTCAATGCAGGAAAATACTCACAAATGTCCAGTAAATTGTTAAATTTAAGATGTTACTCAAAAAATTATATTTTTTGAGATGATGCAAATTTCAAAAAACCTATTAAACAGTTAAAGAAAATAGATTTCCAAGAGGGCACTGAGTAATTTTTTTTAAGAGGGCAGTAGGCCACATAAGTTTGGGAATCTCTGATCTAGGGTCAAAACTTCCAGGAACTTTCAATTATTACACTCCATCCCAAACACAAACTAACTCTCTTACTTTTTACTTGACCCTTCATATTAATTAATGGTTTTTGGCATTCTCTCTAGATGTCCTACACTCATCTATTTGGTTTGGTGTCAAAATTCCCAAACTAATGCATGATTTAGAAAAGCTTTGATTAAAATGAAATTTAAACCACTGTCCTGTAAGAGTCAAAAGGAAGTAGTTTTAACCCTTTAGCTTGGTTTTTCTTGAGGCTTTGGCACCAGAACTCATCATGCCCTTCCTAATCTGTACCAAATGGTCGCTGAGCAACCAACATATGAATGTTATCCTCTTACTGATGCAAATTTTCCTTTTTTTAAGAAAGACAGTTGTGTTTTAGGGAAAGTGTCCTAGAATAGAGGTCAGGAAATCTGGCTATGACATCATTAACTGTCTAAATTTGGGCAAGTTGCAGCCTCTCTAGCAAAACATAAAATGATGGAGTAGGACTAAATCAAGGGTTCTTAACCTGGGCTTTAGGAGCTTGTTTTTAAAAAAGTATTTTGATAACTTTATTTCAATATAGTGGTAGTCCTATGGATTTTATTTCACCAGACTACCAAAGGGGTCCATGACACCGAAAATTAAGACTCTCTGAGCTGAATGATTTTCCAGGTTCTTTCTAGCTCTCTAACATTTTATGATTTGAAGTGAGCCCTCTTATTTATTTAAAACTATAGAGGGGCAGTGTGCTTTAATCAACTGTAGTTAGGTTACCTGAAATCTGTCTAATCCTTGTTCCAATATAGACTTTTCTTTTGGTGTGCTCATTTACAAATAATTTTCTGTGCTTCAGTTTCCTTTTCTATAATAGACATAGATTAGGGTGCCATCTAAATTATGCCGAAACAATATCTCCTTGAGCAATTCAATCAACTCTTTGGGGAAAAAATGGGGAATCATGGGATGCAGTAGGTTCATGTCATTAGGGCTTGGGAATCTAGGTTTTTTGGTAGTTATGGTTAACCAAGAGGAAGAATTAGCTCACAAAACTGACAGGTCAAAAGAATTAATCTTATAATCTTGTGTAGAAAAACAAAAACAAATACAGTTTACCTATCTCCTGTCTACTTCTGGGTTACATTATTTCATATCAGTTCTATGTTCAAAGAAAAATACTTTGATTTTTTGTTTTTGTTTTTTATTATTTTGCCCAGGTTGGGGGTGTGGGAAAGAGAGGGTGGCATTGAAATATCCTAAAAGTAATGCAGTCTGTTTCATTTTCCCTTTTCAGGCATTTAAGAAAGGACAGTCTTGCCATTCTTTTTTACTGAAATTATAGCTCTTTCTCCAGTGGCAATCTGCATTCAATTAAAAAAGGAATTTTCTGATTCTTTTTTGATGGCTTTGTCTTTTAAATGGATCCTGGATTATCTATCACTGGGGCAATGGATGAGGAGTTAAGAGTCTTGGGTCCCATAAACTTAATAAAATATGATTATTAGTGTTCAGAAACTGGAACAGTAAAGTAATTGCTTTTCAGGCAGAGAAACACTATGAGCAGAGTTTTGTGTTTTATCTGGCCAAAGCACCTGCTTACTAAATAGAGATTCTTATGCCTGAATCCTATCTTAGTAGGTGGTAGTGTAGTGTGGTGAAAAGAATGATAGATCTGGAGTCAAAGGAAAGCAGGTTCGAATCCTGGCCTTGCTGCCTATGACTATGAGAACCTGGGAAAATCACTTTAACCCTATGGACCTCAGTTTCTTCATCTGGAGGAGCTGAAATAGAATTCAGGGGTAGAGAACCTGTGGCCTCAAGGCCACATATATGGCCGTCTGGGTCCTTGGGTGTGGCCTTTTGACTGAGTCCCAGTTTTACAGACCAAATCCTTCTATTAAGGAAATTTGTTCTGTGAGGTTTGGATTCAGTCAAAGGGCCATACTTGAGGACCTAGAGTGCTACATGTGGCCTCAAGGACACAGGTTCTGCACCCCTAGCTAGATGACAGCCCAGGTCCCTTCCAACTCTAAACCTATGATTTCTATTGTCTTAGTTCTTCAAATTAGGCCATCTTTTAATGGCTCACTGGTCTTTTGCTAGAATTGAGATCCAGTGATCTCATCTGGATAGTTATTCCCTCCACCAGCATAAATTGTGATCTGTCTACATAGTTTTATCTCATGTGACTCTGAATGGTCATTCTGAAACTGCCCCACAGAGTTTCCACTCAATGTGCTTCAGGCCTTCTAGTTCCTTTAATACTTGCAGTAGCTATTGATCCCTTATCACTCATTCTTATTATATCACCTTGCTTAAAATCATACATTTCTTCCATGTTGTCTTTTATGCCACTTCTCACTTGTGAATCATTATTAGGAACATGCTACAATCTACTACAAATCTACCTGTTATCTTTTGGATCACTTGCAATTTTAGTTCTGATATTGTAATAGATGTTCTATGATTCGTAACCATGCTGGATCACTGGGAGAATATTGGTTTCATGAGATGGGCTTTCTTGTCAAGGAGCAGTTGAAATTATTGAAAGCAATGCATAATTTCCTCTTTCTTAAGTGTGATACAGTACTGTCTCCTCTGGGTTCAGGTCATTTTCTATTTGTAGTTCCCATCTAAGATAGATGAATATGTGTGGGTGGTCTAACTCAACAGTCTCCCCAGTCTCAAAACACAGACCATTAAAAGAATTTTAAAATCTACTTTGTGTTTCTAGTGTAAATGGTTATACTGCTTTCTGTTGAATGACTACATTTCATATTTTCCTGCTTTATACTTCATTTGATTTTGATACTCAATAAATAACTTCTTTAGCAAAGTAATTTCAGTGTCTGCGCCCATTAGGTAACATTTTCTGATGTTTGATTTGTGTGGAAAGACAGTTGTTGAAAAGAGTCTTGGCGTGTGCATTTGTTCTATGTCTAATGCTTTTTGGAAATTAGCAAACAATAGATATATTCTCAACACCTTTCAGCCAGTCACATAACTACAAAATTGTTGCCTACATTAGGAAACCATCTTTAAAAGCCTACTCATTTTCATTTTGTATTTTCATTCAGAATATTCTTGTTGAGGCTCTAAATGCATAGACCATTCTGATAATGACGAGAAAATAGGGATGCACACCAATGCTTGTTTCTCATTATTTGCTTTTGGTAAAAGTACTTTTCTGTCAACTTTTTCATCCTTTTGGAATCTTCCCTTTTTTGGATATACAATGAAAGTTGATTCCTGGATATATGTATATATTTTAAATATCATTACATTCAGTTTTGTTTTCTTCTTTATGCATCTGGTCTGATGAAGCTCTGCTTTCTAACTACATTTCCTTACTTTCCATTGCCACTTCACCAAATACATTCAGTCTAAATGTGGTAGTTCCATTACTAACAGTAATGAGATGGGAGAAGTATGAAGCCAAAGTGGCAGAGTAAAGGCAGGGACTCACCTGAGCTCTCTCAAATTCCATTTCAAACAATATTAAAATAATGCCTCAAAATGAATTCTGAAGTGGCACAATTAACAAAGGGATGAAGTAAAATGATTTCCCAGACCAAAACAACTTAGAAGGTCAGAATAAAAGGTCAGTCTTACTAGGGTAAAAGTAGAATACAGTCTAATGCAAAGCACACCAGCACAACCAATGCCCTGGCAAGCCAGCAACAGGAGGCCTTGGTCGGGGCGGGGGGGTGTTGATTGAATTGGGCTGAGGAGGGTTTCAGAGCTCTCAGCTCAAAGACAATAAGGAGGTCAGAAACTGGTTAGAAGGAGATTACAGGGGACATTTTGCTGGCAATGGGTACAGGACCCTCTTGCATTGCCTATACAAGATTTTGGGTCCCAGTTGCAGAGCAAAAGCAGCATTAGCCAGAGCTGGGATCCTGGGCATAGCTCCAGGGCAGAAAAGAGTACTCGTGGCTACTCACAGACCAGACTAAAGGCCAGAAGAACAGTGACCACACCTCTTCTTAGATCACACCACCTTGGAGGAATTGAAAACTTACAACCCCCCAGAAATAGCTCTGAAACAGCAGTACAAAATCCCCAAAGCTTAGAATAGTGCCCACTCTACTCCAGGAGAAGAATACAACTTTAAAATAAAGGTAAAAGTCAAGAAATAGGATGAAAAATCAACAAACAACAAAAAAGAACCTGACTATATGATGTTACTATGATGACAGGACAGGTTAAAACATAAACTCTGAAGACAGGGTCAAAAACAGCTACATGCAAAAGATCAAGGAAAAATGTGATTTGGACTCAGTCCCAAAAAAAGAATTGCAGAAGTTGTTGTTGTTGTTTTTTTTAACACATGCTTTATTAACTTCTGGTTTACATCATTTCATTTCCACCAGATTTGGAGTTACAATTTTTTCCCCATTTTCCCCCTACCCACCACCCCAGAATAGCAGTCCCACAAGATATCCCCTCATCCAATCTGCTCTCTCCCATATCTTTTCCCATACCCCCTTTGACTTTGCCATTAGGGCAAGGTGAATCTCTGTGTCCCAATGCCTGCACATCTTATCTCCCAATTACATGCAAAATAGTATTAATAATAGTATATATATATATATATATATATATATATATATATATATTGGAAACATTTAATTTTAAAACTTCGAATTTCAGATCCATTCCCTTCCTCCCTTGTCACCCACTTCCTCTGGGAAGATAAGCAATTCAGTATGTGTTGTACATGTATAGCTATGCAAAACATTACCATAGTAGATATATTGTAAAAGACTGACTATGTTTCCCTCCCATCCATCCCACCCCCCACCTGGTCCATTCCCTACTTGATCCTGTCCCTCTTTGTAAGTGGGTACTTCCAACCTCCCTTCCCCCCAACATGCCCTCCCCTCCATCATCCCCCCTCTCATCCCCCTTCCCCCTACTCTCCTGCAGGGTGAGATATCCAATTTAGTATGTATGTCACTCTCTCCCTGAGCCAAATTCAAAGAGAATATGGTTTTGCCTTTTTGCCTTCCTGTTCTTCCCCTCCCCTGCAACTACTTCCCCTTGCCTCTTCTACATGAGATAGTTTTTACCCTACCCTGTCTCTCCCCATCTCCTCTTGCCACTTTCCTCTCTCACCTCTTAGCTTCACCCCTTAAGTATCATCCCTTCCCACCAAATTCAACCTGTGCCCTCTATCCATGTATACCTGTAAATATATATACACATGTTCACATATGTATTCATATCCCCATATACACTTCTTCAATTATTTTCATAATGAGGAAGGTTTCATCAAACACAGTTATGGTTTTTCCATGTAGGAATGTAAATAGTTCAAGTCTGATAAGTTCCTTTTGATTTCTTTTCCCTGATTACCTTCTCAAGCATCTCTTGCTTCTTGTGTCTGAATGTCAAATTTTCTATTCAACTCTGGTTTTTTCCTCAAGAATGTTTGAAAGTCCTCTATTCCATTGAATGACCATATTTTCCCCTGAAACAAATTACTCAGTTTTGCTGGGCAGGTGACCCTTGGCTTCAATGACACCTCTTTTGTCTTCTGGAATATCATATTCCATGCCCTTCGATCCCTCAGTGTAGAAGCTGCCAGGGCCTGTCCTATTCTGATTATTTCCACAATATTGAAATTGTTTCTTCCTGGCTGCTTGTAGTATTTTCTCCTTAATCTGGGAATTCTGGAACCTGGCTACAATATTCCTAGGAGTTTTATTTTTGAGATCTTTTTCAGGAGGTGATTGGTGGATTCTTTCAACCTCTATTTCGCCCTCTGGGTCTAAAACATCAGGGCAATTTTCCTTGAGAATTTCTTGAAGGATAATGTCTAGGTTCTTTATTTGGTCATGGCTTTCAGGTAGTCCAATAATTTTAAAATTATCTCTCCTGGATCTATTTTCCAGGTCAGTGGTTTTTCCCATGAGATATTTCACATTGCCTTCAATTCTTTCATTTGTTTGGATCTGCTTAACAGCAACTTGATTCCTCATAAAGTCACTAGCTTCCATTTGCTCCAGTCTAACTCTGAAGGAATGAATCTCCTCAGTGAACTTTTGAGATTCTTTTTCCATCTGGCAAATTCGACTTTTTAAGGCATTCTTCTCCTCGTTGCCCTTTTAGGCCTCCTTTGCCATTTGAGGTACTCTATTTTTTAAGGTGTTATTTTCCTCAATCAGGCTGTTGACTCCCATTTCATACTTTTCCTGCATCCTTCTCATTTCTCTTCCCAATTTTTCCTCCACTTCTCTTATTTGGTTTTTAAAATCCTTCTTAAGGTCCTCTATGGCCTGTAA
Source organism: Gymnobelideus leadbeateri (assembly GCA_011680675.1). Lineage (NCBI taxonomy): Eukaryota > Metazoa > Chordata > Mammalia > Diprotodontia > Petauridae > Gymnobelideus > Gymnobelideus leadbeateri. The sequence continues at coordinate 32,237 of WOXC01009677.1, read as the reverse complement.
CCCACTTGTATTTTCATTTGGGGCTTTTGGTGCAGGAGTTCTGACCTCACAGACCTCCTCCTATTCCATGCTTAGATCCTCTTTGCCCCCAAAATAGGAATCTAATGTTGCATTTTTCTGTTTATTTTGTTTCCTTTGCCTAGGCATGTTGCCACTTAATAACTTGACTTTTGGGCTTGTTGCCACAGTAGAACTCTGCCACCTGACGGGAGCTTCCATCCCAAATGTTGGGGTCTTCACAACGTCCAGAGGTATTAGTTGGGTGGCCTCTGTAAAGCCTCCACATGCTCTGGCAAGCTGGATACCCACCCCAAACCTCCCCCCGAGACCACAATCCAGATCCAGGGAGGTTAAAGCAAGAGCGATTAACCCCCAGACTAATTGCTGGATCTCCCTATAGTTTGCAGACCAGGAGCTGAAACTGCCACTGAAGCCACAAAATGGCATCTGTGCTGGGTCTCCTCAGCTGCTTCTTGCCCCCAGGGGAAGAAGCCGATGCATTCCCCAAATACTGGTCCCAGAGTCCATAGGGCACTAACCTCTCACTTTGTCCTAGGCATATCTGTGTTGATAATTCTGGAATCGCCATAGCTGCTGGTGTTCTGGAGTCCCTCCAGCCGGCTGCTGGCCTGGCAGCCCTAGGGCTAAAGCCTCGACTCAGGCGGGCCTGGGCTTGGCTCCCCGTGCTGCATTGTAGGCTCCCAGAGCATTGCACTGTGCTGTGCTGGCTGCTCCCTGCAGGGCTGCTGGGCTGTCCTCAGCAGGAGGTTAGCTTCTCTTTGTCATTCAGTGGGTGGTGGAGCTCCAGAAGTTGTTCAGAGTCCACTTTTTACATAGTTTAGAAGTGATGTGGGGCAGAGCACCTTGGAAGTGCTGTTTCTACTCTGCTATCTTGGCTCCACCCCCCTATATTTCTTATATAATTGTAGAATTCTGGTTTTTGATCCACTCTGCTATCCACTTCCATTTTATGGCAGTGTTCATACCATTCACATTCACTGTATTTGTATTTCTCTCCATTCTATTATTCCTCCTGTCTGTCCTCTCCTTTATGCTTTCCCATATCACCAGTGCTACTGTCTACCACTTCCTGTGATCTGTCCTCTTTTCAATCAATCCTCACTACCCCCTCTTTATTTAATCTTCTTCCTTCCTACTTTCCTATCAGTAAGACAGATTTCTATATTCATCTGATTGTGTATATTATTCCCTCTTTGAGCCAATACTGATGAGAATAAGGTTCAACAATGCCCATCACTACCCCACCCAGTCTTTCCTTTCACTGTAATAGGTCTTTTGTGCCTCTTCATGTGAGATAATTTACCCCAATCTTCCTCTCCCTTCCTTCTGTACTTATTTTACTCCTCTTTCTCATCCCTTATTTTTTATGTCATTCCCTCAAATTGACCTTATACCCATACCCTCTATGTATATTCCTTTTACCTGTACTGTTGGTGATACAATTTTTTCAGAGTTAAGTATACATAAAAGCATAAAAAGTATACATAAAAAGTATCACCATTTTCCCTTTGATATATTATGCTTAATTTTGCCAGGTAAATCATTCTTGGTTGTAGTCCTAGCTCCTTTGCCCTCTGACCTCCAATCCTTTAATGTTGCAGTTGCCAACTCCTGTGTGATTCTGACTGTGACTCTCTGATATTTGAATTGCTTGCAGTATTTTTTTCTTTGGCCCAATAGTTCTAAAATTTGGCTATAATATTTCTTGGGGTTTTTATTTTGGGATTTCTTTCCTGATGTGATTGGTAAATTCTTTCAATGCCTATTATGTCCTCTAGTTCCAGGACACCAGGGCAGTTTTCCTTTACAATTTCTTGAAAGATGATGTTGAAATCCTCCTTTTGATTTTGGCTTCCAAGTAATCCAGTGATTCTGACATTGTCTCTCCTGGATTTATTTTCTATGTCAGTTGTTTTCCCCATTAGTTACTTCAATTTTTTTTCTATTTTTTCAACCTTTTGAATTTGCTTGATTGATTCATGGTGACTCACAGAATCATTAGCTTCCACTTGCCCCATTTGAACTTTTAGGGTGTTGTTTTCCTCAGTTAGCTTTTGTACTTTCTTTTACATGTGGCCAGTTCTATTCCTTAAGGATTTGTTTTCTTTAGTGGATTTTTGTATCTCCTTTTCCATTTGTAAAATTCTGCTTTTTAAATAGTGTTCCAAGTTGATGACTCATTTTTTCATAATTCTCTTATGTCACTCTCATTTATTTCCCCTATTTATCTTCTACCTCTCTTATATGATTTTTTTTTTATTTTTAAATTTTTTTTTTTGCTTTTTTGGAGGGCAATTGGGGTTAAGTGACTTGCCCAAGGTCACATGGCTAGTTTGTGTGTTAAGTGTCTGAGGCTGTATTTGAACTCAGGTCCTCCTGACTCCAGGGCCGGTGCTCTATTCAATGCGCCACCTAGCTGCCCCTCTTACATGATTTTTAAGATCCTTTTTAAACTTTTCCATGAATTCTTTCTGGACTTAAGTTGATTCCGCATTTTTCTTTTGGGTTTTGCCCACAGGTGTTTTGACATTGTTTTTCCTCTTCTGAGTTTGTGTCTTGGTCTTCCTTGTCACCATAATAACTATGGTCATATTTTTGTTGGTGTTGTTTTTTGCTCATCCTTTTTGGGGGAAGGGGCTTTTTCCTTTCTTTTAAATTTGATCTTTGCTCCCAAGAAGAGATTCTGTCTCAGGCTGCTTGTGCCAGTGGCTGCAAGCCCTGGCTATTTACCTGGTGCTTCACTGGTGTTGCCTTTAGGCCCATGGGGCACTCTTGTGTCTGATGCTGTGTTGAAGGTGTGTGCAGGGTAGGGGGATGACTTATGCTGCTGGAAACTGTAGGGGTCTGGCAGCTTATCTGGTGCTGAATTGGGGTACTGATGGTTTTGCCTGACATGTGTTGAGGCCAGGTGGGGTTTTTCATGGCTTTCCCTGGAGCTACACTGGAGAATGTGGAAGTTCGGTCCCTGGAGGAGACTAATTTGCCCTAGGCTACACTGAAGCACATGGAGGTCCAGTGGGGGATAACAGCCCACCTAGAGATGTACTAAAGAACACAGAGGTCTGGTTGCCATAGGATGCCTACCTAGGGCGTCACCAAAGTGTATGGTGCTTCTCGGAGCTGGAGTCTGCTGGTTTCCCAGGCTATGCTAAGGCACACTAGGGCTCCTGGTGTTGGTATTTTCCTGTTCCACCATACTGGGGCTCAGGATCTCCTACTGCTTTGGTGAGGTGGGGTTTGCTGCTGGCTTATTGGGATGCATCCTCTCCTGGAATATGCTTTCCTTTTACCTGACTGAGATGGACCTTTCCTGCTGATCCTCCAAGTCTTGGGCTAAAAAGATCCCTCTGTCCCCTCTTTCTGCTGACTCTGCTGTTTCAGGAGTTGTTTTGGGATGCTATTTTATGGTTTTTTGGATCTTTGTAAGTGAATATGGGAGAGTTATAGCAATGTACTGCTTACTCTGCCATCTTGGCTCCCAGAAGTCCAAAATGATGGTTTTTTTCATTAGCAATGTATGGCTATGAGAATGAGAGCAGGACTATGAGGAAAGCTGAGCATTACAGAATCAATATTTTTGAATTGTGGTGCTGGAAAAAACTTTTGAGAGTTCTTTAGACAGCAAGGAGGTCAAATCAGTCAATACTTAAAGAAATTACTTCAGGTTATTTACTGGAAGGTCAACTAAGAAAGCTAAAACTTAAATACTTCACCCACATTATGAGAAGACAAAACTCACTGGAAAAGACTCTGATGTTGGGAACAATTAAAGGTATAAGGAGAAGGGGATGGCAGAGCATGAGAGGGATAGCTGGCAGCACAGAAAGAATGACATGAATTTGGACAGACTTCAGGAGACAGTGAGTGATAGAAGGGCTTGGAATGCTCAGGTCTGTGGAGTCATGAAGAGTCAGGCATGACTGAATGACTGAATAATAACAAAGAATTATAATTGTCCAAGCCAATATCTTTGTTTTTTGGTGTTTTTATTGGGGGGGGGGTGAGGATTTTAAAGCATTTCTAAAAAGGTCAAATTGAAGCTATTATAATTGAATTAAATAACATCTTGTTGCCTTTACTCTTTCTTCTAATTTGACATTGACTTTTGACCTTTGTTCTAAACAGTCAATGACCCAAATGCGTGAAGACTCCTGATTTTGAAATTACTTCTGCTCCTTAAAAATAAAGTTAAATCAGGGCAGCTAGGTGGCACAGTGAGTAGAGCGCCGGCCATGGAGTCAGAAGGACCTAAGTTCGAATCCGGCCTCAGACACTTAACACACACAAACAAAAAACCTAGCCGTGTAACCTTGGGCAAGTTACTTAACCCCAAATGCCCTCCAAAAAAAGCAAAAAAATAAAAAAAATAATGTTAAATCAATTTGTGTGATACTATTCAATGCTCACCTCATTCACCATGTTCTCTTACGTACTTTATGATTTACCTGTACTGGCCTGCCTGCTTTATTAATTTGTTTGTTTACTTTTAGTTTACAAGATTCAGTTGCACAATCCCTTGAGTTTCAAATTTTCTCCCCTCCTTCTCTTCCCCGCCACCTCCTCACGTGGTGGCATGCATTCAAGTATAGGATCTGCAAATACTTTCACATTAGACATTAGTCAGGTTGTAAAGAAGGATTGGAATGGAGGGAATGAACAATGGGAAAGAGGAAACAAAACCAAACAAGAGAAAGAAAGAGAGCGGATAGTTTGCTTCAGTCTGCATTCAAACTTTGTTCTTTCCAGCTCTTTCTATGAATGTAGACATCTCTTTCCATCATGAGTCTTTTGGAGTTGACTTATGACCTTGCATTGCTGAGAAGAGTCCAGTCTATCAAAGTTGGTCATCACACATACTTTGTGTCTGTAATTGTGTACAAATTTCTCCTGGTTCTACTCTTCTCACTCAGCATCAGTTTGTATAAGTCTCTCCAGGTAAATATGAAGTCAGTCTCTTCCTCCTTTCATATAGCACGCTAGTATTCCATTACATTCATATGCCACAACTTGTTTAGCCATTCCCCACTTGATGGGCATCCCCTTAATTTCCAATTCTTTGCCACCACAAAAAGAGCCGCAATAAATATTTTTGTACATATGGGTCTTCCTCCCACTTCTATAATCTCTTTGGGATACAACCCTAGAAGTGGTATTACTGGGTCAAAGGTATGAAATTATTTATAGCCCTTTGGGCATAGTTCTAGATTGCTCTCCAGAATGGTTGAAGCATTTCACAACTCTACCAACAATGCATTAATATTCCAATTTTTCCACATCCTTTCCAGCATTTGTCATACTGGCCTGTATATATATATATGTGTGTGTGTGTGTGTGTGTGTGTGTGTGTGTGTGTGTGTGTGTGTGTGTGTATACACACACATATACATTTACAGATATACATGGTCAAAACATTCATTGCCTGGTAGTCAGACCTTTTGGTAGTGAGTTCCTCTATAGGCTAGTCTTTAAACACTAGATACATATACTAGCCCGGGGTGGGGAACCTGTAGTCTTGAGGCCACATGTGGCCCTCTAGGTCCTTATGTGTGGCCATTTGGATTCAGTCAAGAGACCTCACTTGAGGACTTAGAGGGTTACATGCGGGCTCGAGGTCATAGGTTCCCCATCCCTGGGCTAACCCCATACTCAAAGTCTTTCCTTGTGCTCTGCTAGCATAGCCTTCTATAATGCAAAGTCTTCTGCATGCCACAATGACTAAAAAGACCTAGGTTTCAAATTCTACCTCTTATATTTATGGCCAAAATAATCTTGGGCAGGTAACATAAGCTCCTTGAGCCTCAATTTCTTTTCTTCTTTTGGAAAGAGTTGGATTAGATCATCTCTGAGGTCCCTTCCAGTTCTAGAGCTATGATCCTATGATGTGTGGAGTTTCAGTGTGACAGAAGGATAGCATGTCTAACTTACTATGTTTTTCTTTTAGAGAACACTCTGGGGATTCAGATTCGAAAGCAAATATTTCAGCTCTATCTGTGGTCCCTTTTTGTTGCTGCCCTAGGAGGCAACTGCCAGTGGGGTTGCTAGAGTTGTCTGAATTTCCCAAGGACTCTGATATTAACATATGGGATTCTTTGGAGACTATCTTGCCTCCTCCTCTCTTCTTCTTGAGAACAAACAGTGCTCAATGATCTGTCACTCTGCAAAGTCTCACAGACTTCAGCAAATGCAAACATTTTCAATTTATGGAAAGCCTCTGTTCCAGTATTTTCTTTTTGCATTTTTTCTTACTGGAAATCTTTTCCCCCCCTCAATAGTTTCCAAAATGTGAAGGACTCTCAGTTCTTTTTAAATCGTGCTTTGTAAGTCAAATTCTCTGTTTGAGCCAGCTGCTGACCTCTAGAACCTTGGCTAAACAAAATAGGGATGGGGATAAAGTTTTAGGACTAATGGTAAAAAAGAAAATGTAAGGAAGCATCTTTTTAGTCTAACAAGGACCAATGGTTTTTCAGATCCAAAGACTTGGGAGCGTGAAGGTTATTGTTCTTACTTCTTCCTCGTCACTGCCCTTTCCTTTCACTGAGCAATTATGGGCTTCTTATCTATGTATGGTCTTTTGCAGAATCAGTGACAGGCCCAGGTGGCTTGGTATCTGCTTCGGCACTTGGTCAGCCACCTCTGGAAATTCAGCCTCTGGGCCTGGAACCACTGGAATTTGCTCAGCCGGCTGGATGGAGATAGTCCAAGACTGAAGGAAAGAAAAATATCAGCCTACCTCATAGGGTTGTTGTTAGGGGGAGTCATTAACAAGTAAGGTTTTGAGAGCATTTTGTAAGTTCTGTTCCATAGAAATACTAAATAAAATTTTGGACTTTTCCCCTTGTAGACTAGCTGAGTCTGCTATCTACTGAAGGGAAGAATTCTGAGTGAATGGAGCAGTGTCTACGCTAAACACTGAGATGAAAGAGGGTTGTACAAGTTTTTAGTCAGGCACACTTTACCTGGCATTGGTTGGCCCATAAGAAATGGTTACAGAAGCACTGGGAGACTCCCTCTGTCCTTTACCCAGTCACTGGCTAGAAACTCATATTCATAGGCATGTGCAGGGTATGGGCCAGGTGTAAAGGTATGCAAAGTGTTTTATATATGTTTTATATATATATTATATTTTATATATGTTTTATATATATATATTATATATATCATAATATTTTTACAGCAATCCTATGTAGTAGGTGTTATTATTTTCCTTGTTTTCCAGATAAGGAACTTACATGACTTATCCTAAGGTCACATCTCTAATAAGTGCCTGAAGCAAGATTTGAACTTTAGTTTTCCTGAACCCAAGTCCACTGTGCTGCTTAGATAGTTATATATAGATTTGAGAGTTACAGTATAGAAGTGATTCTTTTTATGTTATGCATATTTTCATGTCATGCATATGTTTTTATTAAAGATTTCCCAATTCAATTTTTTTTGAAATTAGCATTCATTTAAAAAAATTTTGAGCTCCAAATTCTCTCTCCTTTCCTCCCCTACCCATCCTTTGAGAAGACAAAGCAATATGATATCAGTTATACATGTGAAGTCATACAAAACATATTTCCATATTAGCCATGTTGCTCAGTGAATAGAGCACTGGCCCTGGAGTCAGGAAGAACTGAGTTCAAATCCAGCCTCAGACACTTAACACTTACTAGACCTAAGACCTTGGGCAAGTCACTTAACTCCAATTGCCCTCCAAAAAAGCAAAAAAAAGAAAAGAAAAGAAAAGAAAAGAAAAGAGAACACACACACACACACACACACACACCATACACAAACAGAGAAATAAAGAAAGTGAAAAAGCATATTTTAATCTACACTCAGAGTTCACCAGTTCTCTCTCTGGGAGTGGATAGCATCATTCATCATGGGGCCTTTGGGACTATCTTAGATCATTGTCTTGATCTGTCAGTAAGTCTTTTACAGCTGATCATAGTTACAAAACAATATTGCTTTTACTGTGCACATTGATCTTTTGGTTCTGCCCATTTCCCTTTGCATCAGTTCATATAAGACTTCCCAGGTTTTTCTGAAACCATCCTGCTCATCACTTCTTATAGTACAATAGTATTCCATCATAATCATATACCATAACTTGTTCAGTCAATTCTCAACTGATGGGCATTTCCTCAGTTTCTAATTCTTTGCCACCACAAAAAGAACTTCTATATATTTTTTTATAAGTAGAAACTTTCCCCTTTTCTTTGATTCATAGAAATGATATTTGAGCAATCAAGATCTGATGAGACACTAAGAGAGTTAATATATAAAGAAGAAAAGTCCAAAGGCAAAACTCTGGAAGGAAACTGATAAAGATGGGTCAGACAGGTAAAAAATGAACTGAGAAAGATGAGATAGATTTAGGCAGCAAAAACTCCAGACTTCTGGCATCTGAGGAATGTGTGCACTTATAGTAAAAGTTTTTTTCTGAAACCTCAAGCTTTTTTCCCTCTCTGCTTTTTTTCTCCTCCTCTCCTTCTTCCCTCTCTCCTCTTCCACTTCTTTATCTTCTGCTCCTCCTCTTCTTCCCCCTGAACTTCCTCCTCCTTCTCCTCTTTAGATTCCTCCTCCTCTACTTCCTCATGCTTCTCTGCTTCTTCCTCCTGTTCTTCTTTCTCCCTCTCTTCCTCCTTCTCTTCCAAATAGCTACTACATTATGCCTACAACCTAAGAAGTTATTCTGAGAAATTTAGGCTTGGATAAGCTGGTCAACTAGGCAGAGTTTTCAGAAGCATCAGTCTGTGGCCATTTCCTCTTCCATTCCAACTAACAGGGAAAGTACAAAAAGAACCAGCTGTCCCAAAGCCATCCTGCCCCTGGGATAGTCTGACTTCAACATCTGTCATTGACTCTAGCAGCCCTCCCTTCAGGTCCTCTGCCTATTATTACTTAAGAAGCGAGACCCTGATCTGCTTTTGGAGTACCTTTAATTTTACTTAGTCATGCTTTAGGCATTTGGGAACAGCCTAACTTCTCTGCTGGGAGGACTAACATTTCTTATCAATGAAAATAACTAAAATAGTGACATCTCTAAGTACAGATATGTGTTATGAACAAGGGGAGAAGTGATCTTTCCTTCAGCATTTGGTCATTTTTTAAGGCATAACCATCTGGATGACATTCAGATGGCACAGACACATATTTGTTTCCTATTTAATAAGCTGTATAGATTACAAAGAGTGTCAACGCTGGAGAGAATAAGCACATGTCAGTGTTGCACAGTTGTTTGACTTGATGGAATGCTGGGCTTTGTTCTAAAAAGGAATTTTAATGTGTGGCATATGAAATGTGAAACAAGGCAGAGCTTCTTAGGCAAGTTCCTTCATTTTTCATCATTGAGTTCAAGTTATGATCTGGTCACACTATGAACCAGCTCAGGGCTTTATTGACTTCTACAACCAAAGGAAAATGATTTTTCTGTACTTGAATTCAGGCTCTTTTTTCCAGCTGTAGATGGGCTCACTCTGAGTGAAGGGCAGTACCAGAGGTCGAGGAGAAGAATCTGAAAATGGCTGGTATGTAAAAAAAATAACTAAAAGCATCAATATATCCATTTAAATGTCAATCACTCAATCCTTCCTTCCAGAGAAGTGTTTCATAACCTTTTTGAGTTTGAGGTACATCTGTGAGTTGGTGATAGCATGTCTTAGAACCTGTGGATCCATTCATTTGCCCAATTATATCTACCACAGTCACCACATTTTAAAAATAACATTTTATTTTTCCCCAATTACATATAAGAACAATTTTAACATTCCTTGTTTTTTTTTTAAGTTTTGAGTTTCAAATTGTGTCTCTCCTTCCCTCCTCTCCTCCCTGCCCCAAGATGGTAAACAGTCTGATACAGGTTATACATATGCAATCACACATTTTTTATTGTCACCCACATAATATTTTCATACTTACTGTTTCATTATGAAAGAATCCATGTTTTTCACTAATGCATTGTTGGTGGAGTTGTGAACTGATCTAACCATTCTGGACAACAATTTGGAACTATGCCCAAAGGGCTGTAAAAATGTACATAGTCTTTGATCCACCAATACCACTTCTAGGCCTTTATCCCAAAGCAATTATAAAAATGGGAAAAGGACTCACATACAAAAAATATTTATAGTAGCTCTTTCTGTGGTGGCTAAGAATTGGAAATTGAGTGAATGTTCATCAATTGGGGAATGGCTGAATAAGTTGTGGTATATGGATCTAATAGAATACTATTGCTCCATAAGAAGTGATTGAGCAGGTGGACTTCAGAAAAACCTGGACAGACTTACATATACCGATAGAGAGTGAAGTGAGTGAAACCAGGAGAACGTTGTACAGAGTAACAGTAATACTGTGTGATGATCAACCTTGATAGACTTAGCTCTTTTCAGCAATTCAAGGATCTAAGATAATTCCAAAAGACTCATGATGGAAAATACTATCCACAGCCATAAAATGAACTATGGAGTCTGAATGCAGATCAAAGCATATTATTCTTTTTTTTTTGTTTCTTCTTTCTCGTGGTTTTTCATTTTGGTTCTAATTCTTCTTTACAACATGGCTAATGTGGAAATGTGTTTAATATGATTGTACATGTATAGCCTATATCACTGTACCCTGTCATGGGAAAGGGGGAGGAGAAAGAGAGGAGAAAACTTAGAACTCAAAATTTTATTGAAGTGAATGTTGATAACTGAAAGTAAATGAATTTTTTAAAAGGAACCATGTTTTCATTAGTACAGTTGCTTTCTCTCTCTCTCTCTCTCTCTCTCTCTCTCTCTCTCTCTCTCTCTCTCTCTCTCTATATATATATATATATATATATAAACAAAACTTTAAAAATTTTATGAGCATTTATTATTTCTGCTTCCCACTCCTTCTTGCATTGAATTATTATAAAAGAAAGAAACCCTCATAACAAATATTCTTTACCCAGCAAAACAAATTCCCACCCTTGTCATGGATAATAAATAAAATATCTTTTCCTATATTTTGACTATATCACCTTTCTGTAAGGAGGCTGTTAGCACGTTTCCTCTCTGATATTATGAATTCATGGTTGATTATTGCATCACCCAGGATTCTAGTATCTCCAAGTTGTCTTTCTTTGTAAAGTGTTTTGTGATTTGTTCTCCTCGTTTTGCTCACTTCATGCTGCACCAATTCATCATTTTCCCATTTCTTCTGAAGTTGTCAATTTTGCCAATTGAGCACAATGGCAAAGTTACCTTCATATGTCGTAATTTATTTAACCATTCTCCAGTAGGCGGACACTTGCTTAGTTTTACTTGTTTCCTTCTTTTTGTGCTTAAATCATTCCTAAACTGAGATGAATGAATATCTGTCATAATATGGACATTTCCAAGTTTGGAGGCAACCCTGTGAGTCTGAGAGGCTTGGAGAGCCTAGGTCCAGTGAGTGAATCTGAATCTGACTGGCACCAGGAGAAGTGTCTTTGCTGAAGAAAGTCACTACCACAAAGAGGATAGGCCCAACCCTCACTGTTTTACCAGCAGCAACAATTAGGAACTGTTTGGACAGTGCAGAGGTAAAGTATATTGTAAAATACCTAATTAGCAGTACTACAATCTGCTTTAAGTCCTGATGATATTTAAGTGGCAGTCTCCCAGCAGATTGCAACAGTAAGCGTAAGTTGTTAGTGAACTGTGTTTTAAGTGCATGTTCTAAGTTTAGTGTTTTGTGTAAAGGGAATAAATACCTCTCCTAATACCCCATTCATATTGTATAATGAATTCCTCTTTGCTCCCCAATTTTGGAAAAACCCTAGATTTGAGCCTAAGTTAAGTTTTCATTAAATTTTCCCTCCCCTACCCAGCACCCAGGACTCTGGGGTAGGAATTTAAGAAGCTGGAGAATGAGATAAGGGAAATTTGAACCTCTTATTTAGAGATCAGGTTCCCCTTGGAAGAACTAATATGGAAGAACCATAAACTTGGAAGTGCCATATGACTAAGTTCAGAACAGAAGGATCCCTTATGGAGAGGGAATAGGTATCATAAGTAGGCTCTTGGGCCTGGGAACAGTCCTTATGGTTAAATGGGGTTTGGGGGGAGGGGTAGCTATAAATTGTAGAGCAGAGTTATCTACTTCTTTGTGTTCTCTCTCTTTCTCTCTCTCTTCTTTCCCCCTTCCTCCCTCTGTCTCTTTCTCCCTCTGTTTCTTTCTGTCTCTCACAAACACAAAGTCTAAAAACAAACAAAAATACATATAGGCAAGCATTTCTAGATGTGCCTGAGATAATTAGGGACAAAACAGTTGTCAGCAAATGCCTATTGTAATAATAGTATAACATTATAACCAAGTGTACTATGTTAGAAATTTTGTGCAATTCATCCATCCTTGTGAAATCCAAGCAACTTATTAGACCATAGTTATAAGGTTAGAAAGGACTTTGGAGGCCAGTATTCCAACTCTTCACTTTACAAATAAGGAAATTGAGGCCCACAGAGGCTGAGACAGAAATTGTGTATTAAGTAGCATAACCGGGGTTTAAACCCATATAATCTCCAAGAGCTATCTCTAAACTGTAGATAGATTTATTTTCAGTTACGAAACTGAGTAGCGCTTTCCTAATAAGACACAGCTTGTGGGTTTTCTATTCTACATTTCCCAGAACTACTATGAAACTGAGATTGTGCACAATAACAGATTTCATTTGAAAAAGGTTCCTTACAATACCTTTGGAGAGATGTCAGTCACTGAGATGATTCTATAGGGAGAGAATAAGCCTTTATGTATCAATAGTCATGTGCCAGTCACTGTGCTAAGCCCTTGACAAATATTATCTCATTTTATCCTCACAACAACCCTGGAGGTATTATTATTATCATTCCTATTTTGCAGTTGAGAAAGCCAAGGTAAACAGAGGTTAAGTTACTCACCCAGGGTCACACAACCAGTATGTGAGTCCAGATTTGAGTTCGGGTCCTCTTGACTCATACTCATTCATTGTACCATCTGGCTGTCTCTCTAATAACATGGTTCACAGATGTATTTGTTAGCTGATAGACTTGCTTCATAGCCACAATGAGGTATTGGCTTCTTGTTTCCTTTCTGAGTCCTCCTTGTAGGCCTTCACTTTGGCTTCTTAGACATTGAGGCAAGAAATTGTTTCTTTTTTTTTAGGTTTTATTTACTTATTTTTAGTTTTCAGCATTTACTTCTATAAGATTTTGAGTTCCGAAATATTCTCTCCCTTCCTCCCTTCCCCCTCCTCAAGATGGTGTGTGACTTGATATATACTATAGATGTATAATCATATTAAACCTATTTCCATATTAGTTATGTTGTAAAGAAGAATTAGAACCAAAGGGGAAAGCCATGAGAAAGAACACACACACACACACAGCAAATCATATGCTTCAATCTGCATTCAGAATCCACAGTTCTTTCTCTGGATGTGAATAGCATTTTATATCATGAGTCTTTTGGAATTGTCTTAGATCATTGCATTGCTCAGAAGAGCTAAGTCTAAGTCAGTCATCACATAATGTGGCTGTTACTGTGTACGATATTCTCCTGGTTCTGCTCACTTCACTCAGCATCAGTTCATGTAAGTCTTCCCAGGTAAGAAATGTTTTCTAAAGGAGAACTGGTTCTAGTTTTGTATTCCCTCTACAAGTCTCAGATCCTGTGTGTTAGTCAAAGGTGGTGGTACCATTAGTCAGTGAGAAAGTGAAGTTGGTGGCTATATGAAAACTTTGGGAAGGCGTGAGTGCCATTTTCTTCCAGTGCTCCCCTATCAGTCCCTAGGATTCATCAAGAGAGACTTCAAGATGGACTAGAGAACCGGCTTTGACTAGTTAGAAAACCCTGATCCAAAGGTACAACTTTCTTGGTGGTGTCTTCCATGATTAAGGTCTTAATTATGATCATTATTATTGCTATTTACTTGAACATATCTCCTTGAACCAGATGAACTTAGATGTTTGTTCTGTTTCTTTTACCTTGTATATATAAATAAAGGAAGAATAGCTTAAGTGTAGACATTCAAAGGACTAAAATGGACTGTTATTAAGCAATTCAGTGATTCTTGGATTTTTTCTTTGAATCTTTATCATAATCTTCACGAAATATATAACAAAGAGGAGAAACACAGAGAAGGGAAAATCTTACAGAAAAACCAACTTAGAGAGGGAAAAAAATTAATGCTAAGAAAAAAATTCTCCAATACAATGAATAGAGAATATGGGGAAAATAAAATGCATTAGAACCATTTGGAAAGGGAGAATATTACCACTTTAACAACAAATAGGTCACCAGAAATTAAAATGGAACAACTGCATTAATCCCCACAGTGTTTTAGAAGCTTAAAAAAAACAATTAAAGAGGGAATGATGGAAATTAGGACAAAAATTAGAGGTTTCAGACACAACTTCAAAAGACAACTAAGAAAATTGACTAGCACTAGCAGCAGGAAATCTTACTAAAGCAGCAGACACTTTGAAAAATAGTCCAGTGGATTTGGAAACATAAAAGGATGGAAACAATTGAGAAGAAAGAAAAAAGACTTGAGTATTCTGAAGTGCAAAGGCAATTGACTTCTACTCTCAATGAACCCTGCAAAGTTGGATATAGCTGTCTATAAAAAACAACTGAGTTTTTAGTTTTTAGAAAAGAAAAATGTGAAACTTTCTTATAGGAGTTGATATGTAGATTCATCAAAGAAGAGATAACTTGGAAAAGATAATTAACAATATAAAGTATTAAAAAGAGATGTAGTGTTGTAGACAATATATTGGCCTTGGAGGCAGGTAAGACATGCATTTGAACTCTTACTAGCTATGTGATCCTAGGCAAATCATTTAACCTTTCTCAGACTCAGTTTCCTCATTCATAAAATGTAGACAATAGTACATACCTTAATTGTTGTGATTAAGTAGGACAATGTATATAAATCATTTTGTAAACCTGAAAATCCTGTCTCTCTCTCTCTTTTTTTTTTTTTTTTGGTGTTTTCTTTGTCTAGCACAATGCAGGGAAAATAGTGGGCACTAAAGAAGTGCTTGTTAATTTAAACTAAAATGAAGCTTGCATATTGCAAAGAGGAGATGAGGTCATTATCTTTTAAAATTATCTCCGTCTCTGAAGGTGATTAAAAGAACAGAAGGAAAATTCATGGCCTATGAAGGGGGTAAGATAGTCATATTTATTTAATTTCAATTCTCCAGACTGTGTTTTGATTTTGTTCTGTTTAATATTTTTATTAATGACATATGGAGATTTGGATTTTAAAGGGACAGAGATAGATTAATAATAAAAAAATACAAAGAGAAACTGCTATAAACTTCTTCATCCAGTTGCAGATTACAAACACACACACACACACACACACACACACACACACACACACACACACACACACATGACAACCAGAATCTTGTTTGACCTTGCCTTCAGGGAAATCAGCATGAATCCAAGTAAATAAGCCAAGATCTTGCTGGTGCTAAGACTAGAAGTACAACTAGGGCACCTGAAATATACAGCTTTCCTTTCTTAAGAAGAGTGAATGTTGGGAGAAAGGGAGATAGAGCCCAGAGTCCTTATAAAGGCAAGTTCCAAATTGGAAACCTTCATCCTCTGATAACTTTGACTATAGGTTTTGGACCATAAGGAGGAAGCACTGAGATATAGCAGAGGGGTTGAAATTCTGTACCACTCTGGACTGACAAGCTCCTGAGGGCCCTAATGACTGAAGTGTTCTAGAACCAGACAGCATAAGGTACACTGAAATCTCCTAGCATTCTTAGTGAAGACAAACCAGAAAAGAAAGCTAGTAGCAAAAACCCAGGTAAGCAGGGTCAGGACCAAACAAGGGTTGATTGCCTTATTCAAGAGGGAGGGAAGGAGTGGAATATAACTCTGGCAGGAATTCCCAAATGAGGGATTGAGGTAAAGATTTGAAATAAGCACTATCAAGGAAAAAATAGAGAATAAATAATTGTAGCAGCAAGTACTCTACCATCCCCAAGATGGCTGCCAACACAGGTTCTTAAATCTGCTTTTCTAAAGGAAAGCAGCTCAGAATGGGTTAACAATCTTGCTTTAATCAAACATATGTCATTTACCTAGTTCAGGGGAAAAAGTCAGCACCCTGAACTTCAGAGAATACAAACAAGTTATAGACAGAAGTTACAAGCAGACAAACAGATCAGCAGACAGGCTTACAACTGTCTGATTATTATATCCATACCTAGTCAGTTACCAGAGAAGGAAGCACCAACATCTGGATTTTCAAAGTCAGGGGCTCAACGGCTGCCCAGAGTCTCATCTGGTCAAATCACAAAACACTTCTTAACATGAGCCTCAAAACAAAACCTCACATCAGGGTATACAGAGCCTTCTCCTGGCTCAGAGAGTGTAACAACCCTCTTGACCCACTGCTCAATCAAAAAGCAACAAGGTGTGGGCATTCCTGAAAAACAAGCCTCCTGCCACAGGCTCCATGTGACCACATTCAGCCTATTAGGGGTCAGAGTATATTTTCAAATCAGGGAAGGTTCTTAGAGTCACTTAAGCCTAGCCAAGGGGCAGGGATGATCTTAAGATTCCCATTCCCATAAAAATAATGTTGAATGGAAGAAGGAAAACCCTGACCAATTAATTTAATTCCTAAAACTAGAATGGATCAATCAGAACTCAAAGACTCCGTGATACAAAAAATGAAATAGATCAAAAGATTAAAAAAATAATTATATATATTATAAATCAAATAAGTGACCTAGAATACAGATCAAGAAGAAGAGAATTTAAGAATTATGAGACTCCCTAAAAACAATGACCAAACAAAAATCTGGATACCATATTTTAAGATATTATAAATGAAAACTTGCACAGATATATTGGAACCAGAAGGCAAAGTGAAAATAGAAAGAATCTATCAAGCACTTCTTGAAAGAAATACCAAAATGAAAACCCTCAGGACTGTCATAGCCAAAATCCAGAGCTTCCAGGTTAAAGAAAAAAGAAGTTGTAGCAGACTATAAGAAAGAATTCAAGTATACCAAGGAACTAAAGTTAAGATCATACACACACAACTAGCATTGGAATGTTACATTGCAAAAGGCAAAAAAATATATATTTAAAAATAAGAATAACTTACCCTGCCAGGTTGTTTATAGTCTTATGGGTGTTTTGTGTGTGTGTGTGTGTGTGTGTGTGTGTGTGTGTGTGTGTGTGTATGTGTGTGTGTGTGTGTGTGTGTGTGATAGTTGTATAAGTGACCTTTTAATGGAAGTCTTTTAAGTATTCCTCATGAAAAGGCAGGGCCATCTGTAGTTGCCCTGATCTGTATCTTACCACTGGACTTCCATGAAAAAGCAAGCATTGACAGAAACTCAGGTACAAACATGGGAGTCAAAAAAAGCCTAGAAAGATGATATTTGAGGAATTGGGAGTAGCTAAATGGTTTAGTGCTTGCTTATGTTTAAATAGGTGACTAAGAGACATGTATGTCTTCAGAAGTCCAATGCCTTTAGAATCACAGAGATAGTTAAGACTGAGGAACTGGAGATAGTTTTGCTCTATTTTGATAGTCTTAAGAAATGAATGAAAACAGAGAGAAATGTACTATACTAGGAAGAAATGAGAAAGAATGAGATTGACCTTAATATTTCTTATAATTGGGTTATGAGGGAAAAAAGAATATAAATTTGGAGGATGGGTTTGACTAGGGCAGATATAACATGAATCTTCATTTTATCTAAACTAGAGAATGGAGGACTGAGCACACACACACACATACACACACACACACGGTGGGGGGGGGAAGAGAGAGACAGAGAGAGAGAGAGAGAGAGAGAGAGAGAGAAACAGAAACAGTCAGGGACATGGAAAGATATACTTTTAAGTGGGATAGAGTCAAGGAAAATAACCACAACCCAAATAAAATTCAACTTTGAACAGCAGCTCATAAAAGGAGATGAAAAGGAAATAAGGTATAAGAACCACAATCATGGTCTGAGGGATAATCAGAGAGGAGGGACAGTAGAAAGGAAGCAGATCACTTCAATTATAGATCTCCAGGATAGATTATATTCCCTCCCTTTCTCTTACACTGTTTCCTTTTAAGGCAATAAGGATAGAGAAAAAAAATAAGGATGTGATGGAGGGAAATATATAACTAGAAATAATAACCTTGAAAGTAAATAGGATAGATTCACTAGTAAAATGAAAGAATATAGCACAGATACACTCATATGTGTTACATATATTACAAGAAACACTTAAAGATTCACATAGTTAAAATGAGGAACTGGAATAAAATTTTTAATAGTTCAGCTGAACTTAAAAAAGCAGAAATACTGCTTATGATGCCAGATAATGAAATAAGAAAAACAGCCATGACTTAAAGAAATAAACATAAAAACTATCTTTAAAGTTAAAGGAATAATGACAATACCCATAATTAACATTTATGTACCAATTACTGTAGATAAAATATTTAAATGAAAAATGAACCATGTCAAAGAATGACAAATCTATAATAACTGGAGACTCCAAAGTACCCCTTTGAGACCTAGACAATTTTATCTAAAAGGTAAACAAGAAAGAAGTTTAGGACTATAGAAAAATTAGAGATGACAAATTACTAATGATTACTGTATGGAAATATGTAGGAACATACATTTCTTGGCTTTTACAAAAATAGAGCATGTGTTAGGCCATAAAAGGTCATAAATAAACACATAAAAATAGAAATATTAATTTCTTGCTGACCACATCATTAAAATTATAATTAAAAATAATGGGACTTTGAAGGAAGGATTCAAATAAATGAAGACTAAATAATGTAGTTTAAAGAATGGGGTGTCAAAGAAGAAATAGATAATTTTATGAAAAAGAAATTAAAGAAATAAACATAAAATAGAGGGAACACAGCTTTTGCCCATATGATATAATGGTCTGATTCAAGACTCCTAGAGCTTCAAGTAAAAAGTAATTGAAACACTAACTTTAGCAAAGAAGCAGAATATTAAAAAGCTCTTGTCAACCTTTCTACTTATTAGTGGAAAAATACAGCAGGAAGAGATAGAAAGAGAAATTCCACATAAAATAAGGATAGAATGTACAAAATGAAGGGGAATTCACCTACCAAGATACCCAAAAGAATTTTATTAACAAAAATACAAAAAAGCTCTTACAAAAATAAAAGCAGATCTAAATAATTGGAGGACTATCAGTTGTTGTGGTTAAGTTGTGTCAATATCATAATTATATTACTTAAAATTTTCATTTTTTCATTGCCACACTATTTAAGCTACAAAGGAATTACTTTTTGGATTAAATAAAATAAATTACAAAATTCATTTGGAAAAACCAAAGATTCAAAATATCAGAAAATAATGAAAAACATAGGAAGAAAGGGGACTATGTATTACCAGAACTCAAAGTACTCTATAAAGAAGTAATTACTGAAACTATTTGGTACTAGCTTTAAAAACATAAGAAAGTTGATCAAAGTAGTAGTCTAGGTAATCAAGACCCAGAAGTACTCAAGTCTAGTGGTCAGGAAACTCAAGAAAATCAATTTCTAAAGTAAGGACTTCCTGTTTGACAAAAATTATTGGGAAAACTGGGATTCAGATAGGCAGAAATTAGATTTAGGCTACCATGTTATACCTCATACCACAATAAACTTCAAATATATACATCATCTAAATATAGAATATAAAATCATTAAGAAGTTAGAGGAAATGGAAGGAGAGACTTTCCCCTAACCATATCACTATTAAGCATATATGTTTTCAAGGCTACCCAAAGTCACATAGCCAGTAAATGTGTCAAGTGTCTGAGGCCAGATCTGAACTCAGGTCCTCCTGACTCCAGGGTCAGTGCTGTAATTACTGTACCACCTAGCTGCCCCAAGCACATATCTTAAAGAAATCAAAGTCAGAGTGTGTGTACACACACATGCACATGCACACACACACACACACACACACACACACACACACATATGTAGGCATTTTTAAAAGTATTAAAGAATTAGAAAAAAAGTAGTTCCTCACCAAGGGGGAAATGGCTGAACAAATTGTGACATAGGAATGTAATGGAATATTATTATAACATAAGAAAAGACAAAAAAATGAAGGATTGAAAGAAAACTTTGGAAGACTTACATGAACTGATACAGAATTAAAGAGAACCAGGAGATTTACACAATGACTTCAATGATATAAAGGAAAATAATATTGAAAAACTTTCAAATTTGGAATAATGCAGTGACCACTTACAGTGACATCAAAGGAGTCATTGGTGAAGTACACTTCCTCCTGTCTAGAAACAGGTAGTGGATAATAGAATGTGTTATACCTTTTCCAGCACGGTCAATGTATTGATATGTCTTATTTGCCTGTAGTTATTTGTTACAAGAGAGTAGTCTATTAAAAGCAAAATCACTGCAAAGTGACAATTAATGTTAAAAGAAAAGAATATAAGAAAAGTACTTCTTTTTTTAAAGGGTAGGAGGACATTCCAGATACAAGAAACATTTTGAACAAAGCAAAACATTTATTTGGGGAAGAGAGTACTGTAATTTATATCAACATCAAGTACATAAGAGAAGGTAGCATGAGATGAAGGTTTCAAGGTTGTATGGTGCCAAATAATGGAGGGTTTTGAATGCCCCACAGATTCTGAACTTAAGTTGATTGGGAGTCTCTCATGATTTGGGAGCAGAGGAATTATATGGTGTTCTGTTTAGTTTAATTTTCTGGTTAATCTGAAAACTCATTTTGCCTCAATACTTTTTGAAAAACCTTAAAAATGTTGTAGTATACATTCAGCTTTAATGTGGGAAAATAAACTATAATTGAAATTATCCAATTTTCTTCATAATAACTATTTGGCTATCTGAACCCTTCCATCAGCAAACTGTTGATGAGGTTACAATATCCCAGATTGTCAAGGGACAGTTTCTTTTCATCTGGGGATATTTTATGATTGTAGTCCACCTGCAGGGTTTAGCCCCATTGAATTAACACAAAATTTTCCTAGAAAGAGGGAGAGACGTATTTAATAGAAACATCCAGCACATGGTCTATCAATTCTTAGCTCTTCACAAACACACATACACATATGTATATCCATATCCATAAAATATATTTCTGTTTTTAAAAATTTTGCTATTTAATATTATTTTTATTACTTGTTTTTGTTATATTAAAATTCAATTTAATCATATAGGATAATTTATATATGTATTATACATTTTGTTTGCACTATATATTTGTAAATATGTTTATATAATACAAATGCTTATATATGTATGTTAACATATATGTGTTTATATTTAGATTGTTTACACTAATTACTTAAATTATTCTTATAGACTACGTGTATATATCTCTATAAATATTAAATATATACTCCAACATACATATATGTTTGTATGCATACATGTAATATCTATTTAGGGGAGTGGGAGGGGACAAACATTTATTAAGTACCCACTATATAACAGTCATTGTTCAAAGTTCTTTGCAAATATTATTTAATTTAAAATAAGTTGAATAGGTTAAAGGAAGCAAGGCTGAGTATAATCCTAAATTTAAAAAAAGATATTTGATGAATTGAAAGAATTTCAGGTATTTGTAACAAAAAGACCAGAACTCAGTGGAAAAATTTGATATAACATCTTCAGATGAAATATAGAAAACAGGGGGCGGAGCCAAGATGGCAGAGTAGAAACAGCTCGTCCAAGCCTCTCTGCCCCCAGATTCCCCACAAACTATGTAAAAAAGGACTCTGAACAACTTCTGGAGCCCCAGAACCCACAGAAGGACACAGAGAAGCTAACCTCCCGCTGAGGACAGCCCAGCAGCCCTGCAGGAAGGACCAGTGCAGCGGTCTGGGAGCCAGCAAGGCGCAGAGTGCAGGAGCCCAGCCAAGCCAAGCCCAGGTCCGCAGGAGCCGAGGTTTTAGCCCCAGGGCGGCAGAGCCAGCAGCCAGCTGGAGGAACCCCAGAACACCAGGAGCTGTGGCAACTCCAGAATTATCAACATAGACATGCCTAGGACAAAGTAAGAGGTTAGTGTCCTATGGACTTTGGGACCTGTATTTGGGGAATGCGTCAGCTCCCTCCCCTGGGGGCTAGAAGCCCCTGAGGAGACACGCCATTTTGTAGTTTTCATAGGCATTTCCAGCTCCCAGCCTACAAATCGTGGGGAGATCCAGCGATCAGTCTTGGGGGGTAATCACTCTTGCTTTAACCTCCCTGGATCTGGATTGCGATCTAGGGTGGAAGTTGTGGGTGGGTTTACAGCTTGCCAGAAACGGAAGTGGAAAGGATGAGCTAGGAAAAGGTAAAATATGCCATCTGAAGAGGCATCAAAACACACTATAGAAGAAGGGAAAGTAAGAGGGAGAGGAACATCATTTAAACACTATTCTCACTGGTTCTGGTTCAAAGAAGGATCAAATTAATCAGTGAAGTTTAAGAATCTAACATGAATAGACACATAAATTCATTAAATAGAGGAATTGGAGGGAGGGAGAGGAGCACTGTTTGAAATTTACTCTCATTGGTTTGGAATCAAACGGGGAGTAATTTACTCTGATAAGTATAAAAATTTATTGTGTCCTATAGATAGTGGGAGGGTAAGGGGGGGGTGAAAAGGAGGAGACTAAAGGGAGGGATTATAAGGGAGGGAAATAGTAGTAAGGGGAGAGGGTAGGTTAAGAAGGGGGGTCACTGGGTGGGAACACTGAGGGAGGGGGCGGTCAAAAGGGAAAACTTCAAGGAGGGGAAGGGAGAAGGAATAAACAAAAATATAAACAGGGGAGGGAATAGGATGGAAGGGAAGAGACAGATAGTCATCATTACTGTGAATGTGAATGGGATGAACTCTCCCATAAAACAGAGGCAGATAGCAGAATGGATTAAAAACCATAATCCTACAATATGCTGTCTTCAAGAAACACATTTGAAACAAAGGGATACCCACAGGGTAAAGGTAAAAGGTTGGAGTAAAATTTATTATGCCTCAGCTAAAGTAAAAAAAGCAGGGGTAGCAATACTTATCTCAGATAAAGCAAAAGCAAAAATAGATCTAATTAAAAGAGATAAGGAAGGAAACTATATCCTACTAAAAGGCACCATTGAGAATGAAGCAATATCACTACTTAATATATATGCACCAAGTGGTATAGCATCCAGATTCCTAGAGGAGAAGTTAAAGGAATTAGAGGAAGAAATAGATAGCAAAACTATACTAGTGGGGGACCTTAATCTTCCCCTCTCTGAACTCGATAAATCCAACCTCAAAATAAACAAGAAAGAAGTTAAGGAGGTGAATAGAATCTTAGAGAGACTAGATATGATGGATCTCTGGAGAAAACTGAATGGGGATAAAAAGGAATTTACTTTCTTCTCAGCAGTGCATGGTACATACTCAAAAATAGACCATGTACTAGGGCATAAAGAACAATTGATTCCAATACTCTACAAACTATTTGGGAAAATTAGTGAAGAAGGAGTCCTACCAAACTCTTTCTATGATACAAATATGGTACTGATTCCTAAATCAGGAAGAGACAAAACAGAGAAAGAAAATTATAGACCAATCTCCCTCATGAATTTAGACGCAAAAATTCTAAATAAAATATTAGCCAAAAGACTCCAACAACTTATCACAAAAATAATACACCCTGATCAGGTAGGATTCATTCCAGGAATGCAAGGATGGTTTAATATTAGGAAAACCATCAATATAATTGAGCATATCAACAACAAACTAGCAGAAACCACATGATCATCTCAATAGATGCAGAAAAGGCTTTTGACAAAGTACAACATCCATTCCTATTAAAAACACTAGAAAGTATAGGAATAAATGGAGCCTTCCTTAAAATAGTTGCTAGCATCTATCTAAAACCATCAGCAAGTATTATATGCAATAGGGATAAACTAGAAGCCTTTCCAATAAGATCAGGAGTGAAACAAGGGTGTCCACTATCACCCCTCTTATTCAATCTGGTACTAGAAACGTTAGCAGTGGCAATTAGAGAAGAAAAAGAAATCAAAGGAATCAAATTAGGCAAAGAAGTGACCAAGCTGTCACTCTTTGCAGATGATATGATGATATACTTAGAGAATCCTAGAGAATCAAGTAAAAATTACTTGAGACAATAAATAAATTTGGCAAAGTTGCAGGATATAAAATAAACCCACATAAATCCTCAGCATTCCTGTACATCTCTAATGAAACTCAACAGCAAGAGATAGAAAGAGAAATCCCATTTAAAGTCACTGTAGACATTATAAAATATTTGGGAATCTACTTGCCAAAACAAACCCAGAATCTATATGATCACAACTACAAAACACTTCTCACACAAATAAAAGCAGATCTAAATAGTTGGAAAAATATCAATTGCTCATGGCTGGGTCGAGCTAATATAATAAAAATGACAATTTTACCCAAACTAAACTATATATTTAGTGCCATACCAATCAATTTACCAAAAACTACTTTGTAGAGTTAGACAAAATAATAACAAAATTTATTTGGAAAAACAAACGGTCTAGAATATCAAGGGAATTAATGAAAAGAAATGCTAGGGAAGGTGGACTAGCTATGCCAGATCTTAATCTGTATTATACAGCAGCAGTCATCAAAACTGCTTGGTACTGGCAGAGGTGTAGAGTAGTGGATCAATGGAATAGATTAGGTGCAGGAGACCCAGCAGTTAATGAATATAGCAATCTATTGTTCGATAAACCCAAAGACCCCAGTTTTTGGGATAAGAATGCACTATTTGACAAAAACTGCTGGGAAAACTGGAATACAGTATGGCAGAAACTGGGCATAGATCACTATCTAACACCATATACCAAAATCAAGTCTAAATGGGTGCATGATCTAGGTGTAAAGGATGATACTGTAAGCAATTTGGGAAAGCAAGGAATAGTTTACCTGACAGATCTGTGGAGAGGGGAAGATTTTAGGACCAAACAAGAATTAGAGAGCATTATAAAATGCAAAATGGATAATTTTGATTACATTAAATTGAAAAGCTTCTGCACAAACAAAGCCAATGTAACCAAGATCAAGAGGGAGGTGGGAAATGAAAGAATTTTTAAACTTGTGTCTCTGATAAAGGACTCATTTCTAAAATTTATAGAGAATTGAGCCAAATCTATATGAATACAAGTCATTCCCCAATTGAGAAATGGTCAAAGGATATGAATAGGAAGTTTTCAGAGAAAGAAATTAAAGATATCTATAAGCATATGAAGAAATGCTCTAAATCACTATTAATTAGAGAAATGCAAATCAAAACAACTCTGAGATACCACATCTCTCCAGTCAGATTGGCTAAGATGACAAAACAAGAAAGTGACAAATGCTGGAGAGGATGGGCAAATTGGAACGCTAATACATTGCTGGTGGAGTTGTGAACTTATCCAACCATTCTGGAGAGCAATCTGGAATTATGCCCAAAGGATTATAAATAATTTCATACCCTTTGACCCAGCCATACCACTCCTAGGGTTATATCCCAAAGAGATCATAGTAGTGGGAGGAAGAACCATATGTACAAAAATATTTTTAGCAGCCCTTTTTGTGGTTGCAAAGAATTGGAAACTAAAGGGGTGCCCATCAATTGGGGAATGGCTAAACAAGTTGTGGTATATGAATGTAATGGAATTTTATTGTGCTATAATAAACGAGGAGGTGACGGATTTCATAATTACCTGTAGATACTTATACAAACTGATGCTGAGCAAGAAGAGTAGAATCAGAAGAAATTTGTATACAATCACAGACATACCATATCTGTGACGACCAACTATGACAGACTGGACTCTTTTCAGCAATGCAGTGATATAAGTTAATTCCGAATGACTCAAGAAAGTGAGAAATGCGCCATCCAGAGATATAACTAGAAAGAACTGAGCCTGAATCCTGATGGAAGCAAACTAAATGATCTTGTTCTTCTCATTGTTTGGTTTTACTTCTTCCTTACCATCTTTCATCCCACCTAGTACAATATGCCTTTGTAATTGGAATAATGTTTAATATGAATGCATTTGCAGACCCTATACTGTACTATATGCTGTCATGAGGGGAGGGGGGAGGGAAGTAAAGGAAATTTGAAAATCAAGGAACTATGGAATTGAATTTTGTTAACTGAAACTAAACTTATAAATTAATTTAAAATAAAAAAAAAGAGTCTACCCCTTGGGAGGGGTAGAGTCAAGATGGAAGAGTAGAAACAGGATTTCCACAGGGCTCCCACTCCCACCTCCTCCAATTCATAACAACAATTACTCTAAACAAACTTTGGAGCTACACAACTTATAAAATGACACACAGAATCTAACCTCTCACTGAAGAAAGCCTGGCAGATCAGCAGACAGTGGCCAGCACAGCATATTGGGAGCCAAGCCCAGTCCCGTGAGCCTGAGGCTTTAGACTCAGGGCAGCCACAACCAGCTGCCAGCTGGAGGGACTTTAGATCACTCGTAGCAGAATTTTCAACCTATAGATGCTAAGGACAAAGTGAAAGGTCAGTGCAGTGTGGACTTTGGGACCTGGGAGTTTGGGAGAGCAGTCTGGCCTTTGCCCCCAGGGTGAGAAGTGGCTGAGGCATGGTGGGTATGTGGCCACTGCCACATGGATGCTTCAAAGCTCCTGTCCTGCAGATTGTAGGGGGACCAAGTGATCAGTCTGAGAGACAATCACTTTTGCTTTAACCTGCTTGGATTTGAATCACTGTCTAGGGTGACACATGACCAATGTGCTATAGCATGTAGAGGCTTCTGAGAGGGCAGCCAACTAACAGCTCCAGCAACTAAGACAACCCCAGTGATTTGGAACAAAGCTCCCCTCTCTGGTAGCAGAGTTCTACTGTGGCAAAGAGCTCAAAACTCAAGTAAATGAATGGCAACATGAACAAGCAAAGGAAGCAAAGAAAGCACAGCGATCTGACTTTACATTCCTATTTTGGGGACAAAAATGATCAAAGCATGGAACAGGAGGAAGACAGTGAAGTCAGAACACCTACAGCAAAAGCTTCCAAGAAAAGAATAAGCTGCTTACAGGGCATAGAGGAGTTTAAGAAGGATTTTGAAAACCAAATAAGAGAATGAGAGGAAAAATTGGGAAGAGAAATGAGAACTATAAAATGAGAGTCAACAACCTTACTGAAGAAAGTAACACCTTAAAAGTAGACTAACTCAAATTGCAAAAGAGGCTCAGAAAGCCAATGAGGAGAAGAATGCTTTAAAAAGCCAAATTTGGGAGGGGCGGAGCCAAGATGGCAGAGTAGAAACAGCTCATCCAAGCCACTCTGCCCCCACATTCCCCACAAACGATGTAAAAGGGGACTCTGAACAATTTCTGGAGCCCCAGCACCCACAGAACGACACAGAGAAGCTAACCTCCCGCTGAGGACAGCCCAGCAGCCCTGCAGGAAGGACCAGCACAGTGGTCTGGGACCTGGCAGCGTGCAGTGCACAGAGCACAGGAGCCGAGCAGAGCCCAGGTCCACATGAGCCGAGGTTTTAGCCCCAGGGCGGCAGGGCCAGCAGCCAGCTCGAGGAACCCCAGAACACCAGGAGCTGTGGCGACTCCAGAATTATCAACATAGACTTGCCTGGGACAAAGTAAGAGGTTAGTGTCCTATGGACTTTGGGACTGGTATTAGGGAATACGTCGGCTCCCTCCCCTGGGGGCTAGAAGCCGCTGAGGACAAACGCCATTTTGTAGTTTTCAGAGGCAGCTCCCGCTCCCAGCCTGCAAATTTGTAGGGAGATCCAGCGATCAGTCTTGGGGGGTAATCGCTCTTGCTTTAACCTCCCTGGATCTGGATTGTGATCTAGGGTGGAAGTTGTGGGTGGGTTTACAGCTTGCCAGAAACGGAAGTTGCCCCCCACACGTTCGGGACGAAAATTCCTCTATCTGGCCTTAAAGCCATAGTGTGGCAACAAGCCCAAAAGTCAAGCAATTAAGTGGCAACATGCCAAGGCAAAGGAAACAGAAAAATGCAACCCTAGACTCCTATTTTGGGGGCATAGAGCAGGAAAAGGACTGTGAGGTCAGAAGTCCTGCTCCAAAAGCCCCAGGGGAAAACATGAGCGGGTTGCAGGCCATAGAGGACCTTAAGAAGGACTTTAAAAATCAAATAAGAGAAGTGGAGGAAAAATTGGAAAGAGAAATGAGAAGGATGCAGGAAAAGTATGAAATGAGGGTCAACAGCCTGACTGAGGAAAACAACACCTTAAAAAATAGACTAACTCAAATGGCAAAGGAGGCCCAAAAGGGCAATGAGGAGAAGAATGCCTTAAAAAGTCGAATTTGCCAGATGGAAAAAGAATCTCAAAAGTTCACTGAGGAGATTCATTCCTTCAGAGTTAGACTGGAGCAAATGGAAGCTAATGACTTTATGAGAAATCAAGATGCTGTTAAGCAGATCCAAACAAATGAAAGATTAGAAGGCAATGTGAAATATCTCATGGGAAAAACCACTGACCTGGAAAATAGATCCAGGAGAGACAATTTAAAAATTATTGGACTACCTGAAAGCCATGATCAAAGAAAGAACCTAGAAATCACCCTTCAAGAAATTCTCAAGGAAAATTGCCCTGATGTTTTAGATCCAGAGGGCAAAATAGAGGTTGAAAGAATCCACAAATCACCTCCTGAAAAAGATCCCAAAAAGAAAACTCCCAGGAATATTATAGCCAGGTTCCAGAATCCCCAGATCAAGGAGAAAATACTTCAAGCAGCCAGGAAGAAACAATTTCAATATTGTGGAAACACAATCAGAATAGCCCAGGACCTGGCAGCTTCTACACTGAGGGATCGAAGGGCATGGAATATGATATTCCAGAGGGCAAAAGAACTGGGAATGAACCCAAGGGTCACCTACCCAGCAAAACTGAGTATTTTGTTTCAGGGGAAAATATGGTCATTCAGTGGAATAGAGGACTTTCAAGCATTCTTGAGGAAAAACCAGAATTGAATAGAAAATTTGACACCCAGACACAAGAAGGAAGAGATGCCTGAGAAGGTAATCAGGGAAAAGAAATCAAAAGGAACTTATCAAAGTTGAACTATTTACATTCCTATATGGAAAAGCAATATCTGTGACTGATGATATCTTTCTCACTATGAAAATAATGGAAGAAGGGTGTGTGGTCATATGAATACATATGTGAATGTCTGTGTATATGGTTACAGT
The DNA here is from genome assembly GCA_011680675.1 of Gymnobelideus leadbeateri. Classification (NCBI taxonomy): domain Eukaryota; kingdom Metazoa; phylum Chordata; class Mammalia; order Diprotodontia; family Petauridae; genus Gymnobelideus; species Gymnobelideus leadbeateri. Next base: position 3,020 of record WOXC01009677.1, on the reverse strand, counting down.
TATATATGGATAGAGGGCATAGGTTGAATTTGTTGGGAAGGGAGAATACTCAAGGGATGAAATTATGAGGTGAGAGAGGAAAGTGGCAAGAGGAGATGGGGAGAGACAGGGTAGTGTAAACTATCCCATGCAGAAGAAGCAAGGGGAAGTGGTTGCAAAAGAGGGGGAGAATAAGGAAGGCTAAAAAGGCAAAACCACATTCACATTGAATTTGGTTCAGGGAGAGAATGACATACATACTAATGGGTATCTCAACCTGCAGCAGGATAGGGGAAGGGGGATGGGAGGAGGGATGATGGATGGGAGGGCATCCTTGGGGTGAGGGGAGGTTGGAGGTACCCACTATAGAAGAGGGACAGGATCGTGTGGGGAATGGACCAGGTGGGGGGTGGGATGAGTGGGAGGGAATTATAAGCAGCCTTGTACAATATATCTACTATGATAATGTTTTGCATAGCTAGACATGTACAACATATACTGAATTACTTATCTCCCAAGAGGGAATGGGTGACAAGGGAGGAAGGAAATGGATCTGAAATTTGAGGTCATAACATTAAATGTTTCAAATATATATAAATACTATTATTAATAGTCTTTTGCTTGTAATAGGGAGATAAGATGTGCAGGCATTGGGACACAAAGACTCACCTTCCTCTAATGGAAAAGTCGATGGGGGTATGGGAGAAGGTATGGGAGAGAGCAGATTGGAGGAAGCGATATCTTGTGGGATTACTGTTCTGGGAGGTTGGGTAGGGGAATAATAGGGGGAAAATGATTGTAACTCAAAATCTGGTGGAAATGAATGATGTAAAACAGAAGTTAATAAAGCATTTGTTTAAAAAAAAAGCCAAATTTGCCAGATGGCAAAAGAATCTCAAAAGCTCACTGAGGAGATTCATTCCTTCAGAATTAGACTGGAGCAAATGGAAGCTAGTGACTTTCTGAGAAATCAAGATAGTATTAAACAAATCCAAACACATGAAAAAGTAGAAGGCAATGTGAAATATCTCAGTGAAAAACCCACTGACCTGGAAAATAGATCCAGGAGAGATAATTAAAAAATTATTGGACTACCTGAAAGCCATGATCAAAAAAAGAACCTAGAAATCATCCTTCAAGAAATTCTCAAGGAAAATTGCTCTGATGTTTTAGAACCAGCGGGCAAAATAGAGGTTGAAAAAATCCACAGATCACCTCCTGAAAAGGATCACGAAAAGAAAACTAGGAATATCATAGCCAGGTTTTGGAGTTCCCAGATCAAGGAGAAAATGTTACAAGCAGCCAGGAAGAAACAATTTCAAAACTGTGGAAACACAGTCAGGATAACACAGGATCTGGCAGCTTCTACCCTGAGGGATTGAAGGGCTTGGAATATGATATTCCAGAGTTCAAAGGAGCTGGGATTAAAACCAAGGATCACCTACCCAGCAAAACTGAGTATCATATTTCAGGGGAAAATATGGTCATTCAATGGAATACAAGATTTTCAAGTATTCTTGATGAAAAAACCAGAGTTGAATAGAAAATTTGACCTTCAGATACAAGAAGCAAGAGAAGCATGAGAAGGTAAACAGGGAAAAGAAATCACAAGGAACTTATCAAAGTTTAACTACTTATATTCCTACATGGAAAAATGATAATTGTAACATATGAAATTTTTCTCAGTATGAAAATAGTTGAAGGGGTGTGTGTATGTGTACATATATATATATATATATATATATATATACACACATATATATGTGTGTATATATATTTATGTATGTATACATACATATATGTCTATATAGGAGGGTATATGAATGTATGAATATATGTGAATATGTGCATATATGTGTACAGGTATACATAGACAGAGGGCACAGGACCAGTTGAGTAGGAAGGGATGATACTTAAGAGGTGAAATTAAGAGGTGAGAAAGGAATATAATGAGAGGAGATGGGGAGAGATAGAGTGGGGTAAATTATCTCATATAGAAGAGGCAAGGGAAAACTGTTACAATGGAGGGGAAGAACGGGAAGGCAAAAGAGAATGAGTAGCAATTATGATCTCAGACAAAATTATAGCTAAACTATATTTAATTAAAAGAAAGAAACAGAGTAACTATATTTTGATAAAAGGTAGCATAGACAATGAAGTAATATCAATACTGAATCCATATGCACCAAATATTATAGCATCTAATTTTTTAAAAGAAAAGTTAAATTAATAAGATAGTAGTCGGTACATAATAATACTATAATAGTAAAGGACTTCAATCTTCCCCTCTCAGAAATAGATAAATCCAACCAAAAAATAAATAAGAAAGAAGTCAAGCAAGGGAACAGAATTTTAGGTAAGTTAAATATGATAGATATCTGGAGAGAATTGAATGGAAACATAAAGGACTACACCTTTTTTACCTTAGCACTTCATGATACCTTTAAAAAGATTTACCATATAATAAATAGTTAATACATAAAACTTTTTAATTAAAAGCAGAAACATTAAAAGTATAATTTTCAGATCACAATGCAATAAAATTATATTTAATAAGGAACCATGAAAACAGATTAATAATTGGATATTAAACAACCTAATCTAAAAGAATGAGTGGATTAAAGAACAAATCATAGAAACAATAATGTCATTAAAGAGAGTGACAATAATAAGATAACATATCAAAACCTATAGGATAAGCAAAAAGATTAATTAGATAAACAAATTATATCCCTAAATGCTTACATCAATAAAATAAAGAGCAGACTATTGAATTGCATATGCAAGTTTTAAAAATCCCCAATAAAACACTAAGCTGGAAATTCTAAAAATTAAAGATTAAATGAATAAAATTCAGTGTAATAATACCAAGTAAATTAATAAATAAAACTGAGTTGGTTTTATGAAAAAACAAAATAAACATAAAATAAATTGGTTAATTTGATTTTAAAGAGAGAGAAGAGAACCAAAATCACTAGTATCATACATAAAAAGTGTGAATATACCACTAACGAAGATGAAATTAAAACAATTATAAGGAA
>WOXC01009676.1:307500-487630 GCA_011680675.1 Gymnobelideus leadbeateri | reverse complement strand
CCAAGGATGCCCTCCCATCCATCATCCCTCCTCTCATCCCCCTTCCCCCTATCCTGCTGCAGGTTGAGATATCCCATTTAGTATGTATGTCATTTTCTCCCTGAACCAAATTCAATGTGAATGTGGTTTTGCCTTTTTAGCCTTCCTTATTCTCCCCCTCCTTTGCAACCACTTCCCCTACATGAGATAGTTTACCCTACCATGTCTCTCCCCATCTCCTCTTGCCACTTTCCTCTCTCACCTCATAATTTCATCCCTTGAGTATTCTCCCTTCCCAACAAATTCAACCTATGCCCTCTATCCATATATAACTGTAACCATATACACACACATTCACATATGTATTCATATGACCACACCCCCTTCTTCCATTATTTTCATAGTGGAAAGATATCATCAGTCACAGTTATTGCTTTTCCATATAGGAATGTAAATAGTTCAACTTTGATGAGTTCCTTTTGATTTCTTTTCCCTGATTACCTTCTCAGGCATCTCTTACTTCTTGCGTCTGGATGTCAAATTTTCTATTCAACTCTGGTTTTTTCCTCAAGAATGCTTGAAAGTCCTCTATTCCACTGAATGACCATATTTTCCCCTGAAACAAAATACTCAGTTTTGCTGGGTAGGTGACCCTTGGGTTCATTCCCAGTTCTTTTGCCCTCTGGAATATCATATTCCATGCCCTTCGATCCCTCAGTGTAGAAGCTGCCAGGTCCTGTGCTATTCTGATTGTGTTTCCACAATATTAAAATTGTTTCTTCCTGGCTGCTTGTAGTATTTTCTCCTTGATCTGGGGATTCTGGAACCTGGCTATAATATTCCTGGGAGTTTTCTTTTTGGGATCTTTTTCAGGAGGTGATCGGTGGATTCTTTCAACCTCTATTTTGCCCTCTGGATCTAAAACATCAGGGCAGTTTTCCTTGAGAATTTCTTGAAGGGTGATTTCTAGGTTCTTTCCTTGATCATGGCTTTCAGGTAGTCCAATAATTTTTAATTGTCTCTCCTGGATCTATTCTCCAGGTCAGTGGTTTTTCCCATGAGATATTTCACATTGCCTTCTAATCTTTGGTTTGTTTGGATCTGCTTAACAGCATCTTGATTTCTCATAAAGTCACTAGCTTCCATTTGCTCCAGTCTAACTCTGAAGGAATGAATCTCCTCAGTGAACTTTTGAGATTCTTTTTCCATCTGGCAAATTCGACTTTTTAAGGCATTCTTCTCCTCATTGCCCTTTTGGGCCTCCTTTGCCATTTGAGCTAGTCTATTTTTTAAGGTGTTGTTTTCCTCAGTCAGGCTGTTGACCCTCATTTCATACTTTTCCTGCATCCTTCTCATTTCTCTTTCCAATTTTTCCTCCACTTCTCTTATTTGATTTTTAAAGTCCTTCTTAAGGTCCTCTATGGCCTGCAACCCGCTCATGTTTTCCCCTGGGGCTTTTGGAGCAGGACTTCTGACCTCACAGTCCTTTTCCCGCTCTATGCCCCCAAAATAGGAGTCTAGGGTTGCATTTTTCTGTTTCCTTTGCCTTGGCATGTTGCCACTTAATTACTTGACTTTTGGGCTTGTTGCCACACTATGGCTTTAAGGCCAGATAGAGGAATTTTCGTCCCGAACGTGTGGGGGGCAACTTCCGTTTCTGGCAAGCTGTAAACCCACCCACAACTTCCACCCTAGATCACAATCCAGATCCAGGGAGGTTAAAGCAAGAGCGATTACCCCCCAAGACTGATCGCTGGATCTCCCCACGATTTGTAGGCTGGGAGCCGGAAATGCCTCTGAAAACTACAAAATGGCGTGTCTCCTCAGCAGCTTCTAGCCCCCAGGGGAGGGAGCTGACGCATTCCCCAAATACAGGTCCCAAAGTCCATAGGACACTAACCTCTTACTTTGTCCTAGGCAAGTCTATGTTGATAATTCTGGAGTCTCCACAGTTCCTGGTGTTCTGGGGTTCCTCCAGCCGGCTGCTGGCCCTGCCGCCCTGGGGCTAAAACCTCGGCTCACGTGGACCTGGGCTCGGCTCGGCTCCTGTGCTCTGTGCGCTGCCGGCTCCCAGACCACTGCGCTGGTCCTTCCTGCAGGGTGCTGGGCTGTCCTCAGCGGGAGGTTAGCTTCTCTGCGTCGTTCTGTGGGTGCTGGGGCTCCAGAAGATTTTCAGAGTCCTTTTTTACATAGTTTGTGGAGAATCTGGGGGCAGAGAGGCTTGGACGAGCTGTTTCTACTCCGCCATCTTGGCTTTTAATCCCCCTACATATTTTTCAAAATCTGTCACAAAGGATGGCTCAGTGGAGCTGTGGAGGAAGGAGGGAAACATTAAAAAATCAAAGTAACATGATAAGTATTAATAAAAATGAGGGGAAAAGTTTAAAATAAATTTAAATTTAAAACTTTCTTCTCTTCTCTTTTTTAGAGTATAAATTATCATACCCCGTGGAATTGGCACTTGATTCCTAAATGAGATTGAAAATGTTTTAAGAATAGAAATTATTTCCTTCTTTTTTTAACTTTCTAAAACTCCTATCATGGTGGTGCCAGACACATAGTAAATATTAAATTTTTAAAAGTTGGTTATTAAGTATTTCCTATGAAAAATTTATAAACATCTATGTATGCATGTATATACACACATATGTATGTTTTGTGTGTGTGTGTGTGTATGGGGCAGCTAGGTGGTACAGTGGATAAAGTGCTGTGCCTGGAATCATGAAATCTTGAGTTCAAATCTGACCTCAGACACTTACTAGCTATGTGACCCTGGCAAGTCACAAACCACTCTAGTATCTTTGCCAAGAAATCCCCATATGGGGTCATAGAGAGTCAGATACAATTGAGCAAAAGTTAAGTCTATCCTCCAACCCTATCAGGTTGCAGATGAAGAAACTCATACTCTGAGAAGAAAGTGAATTATCCAAAATTAGATCAGTCATAAGTGATACAGTTGGAATTACAGTCTAAGCCAGGTCTTCTGCCTTCAAATTCAGTGTTTTTTCCACCACATCACTATGGGACCTTAATTATCTAGTCTAACCCCTTCATTTTATTTTATTTTTGCTTTTTTTTTTTTTTTTGGAGGGCAATTGGGGTTAAGTGACTTACCCAAGGTCACATAGCTAGTTTTTGTGTTAAGTGTCTGAGGCCAGATTTGATCTCAGGTCCTCCTGACTCCAGGGCCAGTGTTCTATTCACTGTGCCACTTAACCATCCCTCTTTTTTTTTTTACCCCTTCATAAGTGGGGAAACTGAGACTGTAAGAGGGGAAGGGTTGCACAGCTTATTTGTGTCAGAGCAAGGAGTAGAACTCAGTTCTTCTGACCCAGGGCTTTTCCCACTATTCTATTTCATTTTAGCAGAAGCCCCAGATTAGTGTCTGAACCTCACTGCACCTTTTCCAAATACAGGAAATCCAAAAGGAAGTAAAAGGAAGTAACCCACCTCCACATTCTTTCTGCCAGGGATGTTGGGTGACTTAGGGTTAAGAGGGTTCTTCCTGGCTTCCCAAATCCTATAGAGCTGACATCAGGGAAACCACTGTGGTCCTAAGGGATCGGTGTGGTAAAAGTAAACAAGAGGAAAATTTTTTTTCTTTGTTTTTCTTTCTTTTAACCCCAATTACCCTGATTTCTTTGTTTTGTTTTTCTATGTGTGTGACAAAACTGTCGTCATTTTTCCTATGTATTTATATATCTGCTCAAAAGAGTGGCATGAAGGGAATAAGGCTAAAATAAAAGATAGACACACATGCATATGCACATATGTATATATACATACAATCATTTGTATTGTGTAACATACACACATGTATATATCTCCATAGACTGTGAAGACTGATGTGAAACCTTAGAGGTTATGCTTTCTCCCTCTGGCCAGAGAGGTGAGGGACTATAGGCCCTCCTGTAAGATGAAATGGTGACTTGGAGGAAGCTATTGGGCTGTACCTTATTGGAGGTAAGGGTTTGCACTTGCATAGGAGTGCTCCCACATCTGTTGTAGCTTTTCTCTTCAAATCAAAAGCTCTGACAGTACGGGCTAAGCATGCCACCCACAACAATATGCTCTTGGAGGAGAAGTGAGGAGAGATAAAGGGGGCCCTATGAGAATCAGAGTAGGGATAATGGCCATTTTGATCTCCTCAGAGAGAGGTGGTACCAAGATGGAATTATGTTTATCCATACCCCTGAATATTGTTAGCCTAGGGAAAATAAATTTTAGGTTAAAGATGCAGTTCTGGGGGCAGCTAGGTGGCACAGTGAATAGAGAATTGGCCCTGGAGTCAGGAGGACCTGAGTTGAAATCTGACCTCAGACACTTAACATTTACTAACTGTGTGACCTTGGGAAAGTCACTTAACTGCAACTGCCCTGCCTTCCCTCTTCCAAAAAGAATAAAAACAAAACCAAAAACAGATGCAGTTCTGATTTCTGTTCTTTAATGAAAGTGTCCCCTGTGCTATTTAACCAAGTCTTGACTCCCCTTCCCACCAAATACCATATCCGTAAGGACCACATGTAGCAAATAGCAAATAGACCTATTGATTCAAGATGATAGCAAACAGAAATCAGAGAAAGTATACAGATGGAGAGCATACTAACCTATACTTCGAATAAATGAGCTGTCCCAGTGGGAGTGATTTATCTCAGCTCAAGTGAGATCATCCCAGATCTAACCCAAAGGAAAATTCCCTGATATCTTTAGTATAGCAGACTGGGAATAGGGACAAGATTAAGTTGCTGGATCCTCTACATGTTGGGTTCTTCCCAGTCTTTCTTTCCCTTCAGATATTTCTCCACAAAAAGAATTCTTTAGTCTTTTCTTTCAGAAGCTGGAAGCCAGAGGACAAGATCTCTCTTCTCTCAGACTCTCAATAACTGCCCCTTACCAGCTTGGGGAGCACTGAGTAGTCAGTCTTTACCAATGAGGAGGATTTATACAAATGAGTTTTGAGTTAGGGGTTACACTTCACTTTTCCCCTTAGGCTCGCTATCTTATCTCTTGTCTCTCCAGAGGAAACAAGACTGATGCCTTTCTCTGGGGAAAGTCTATTTTTTAAAATGTATATTTACCTTTCTTTGTTTAAATGTTTACTTTGCCTCTTAAGCTGGCAAATCTGACAAACCACTGTTAACCACTGGCATCACTAATCTATGTGTGTCATTGTTCAAATGCAGTGGAGAGGAGGCCATTGGGAAGAAGCAGGAGGTGGGGAGAGAGGGAAAGGGAAAGAAGGAGAGATTTAAATTTGTGATATTTGACAGAATTTGATCTCTAGCCGGGGGTTCAGAGCTGTAGAAATAAGTTATTGATTTACTTTTCAACTTCCCAGGACTGAGAAAGAATACTTATACTAGAGTTCCCCTAGACAATGGAATAAATCAGCAGTGGTTGGTCCACAAAAAAGGTGTCTCTGTGTGTGTGGGGGTGGGGGGGAGTGAGAGAGAGAGGAAGTAAACAAGAGGAAATTTTTTTCTTTGTTTTTCTTTCTTTTAACCCCAATTACCCTGATTTCTTTGTTTTGAGAGGAAGAGGAAGAGAGGGAGAGAGAGAGAGAGAGAGACTGAGAGACAGAGACAGAGACAGAGACAGAGAGACAGAGACAGAGAGACAGAGAGAGAGACAGAGAGACAGAGAGAGACAGAGAGTTAGTTCTGTTTACTAGCATAGCAAAACACCAAATATCACCATTACCACTGCTAAACAAATATTTGAAGGACTATCATGTGGAAAGAAGGATTATACTTATTTTTCCTGCCATAGTGGAAATTGCAGAGAGGCAGATCTTTGGATTGATATAAAGGAACATTTCCTAATAGAGGCATCCCAAAATGAAATTAGCTTCTACAGGAGGAAATGGGTTCCCTTTCACTGGAGGTTTTCAAATAGAGTCTGGATGACGATTTGTTGGCACCATCAAGGAGAGAATTCTTGGGCAGATGTGGATTGGACTAGATGGTCCCTGATGTCTTTTGTGACTTGAAGTTTCTGTAAATTTTTGTTCAGAGCAAGATGAACCTTGTTTAAGTCACTTGGGCAGGTCATATCTTCTATGGGCTACAGTTTCCTCTTCTGAAAAATAAGGAGTTCAAATTAGATGACCCCTCAAGTTGCTGTCGCAACTACGTGGCCCAGTGGTTAGAGCACCAGACCTGGAGTCAGGAAGACCTAAGTTCAAATCTGATCTCAAACACTAGCTGTGCGACCCTGGGCAAGTCACATAACCCTGTTTGCCTCAGTTTCCTCATCTGTAAAATGAGGTGGAGAAGGAAATGGCAAACCACTCCAGTATATTTGCCAAAAAAACCCAAAAAACCCAAATGGGGTCATGGAGAGTCAGACAACTGAAATGATACAAAAACAACAAAGTCCCTTTCCTCTCTTTCATTTGTATCTGTGAGAGGGCAGCTTTATTTAGTGAAAGTCTGAGTATTGAACCAACTGACTGCTTATCTATCTTGCTTGAGGGCTGGTGAGTAGGATACATCCTGGCATATGGCATCGATGTTCTTACTTTACGCTTGCATGGAATTAAACTTGTCAACAAAGCAGTTTGGGATCAGTGGTACATGAATTATCTCGCTCAGAGTGAAGTGTGTCCATGTTGTAGGTATAGGTAGAAACAAGTGGTGCTGGGTAGAATGGTCTTGAGCTGAAACGTCCAGAAACCCGGGAAGGGAATGTTTACATGATGCTGAAGATCTCAAGAGGTCAAAATCAGCAAGGTCAGATAAGTCAGAGAAGAGGATGCTGGTATTAGAAGTTAAGAGAGTCAGGGACCAGAAAGTGCGCATCTAGAGACTGAAGACGCCACTAGAGAGTGGGGTTCTGATCCTGGGACAGAAATAGCTCTTGTTGGCATCTTATATAAGCTAATGATATACGTAACCCTGGGCAAATAGTTGTTAATCAGAGTCAGAAAGAAGATGTAGGTTTGTAAGCCTTGATTGAAGTAGGGACAGGAATAACTGGGATCACTTCTCATTCTCAGCCGGGCTGTGATAGCCATTGCCTACCTTCTCTTCCAAACTGGAATGCGCTCCTTCCTGTCCTTGGTATCTTAGAATTCATTCTTCCTATGAAGGTCAGTTTGAATGTCACTTCCTATGGGAATGTCTTCCACAGGAGCATAGGCTTAGAACTGTAAGGGACTTTAGAAGTCAGTTAGTCTAATCCTCTCATATAACAGGAAGCAAATGACGAAATTGAAGCCCAGAGATCAGATGGTTTGTTCAAGGTGACCCAGCTTATAAATGGCAGCTACAATTTGAACTTAGATGCTTTAACTCCAGATCCAGCTTTTTGGTCCTTCTAGTTATGTTCACTCCCTCTTAATTTATGGTGCACTTACTTATATGTGTAAATGTTATACCTCAAGGAGACTGTAAGTTTCTGGGGAAAAGAGACTAGGTTTTGCATTTTAATCCCCATTGCTTACCAAATTACCTTGTGAGAAGTAGTCGCTTACTACATATGTTTGTGTCCTTTCCCTTCTGGGTGGACCTGTCTTCTCATTTCCAGATCTTGTGCTCTTACCTATATTTTCAAGCCCTGTTTGGGTACTTGTCGGGGCAAAGATTGCCTGTGATAAGAAATGAATTATCTCAAGTTCTATTCTAGATGAAACAGATATGTGAAATGGAACACATCATGTACTTCTCACCCTATTCATAGAAGAAAGAAGAAACTAATTATTTGGAGTAAAAGAACTAAACCTGAGTCTAGTTTCTGTGTGTAGCATTCCCTCTGGGGTCATTCCTTTAGTTTCTACTTGCCCTCATGGTTTAGGGTCTCTAGAGGGGCCTAACATTCTCAGAGTAACTCTAGGGGCTTTGTTCCTAATACTGTAGCTTCTCAGTCCACATTGGTGTGCTCCCTGTTGACAATCAGCTGGTGGCTTCAGTCAACTTTCAGCAAAGGTATTGACTCAAATGGCATAGTAAGAGTAGTAGAAACAAAACATGCCCCCCAGAACTTGGAATGCACTCTCCCACAAATAGACACAACACCCACAGGGATATATAGGGTATATTGGTAGTGAAACCCAAGTGGAGGGAACATGTGTGGAGGGATGCTCCTGGTACAAGAAGTCCTTTCTCCCTTCATGGAGTCCTTAGCCAATTCCCAACAGGCAGAACTCTCCTCTGGGCAGGCAAGCATATTCTGAGCACTTCTTTCTCTTTGCCCCCAGGGGCCACATTCCTTGAAGCTGCTACTTTCATACTATTAGAATGTGGGTTTCTTTCTTTTTTTTTCAGAAAAAAGGACTGTTTTTGTCTTTCTTTGTAGGCGGCAAGGGAAACCAATAAACATTTATATACTTCCCATTATATTCCAGGCACTGTGCTGAGTGATTTACAAATATTATCTCATCTGATGCTCACAAACCCTTCAAGGTAGGTGCTATCATTATCCTCATTTTATAGTTAAAGAAACTGAGGCAGAGGTGAAATGACTTGCCCAGGGTTGCACAGCTAGTGTCTGAGGCCAGATTTGAACTCAGGTCTTCTGACTCCAGATCCAGTGCTCTATCTACTGGCCACCTAGCTGGCTCATATCTTTAGCACAGTGCTTGGCACAGAGGAAGTATTTAAATGATTGTTGACTTGACTCCCTCCAGCAACCATCTTTCTGAGCCTATGTTTGTGTTCAGTATTTATATCTCTCTGCTCCAGGTTGGATGCATTGTTTGTTGCTGGTCCAATTCCTCTAATGATGTGGCTAGCAGGAAGGGGAGAGATCTGAGAGATATGGGGAAAGGGGAGGGACATTGCCAGTTATCTTCACCTATGTCTTGCCACTGGACTCAGATGATCCTGGAGGAGATAGTGAGGCTGGTGACTGCACAGCTCTGCCACACTTAAATCCATTTCACTTGCAAGTCAAGACATGCTCCTGATATCATTGGTCCTCTTTAAGAATGAAGGACAAACAACAACAATGGGGAAAGGGAGAAAGAGGGAAGATGAGAGAGAAAGAGGCAGGGAGACCATGTCCTCATCCCTAAAGAGTGATTCTCAGAGTGGCTACATGGCTCAGTGAATAGAGCACTGGCCCTGGATTCAGGAGGACCTGAGTTCAAATCTGGCCTCAGACACTTAACACAAAAACTAGCCATGTGACCTTGGGCAAGTCACTTAACCCCAATTGCCCTCCAAAAAGCAAAAAAAAAAAAAAAAGAATAGTTCTATAAAAATTTTTTTAAATAAGAAAGTTTTGTTTTGTGAGAGGAGGGGGACTTAGGTCCAACTCTTGAACTGGAATCTGCAGCTCCTGATCTGGCACCCTCTGCCATTGGACTGACAGACTCCAAACTGGCTTACTTTTTTATGCCCAGCCCAAAGAACGTGACTGATTATTTTCAGCCAGTCACAAGATGCTTCCTGTGTGGTGTCCTCTGCCTTTATGCAATGACCAAAACCCTGTAAGTCTCTCAAATCTTATTATGATGGACTTGTAGCAAAATTATTTAGCACCTACTATTAATCAATTTCTATGTTTCAATCAGAGGCACCTAATAAAGATGTTTGCATAGACAAATCTTGTTTACTCATTAAATCCTAATCATGCCTATTGGTTGATTATGGTACTTGAGGTATGTGTATGTGAGAGACACTTTCTCTACATGTCTTTGGAATTAGACCCAAGTAACCTCTCCATGTTGCTGAGGGATGGGCAGCAACACTTATCATCAGCCAAAAAAGACACCAAGCATTCATGAAGTCATAGCATTTGGGTTAGTTATGGCTCTGAAGAGGAACACAGCTCCACAGTTAACAGTCTGAGGATTCCAAAGTGACTGAGGAGTCTATGGGCTTGGGTCAGAGACTGAGATAGAAAGGTTACAGCTGCTAATAATGGTACTAGACGAAGGTAATGAAATGTAGCCTTCCTCTTGGCACAGAGTGGGGAGGGAGGAAGATGAAGCGCTGGCCAAATTGTTAGAACTGCTCGGTTATTTTTGGTGACTCCAATTTTGTTTTTTTTTTGCTTAACTGTGTTATAAATAAAGTTTCAGTTCTGGTAGGTGCTAGAGCCCGGGTGTCAAAAATGACTGATATAAAAACTAAAGGCGTCAGTAAAACTTAATGTTAAAAGCAATTTCAATTAAGGAGCTCAGTGGCCCTAGTGTTTGAATGGCAGCATCAGAGATCTCTCCCTGCAGGAGCCTCTCCCCCTTCAGCTATCTGAAAGCCTCTGTTGCCATATCTGTTGGGTTATATGATTACCTTGTCTGGCCAGGTCAGATCCTCTGAACTTAACAACAAACAACAAATGGAACTTAACAACACTCTTAGCCTGTAGATTTAGAGGCCCTCTAGTCTAACCCCTTCAGTTTACAGATAAGGAAGCTGATAAGGTCCAGAGAGATTAAGTGACTTGCTGAACATTACAAAGGGGGCAGAACTGGGATTGGAACACAGATCCTTTCATGCCAAATCCAGTGTTCTTTCTGCTGAACTATGCTGCCTTCTCAACATCTGAACTGGCCAATAGAACAGACTGGGGCGTGGAGAGGTGGGATTTAAAGGCAGTTTAGAGGAGCAGAGGATCTGAGACAGTCAAGGGAATGAGGTTGTTGGGTCTCTATCTGTTGCTGTTACTATGACATTAAGTTATCCCTGGGTACCGCCTGTATTTGGTCCCTGAATTTGCCTGTCCTTCAGCAACTGTTTTTCAAAGGTGTGATGAAGCCACCCTCTTGGGAGACAGCCAAAAGCTGCTCTTAAATCCTCAAAGCTGGGTATCTAGGGCAATGTTAGTTGGCACACTCATTCTGTAGGCTTAACTTGAAAAGCCCAAGAGATCACTGTAAGCTGCTTCTCTCTCCCTTTCATGCAGACCTTTCATTTTGTTTTTCAGATGCAAAGAAATAAGACAAGCACAGTCCTATGACATCAGTTACTACATCCTTGCCATTTTGGCCGAGGTTTGATAGATGCCTTTTTTGTATTCTTCATTGGAATTTTTCCTCCCTCCTCCCTTCTCCAACTAGAATGTCAACTTGTCAGCCTGCCGCCTCCTCCGCCAACTCGACTTTCATCTTGATGTTGGAGATGGTTTCCGCAAGCGTCAGCCATGGCTTTAGATCTGTGGGCCCAAGGAATCGTTGAAATGCAACATGTAACTTCATTATTTACATTTTCATATTCTATTAGCCCCTTTTTAATGACTCTGTATTGAACAGAGGCTTAAATGGTGTAAGACTGATAGTAATAGGACATTTAATTGTTTGCTTGTCTAACTCACACAGTCCTAATTAAATATTGTTTTTCATTTAGTAGGTTATGCAATGATGGTTTTTTCCTCTGTCATTGAAAAGAACAGGGGGACTCTGCTAGAATGCCGATGAGCTAAGACTGCTTTTCATAATCACATTCCTTTTTCAGTCTTACAATGGGAGTCTAGAGTGAGTGCTTCAGCCCCCTTGTTCTGCAGGACCCTTGAGTATGGAAGAAGAGGCAGGAGGGAAAGATTCTGGGCTGGCCCTGGGCTGGTTCTCCAGTGGGGTGTAATGGAAATGCAGATTTAAAGATCTTCCCTGCCCCTAGCTTAAGTGCACCTGGAGCTTGTGGTGGGAGGCTTGTTTTTCAGGAAAGCCCACACCTTGATACTTTGTGATTGGGCAGTGGGTCAAGGAGGTTGTTACAATCTTTGAGCCAAGAGAAGGCTATATAAGCCCTGAGGAGAGGCTTTGCTTTGGGGCTCACTTTGAGAAGTGTTGTGTGATTTGACTAGCTGAGACTGGGCAGCTGTTGAGAGTCCCCCGGCTTTGAAAACCCAGATGTTGATGCTTCCCTCTCTGGTAACTGTGATTTGGTATTGATGTAATGGTTGGATAGTTTGGAAGCCTGTCTGTTTGATCTGTAAGTTCTGTAACTCTGAAGTTCAGGGTGCTGACCTTCTCCCCCTGAACTAGGTAATGTATGTTTGTTTGATTAAAGTAAGCTTGTTAACCCATTTTGAGTTGCTTTCCTTTACAAAAGCAGATCTAAGAACCTGTGTTGGCAGCCATGCTGGGGATGTTGGGGTGCTTGCTGCTACAAATGGCGACGAGGGATGGGATCTGCTGAGTAAAGGGAAAGTATGGGGGCTGGGATAATTGTTTGTTTCCCAGTTGTGGTAGCTGTGATTCTGTGGAGCCATGGAGCAGGAGAGAAAGACCTGCATGCTGACTTCACTGAGCTGAGAGCAGGAATGGTGAGCTGCCTGCATGGAGACCTGTGGAGAAGCCTGGAGCTGCTGCCTTCTGCTGGAGGAGAAGGAACCCAGGAGTTTGGAGTTCAGCCACAGGACAAGATAAGGACTGTGTGGCAAAGCAGGGGCACTGAATGTGTTTCCTTGCTGCATCCCACAGTTTGGGACCCAGGGGGGATGGACTTGTGACTATGGTGGGTGGGGTGAAGTGCCATGGACCCCAAGGACCCCACTTTGGTTTTGTTGCCCAGCTTCCTTTCTGGACTTGGAAGCAGGGGCTGGAGCAGTGTTGTGGGAAGGACACCCCCCTCCTCCCAAGGGAACTTTGTGTGATAATGCTTTGTATTTTGTGAGTTGATGTGAAAATGCAATGTACTTTGTTTAAGACCCAGTGGCCACTTTGGTAACTTTGGATGTACCTTGAAAATGTGACCTTAAGAGATGTTTTAGTGCTAATTCAAATGTAAATTGTGTATGCTATGGGCATGAAAGATCTTGGGGCCGAATGTAATGGAAATGCAGATTTAAAGATCTTCCCTGCCCCTAGCTTAAGTGCACCTGGAGCTTGTGGTGGGAGGCTTGTTTTTCAGGAAAGCCCACACCTTGATACTTTGTGATTGGGCAGTGGGTCAAGGAGGTTGTTACATTCTCTGAGCCAGGAGAAGGCTATATAAACCCTGAGGAGAGGCTTTGCTTTGGGGCTCACTTTGAGAAGTGTTGTGTGATTTGACCAGATGAGACTCTGGGAAGCCGTTGTTGAGAGCCCCCCGGCTTTGAAAACCCAGATGTTGATGCTTCCCTCTCTGGTAACTGTGATTTGGTATTGATATAATGGTTGGACAGTTTGGAAGCCTGTCTGTTTGATCTGTAAGTTCTGTAACTCTGAAGTTTGGGGTGCTGACCTTTTTCCCCTGAACTAGGTAAAGTGTGTTTGTTTGATTAAAGTAAGCTTGTTAACCCATTTTGAGTTGCTTTCCTTTTGAAAAGCAGATCTAAGAACCTGTGTTGGCAGTCACCCTAGGGATATTGGGGTGCTTGCCGCTACATGGGGTAGAGGGAGGGGGAAATGATTGGAGGAGGAAATCTCATTACCCTTTCAGTGAGGGTTTGGGGCTGTTGATTTTTTATTAGGACCGCTTACTCTTGCCATTAAAGTCGAGTCTGTTCTGAAATTCTTAAAAGACTAGAGAGTAGAGGGACCCGAGTGTGCAATGTTGCAAATGATGCCAGATGTAGTAGATGTCAGATCATGCCCAATTTTATTCTCTTTTATCACAAATTCTAGGATGAAGTGGGTACTTTTCCCTAGGTTATCATTTCCACTTTAACAACTAGCTCCTCCTCACCAGCCACAGAATAACAGTTCTCTCCATTGGTTCCTTTTCTTTTTGATGTACAAATTAGCGTTAAGGCAAACTAGGAATGGATTAGTTGTACTGCTTTTGACAGAGAGAGCAGGGGAGAAAGGAGAGAGATCCCACAGATGTTGGTTAATTGGAATCCCCCATCACTAACCATTCAGGTTCTTTACCAGACTTGTGGTCTTAATCTTTCTTCCCTTCTGTCTAGATGGTCCACAGTATACTCCCTGAAAATATTACTTCTGTTTAACTTGTACCTGATCTTTAACCAAATGTTCTCTGCCATGCTTCTCTGCCTCTGGTTCTCGAATTTATTTTTAATATATGATACAACTATACCCTTCCTTTTATCGATCCCACTCTTTTTGAATAAGGTATAGCCTTCCAAAGTCACATTCCAGTTATGGATTACATCTCATTAAGTTTCAGTAGTACCTAAGAGCTCAAATTTGCCTCTAAGCATTAGGATCTGTAGTTTCTTTTTCTTGTTACACATACTTCACACATTTATTTATAGACATCTGAGATCATGGGTTTTATCGCTGATTTTTTTTGTATTTTGTCTCCCATGAATTTCTGAGTAACTCTACTACCTTTTCCCCCTACATTATAGCTACTCTCTATACCTATGGGTATGTTTAAATAGTTTTCAGCTACATTTATACTTATGGATATATTTAAATAGTTTTCTCCCTCTCCAGTTGCCTTTCCACTTTAAAGCCATTTTGATTAGATTTGCAATTCCAGGCAAATTCCAGGATTTGCAACTCCAGGCAAATACATTTTGATGAGCTCTTACTAGGTACACTCCATCCCTGGCCAAGAGTTCATCATTTCTATATTTAAGGTAAATGCAAGTCTTTCTGCAACTTCCATTCCCCTCTTTTAGGTAGGGCTGACTGATTTAGAAACCATCCTATTCTGGCAGCTAGGTGACTCAGTGAATAGAATGCTGGGCCTGGAGTTAGGAAGACTCATCTTCTTGAGTTGAAACCTTGCCTCAGACACTTAATAGATGTATGACCCTGGCCAAGTCACTTAACCCTGCTTGCCTCAGTTCCTCATTTGTAAAATGAACTGGAGAAGAAAGTGGCAAAACACTCCATTATATTTGCTAAGAAATCCCCCAAAGGGGTCACAAAGAGATGGTCATGACTGAACAACAACAACAACAACAAAGTTTAGAAGCCTTCCTATTCCAGAAACTTTCATAAGTCTATTTTCTGGGATATTTTATTGGCCATATGTCCTTCCTGTTGTACTTTTTTATTAATCTGATATTGTTTTAATTTCATTTTATCCAATAATTCCTTTCTAAGGTATCCTCATGATGATGCTGATTTAAGTCACTGAGTTTTGACATATGAATTGAATATTTATATCATTTATACATTAAAAAAAATACTTATAATGTTCTCCCTCTATCCTTTCACCTGAATTCTTTTAGTTAAGACTATCAAATTGGGGCCTGAAGTCAGAAAGACTCATCTTCTTGAGTTCAAATGCAGCTTCAGACATTTACAAACTGTATGACCCTGGGCAAGTCACTTAACCCTATTTACCTCAGTCTCCTCATCTGTAAAATGAACTGGAGAAACAAATGGCAAACCCCTCCAGTATCTTTGCCAAGAAAACCTCAAATGGGGTCACGAAGAGTCTGGACACAATTGAAAAAAGACTGAACAACATCAGATTCCTTTCATATAATTTTTGCTCTGAGGGAGTGGCTAGGGTCTTTCACTAGTAGGTGCTTATGAAGTGTTTGATGAATGAATCAGTGTCACAGAGATTATAAGGTCACACATTTAAAGCTGAAAGGGATTTCAGAGGTGATCTAGTATAACTCTTTTTATAGCTGAGAAAACTTAAGACCTGGAGATGTCAAGTGACTTGTTCAAGGTCATTCATGTAGTAAGCTAATTTCTCTCTCCCTTTTGGCTTTCAGGTGAAGATAGAGTATAGCTATGGGCCTCCAGGCGGGGAAGAAGCCTCGATCCTTCCTTCTCACCTGGTCACCATGATCCCTGAGGCTGCTGTTTTTGTTTTTGTTTTTTTTTTGTTGTTGTTCTATTTCCTGCTCCTAAATGAATGAGTTATAGAAGAAAACCAAGCCAACTTACAGCCTTGCTGGGATGAACGTTTAGTAATAAGTTCTTGATGTGTGAGCTGAGGGGTAAGGCAAGGTAGAGAGGGGAGTGTATCCTGGTTGGGGGTGGGGGGGTGCAAACATGTTTGTATTTCTGTTTTTGCTAGAGCATTTTTGTAAATATCCCTTGGTAAAAGCTAATTAACACTAATTGATTATCAACGATATTGAGGAGATATTTGCTGATTAACCTTGTTTTGCCTGCATTCAGGAGTGTTTCTAGCCACACTGGACACTTCTGATCTAGAGCACTGAGGATTTAAGTGACTTGTCCAGGGCCAAACAGACAGTATGTGTGAGAGATGGAACTTTAGATCCAAGACTTGCTTTCTAACAATTTTGCCACACTGAGACCATCACCATCACCATCATCGTCACCAACATGCCTTGGTCTCTTCTAGGCAAGACACGGTGAGCATGAAACTGTCATGATATACAGAGAAAGCTGTAGCTGAGTGTATGAAGATACAGTCAGTAGATTAGACTAGAACCAGGAAATCAATACACACAAAGAACAATAATCCCAAAATAATGGGAAATGGATATTTTAAAAAAAGAAAAAAGAACTAGCTTGGCACCAAGGAAGCGATATGAGAAGACACCTCTCCCCCAGATCCTTTTGCAGAAGTGAGAGTGTAAGAATATGGTGCATTGCATGTATTGCTAGGTTCTGTTGATGTATAGATAAGTTGTGCTTTTTTAAAAAAAATTATTAGAGATGGCTCTTGGGTAGAGAGAGAGATACAGGACAAATTTAGGTGATGTAAAAACAAAGGATATCAACAAAAATCTATTATTTTTTTTTAAAGGAGAGACAACATCCAGAAATCAAAGTTCAATGGGAAGAATATGCCTAAAGCGACAAACACCTATGCAATACCAGTTTGGTTTTTTTTTTGCAATACCAGTTTTAATGTACACTTTTAGAATGGTAAAATGAACCATAATATATTGGGAAAGTAGCCTAATAGGAATCTGTGTGAGATTAGTTGAACACAGTGCTTATCACCCTAAGGCAGCTATAGAAAGATGAATGTTTCCTCACCAAAAAGGAGGGAGAGGATTGATAGACATTCTCAGAACACATAGTAAACAGGTAGAAAAACTATAGGAATGATTTTGGAAGAAGCAGATATCACTTTGCTGAGCAATGGTTAAAGACTGATAACAGGCACATACTATTAGATTTGTGAGATGGAACAGAAATTGGTTTTTCTCTAAATGAGGCCTATTAAATGGCTAAAATCCAAGGGTAGGATCAAAGTCTCCTCCATGGTTAAAATCCAATGAACTAAAGCAACACTATTTCAACAAAGGTGCCTCAAACAAGTAGCTGAATCATACAGATTTATTTATGGAAATGAGGAGTCTATAATGACAATTCAGGGCCATGCCATTGTCACCAGAATGTATAGAGGGTTTATCCTTAAGGAGCCCAGACTTAGTAATCTGTGTAGATTGTGCAAGGAAATGTTAGAAATTGTACAACACATTGTAGGCTGCAAAAATTTATCACCTACGGAATACCTAGCAATATGGTGGCTTGAATTATACATCAGAAACTCATTATCTTTCATTGACTGACAGACAAAAAATCCCTATACTGCAAAAAGAAACTTCAAAATATTTTTGAGAATTCAACCAACAAACTATAATGGAATTAGACCATTCTCACAGATGAACTGTCGTCTAGAATCTCCTGGTTACAATATTGATCTATGAAAACTCTAGTACAATGTTCTTAATGGATATCAATATGTGGTGGGCTTGGAGTCAGGAAGACCCAAGTTCAAAAGACTCACTTTAGATGGTTCCTAGTTATGTGACTCTAGGCAAGTCCTTTAACCTCTTTTTCTTTTTTTTTTTTTTTTGTCTTTTTGGAGGCGGCGGGGGGGGGGGTGGGGGTGGGGAAGCAGGGCAATTGGGGTTAAGTGACTTGCCCAAGATCATACATCTAGTAAATGTTAAATGTCTGAGGCTAAATCTGAACTCGAGTCCTCCTGACTCTAGGGCTGGTGCTCTATTCACTGTGCCACCTAGCTGCTCCCATTTAATCTCTTTCTGCCTCAGCTTCCTCAACTATAAAATGAGGATATTAATAACACTTATCTCCCAGAGTTGTTATGGGGATCAAATGAGAAATTATGTATAAAGTGTTTAGACATAGTGCCTAGTGTATGGTAGACATTCATTGCCTTCTTTTTCCCTTTCCCCCAAATACTCAATGTCCCCAGGCTTTACAGACTGAAAAAAAAAGGAAAATATAGTGACTTAGCAGAAGAAATCCAAATCACATGGAAATAGGATGAAGTAGATATCCTCTCTCTAATTTTGCCTGCCACTAGAATCATACCAAGGATGTTTTCAGTGAAGCCTACAGGACATGAGCTTACATCCTAATACTTTTATTAAGCTTAAAAAAAGAGTTATTTTATCCACTTGCGCAATCCTCTGTTGGACAGTAAATATAAAAGAGTAATAGAAGGTCCTGGGATCATTTCTGCTGAACTCCATCAAACAAGATGAAAATAAGATTGCAATGATTATAACTCATATTTATACTGATACCTATCCTCAGTTGCTGAAACTCCCCTCTCATGACTCAGAACAAGATATTTGCTAGGCCATTTTCCCATGTAACTATCTTCCTTGGTTAGCAAGTATGAAAGCAGAAGCTTTGTGACAGGCGTCCTGGCACCCTTCTGTAGCAGCAAGCACCCCAACATCCCCAGGGTAGCTGCAAACACAGGTTCCAGATCTGCTTTTGTAAAGGAAAGCAACTCAAAATGGGTTAACAAGCTTACTTTAATCAAACAAACATATATCATTTACCTAATTCAGGGGAAAAAGGTCAGCACCCGAACTTCAGAGTTACAGAACTTACAGATCAAACAGACAGGCTTCCAAACTGTCCACCCATTATATCAATACCAAATCACAGTTACCAGAGAGGGAAGCATCAACATCTGGGTTTTCAAAGCCGGGGGGCTCTCAACAACGGCTTCCCAGAGTCTCATCTGGTCAAATCACACAACATTTCTCAAAGTGAGCCCCAAAGCAAAGCCTCCCATTAGGGATTATATAGCCTTCTCCTGGGTCAGAGAATGTAACCACCCTCTTGACCCACTGCCCAATCACACAGCATCAAGGTGTGGTCTTTCCTGAAAATCAAGTCTCCTACCACAGGCTCCAGGTGCACTTAAGCTAGGGGCAGGGAAGATCTTTAAATTTGCATTTCCATTACACCTTCCTGTGTCCTTTTGTATCACAATTCATTAATAAAAGTCAGGTATCATTATCCCTTATACCAGGCCCATCTCTGTGCTGAAGGTGCTGAAGCTGAAGGGTCCACGGGTTTACATGTACAGAACCAAGACTAGAGTTAGGGCTGTAAAGTAGAAAGACAGGTGGCCCAGAGTGCAGTATCCAAGGAGTGCATAAGGAGGGGCACTTTTAATTATTCTGACATTACTTTTTATAAATGCTCGTATTTTTAAAACCAAAAAAATCCACTGTTAATGGCAAAAAATGTGTTTATGTTGTGAACATAAAGTCACGTGTTGTTACAGTGAAGGCTCCAAGTCTCTGGTGTGCCATAGTACCCAGGATGTAATATCCACATCTCACCTTATGGTCAGTCATGCGCTGCCCCCAGCTTTGATTGCCCATCATGATGCAGATCTTACTGGCCAGCTTAAGCCATAAGCATGGAAAGGCCATCTGACACTCGATAATTTTAGGGCCAACACTCAACAGGGGACAATTTAAGCAAGTGACTAACAGGTTTTATCTGCCTGGTCCCCTACCATTTAGCACCTCTCAGAGGCCACTGGAAACTTTATAACGAAATCAATACTTATTGATTTTTGCCAGGCTAGAGAAACAGTGGTGTGTTAACAATCTAATTTCAAACTGGCATAAAGACCTTGGAGCTGATGAGAGCCCGGAGGAGCTAACGAGGGATGAGGAGCTGAGTCAGACTAAGCTTTCCTGGTGGTCCTTGGGATGGGATCAGTGCCGTTTGCTAGGTTTTCTAGATTTCTAAGCGGATTGGGGGGGCCAGCATACTTCAGTTTCTCTCTCTGTGTATTTGTCTCTCTGTCTCTGTCAGTCTCTGTCTCTCTCCTCTGTCTCTGTGTCTCTTTCTAGAAGTGTCCCTTTGCTTCCTCGGTTACAGAAACTCTTACAGATTCAGTACAAAGCCCAACTCATCGGGTAGATACTTGACAAATGTTAACTAATAAGAAATCTTTTCCTAACTTATTTCATGGGTATTCTTTAGTTCAGATAATGATAACAAATAATGAAGATTGACTGGGACGGGGTGATGGTTTGGGATTTAAAGACTGTCTAAGCCTCTCCTCTTAATTTAAGGATGAAGAACTGAGACCCAGAGAAGTTATGTGACTTGTCCACAGACACACAGGCAGTAAATGCCTTCTAAGTCTTCATGGCTACCATATCTTGAAGCTTTTCTTTCTCCCCTCAAACCAGTAGTGGCAGATGTTGAGCTCCAGAAAATGGAGCTTCATTGAAGTTAATGAAGAGTAGAGACACTGTGTGGGCTTGGCACCAACCTCCTGGCGGTCCCAGGAACAAGACAACCCATCTTGACTGTTGCCCATTCTTGGAGTGCTCTTTCTCCTCTGCTCCCTCTACTGACCTCCCTGACTTCCTTTAAGTCTCAACTAAAACCCTACCTTCTACAGGAAGCTGTCCCCAACTTCTCTAAATTCCGATGCCTTCCCTCTGTTAATTCTTTTGATTTATCCTGTATGTAGCTTGCTTTGTAAATATTTGTTGGCATATTCTCTACCTCAGTTCTTAATGGGCATTGCCTCAGTCAAACTGAGGCCTGTTAAAGACCGTAGCTTGAAAAGGTCAAGGTCTCCCGTTACATCCTGGACCATCTCCAGTTGTTCTGATCTGTACCTCCCCACTGGACCCAGATGACTCTGGAGAAGAAAGTGAGGCTGGTGACTTTGCACAGCTCTGCCTCACTTAAATCTAATTTACTTGCATTTCATAGCATCACCTCCTTAAGGTCATGGTCCTCTTCGAGAATGGAGGACAAGCATCCTCAAGTAAGCAGCAAGCAGCAATCTGTTGGCATTAAATTGTAAGCTCCTTGAGGGCAGAAGATGTCTTTTTCCTCTTTTCAAAATACTAGAACTTAGCACTATACCTGACACATAGTAGGCGCTTAATAAATATTTAATTATTGATTGTAAAGCTTATTGGTTAACAGAGGATAGAAGTGGCAAGTTGAACCAGAGTGATATTAGCTGAGATTATTGCTTTTAGCAGATGACACGCTGACTAGCAAGGACTTCAGGAGGACTCAACACTATAAGATGGAATAAAATGGGAGAATACAGTGCTGAGATCAGGGTCAGGGCTCATGTAGGACCTTGGCTTCTTGAAGATCAAATTATGAAAAACTTTTTTTTCTCTAGGAAGAAATTATTCCCCATCTTTTAAATCCTTCCCCCCCCCTACTACTTTTTAAAAAAACTAATCCTTTAATCATTGGGAATTCTTCTTTTTTGGGGGGGGGGATATTTTGGTCTTGGCTGGGGATACTGCTCCAGCCATCTGGAAAACCAGAGTAAAATTTTTTGGCCCTCCCTTCATACCAGAGAAGAAGTCTGAATTATTATGGTACTAAGAAATAAAATATGTTGATATTATACAATACTATCAATATAGTTTATGCATTTCTGAGTTTCCTAACTTTTTCTGTATTGTCTGTGGCTTTCACAAAACTCCACTCAAATTCCCATTTAATTTTTTATGTCAACCTGTGATATATCAAAACTGGGATGGCTAAAGACACAATGTGGAAGTGACAATTGTATAATCTTTCTTCCCTAAACAAGGATACACACACACTCTCTCTCTCTGTCTCTCTCTGTCTCTCTGTCTCTCTGTCTCTCTGTCTCTCTGTCTCTCTGTCTCTGTCTCTGTCTCTGTCTCTCTCTCTCTCTCTCTCTCTCTCTCTCTCTCTCTCTCTCTCTGTCTCTCTCTCCCTCCCTCCCCTCTCTCTCCTCTCTGTCTATCTCTGTCTCTCTCTCCCGCTCTGTGTCTGTCTTTCTCACTCTCTCTGTCTCTCTGCCTGTCTCTCTGTTTCTCTGTCTGTCTCTGCCCTGTTTCTATTAGCCTCACAGTTTAGCTTAGCTAGATGAGATGCCAACTCACCTTCTTTTTATCTCCAAATCTAAATAATAAGTAAAATACAACAAACTGTCCAGGTTTAGGCTGACCAACATCATCACATGTTAAAAACTTAGAATGAAATGGAACATTAAAGGGAAAGAAACAAAACCCTCAAATCTCCAAATATCTTGGGGATATACAGAGGAAACAAAGTTTAAGTGAGTAAAACAAAACAAAACATAGGAAGAGGCCATAGGAAAGGGAAGAGGGAGAGAGTATGTCACTATTTCTTTTTATTAGCCCAGGTTGCCTCAGAAGTACAGACGTCCCTCAGATCATAGCCCACTAAGAATGTCCTCCTCATCCTGACGCGTTGCAGCCACTTGTATTGGCTGGGAGAATGCACAATGGAGAGTGATATATAATAATTTGCAGAAAGGTTGGATGGAGACAGTTTGTGAAGTACTTTAAATGCCCTATGGAAAAGTGTATTTTACCCTAGAGGCATGAGGGCCCACAGGTCCTATGAGCCTTTAGGAGTATCTAATTTGTGAGAACTGATTTGATGGGAATAGGATTGGCCCAGCTCTGTGGGCCAGCTTGACACAGAGTCTGCTGTGTGAGTGTTGAGTTCAATGCTCTTTCCCGTCCAGCCTGCCATTTACATGGACCAGGCCAGGCAGGCCCTCTCCTAAGAGGATTTCCATGTAATACCCCTGTTTCGTTGAAACCCCAGTGATAAAAGTTGGAATACCAGCTAATTGGGTAGGGGAGGTATTTTGGTGAATAAGGGAGTCTTCATATGTTGGAGGCAGCCACCTGTTAGGCAGCTTGGTCCTGGCATACAATACATTCCCCTGCGCGCCTCAGGCCTGAGCTCACCGGCTTGTTCAACAGCAAGAGACAGGATAAGGAACGCTCCTTGTTTAGTTGATTTTAAATGTAGAGATCCATAGCATCTCTGGTCTTTTTGCTGTTTTTTATCTGATAAGGCATACACAATGGCAATAGGATCAAGATGGAGTCAATCCAAAGCTGGTCTCAGCCCCTGTTATTGATTTCGGTGGAGAGGGATTGCAATCAATTGTAAATGCCAGTGAGCACCTGAGGGACAGCTTGTGTGGAGTGAGAAGCAGAGAGAGAGAGAGAGAGACAGACAGACAGACAGACAGACAGACAGACAGACAGACAGACACAGACAGACACAGAGAGAGAGACAGAGAGAGACAGAGAGCCAGAGACACAGAGACAGAGACAGAGACAGAGAGAGAGGCAGAGGCACACACACACACACACACACACACACACACACACACACAGAGAGAGAGAGAGAGAGAGAGAGAGAGAGAGAGAAGGAGGGAGATAGAGGGAGAGACAGAGACAGACACACACACATACACAGAGGGAGAGAGAGAGAGAGAGATACAGAGAGAGAGGAGAGACAGAGAGGAAAAAGAATGGGGAAAGGAATGAAAAGACTGACACAGAGATAGAGACACAGGGACAGAGATGAGCAGAGACAGATGTACAGAGGCATGTACAGACAGAAAATAGAGATGGACACTAGTGCGAGGCTCCTTGAGATTTCCTAATCTTGGAATTCCTTTTGGTGGTGTGTGGAATAAAAATTGTGAAGACTTCTCAGGGTCTAGGCTTTCGGCCAGCAGTTAGGCCCAAGTTTGGAAGTCGCCTAACCTTATAGGAATCTGGGACTTAGAGCAAGGGGGACCCTCCCCAGTGCCACCTCAGCACAAGATACGCCAAATAAGTATGAAACTGCTTTCCTGGCTTTACGCTGGACGCCTACATGTTTCCATGTTCTTTGTCTCTGAGATAGATTCCCATGCTTAGATTGTGAGCCCACCTCCCCACCAATGGGAGTGAAGGCCGGTTGGGGGTTGGGGTTTCTGTGTTAGGGGGTATATAATCATGTGCTTGCTTTCTGCCTCTCACCTCTCTTGCCTGATGCCTGATTGGAACAGAGACTCCCCTTCCTGGAGAGATTGTAATAAAGCCCCTTTTTGTTTTACCTTGAGAAGTCTCCCGATTTCATTTCAGTTGGTGGTGTCTGACCCACAGAGTGGGGAGGCTATGTATACTATTTACTCCTTCTAAATACAGTCAGATTTATCAGGTATGTCTTAAAGAGGCTGCTTATTTCTGGTACTCACACCTACGAAGTACCCGCCTTGGTAGGTTTCTTTCCAAGTAGGATTAGTCTTCCCCCCCGACTTACTTTTTTGTGAAGTCAAACTAAGCCATCTATTGCCTCAATTCTTACCTAGCCTTTATATACTGAATGGGCTTTGCCTTGGACAAACTGAAACTTGGGGAAGACCTTAGCTTAAAAAGGCCAAGGTCTCCCACTGCATCTGGGACCATGGCCAGTTTTCTTGATCTATATCTTACTTTGAGGAATCTGGAGGAGACAGTGAGGCTGGTGACTTTGTACAGCCCTGCCTCACTTAAATCCAATTCACTTGCCAGTCAAGACATCACCCTCCTGATGTCATTGGTCCTCTTTAAGAACAGAATGAAGGATGAACAATAGCAATTGGAATCTCAGGTTATTTAAAGACTTAATCTAGTAATCACTGATTCCTCACTCCCCCCCCCCCACCCCAATAACAGCATAAATTTTCATTCAAACAGTAATATCATTATGGATCTATAATGGCTGCCTTTTTATTTCTAAGAAAGATGGGATAAAATTTAAGGAATACAGCATCTAGTTATACTTTTCATAGGATCATACATTTATTCCTGAAGGAGCCTTAAAGTCAAGAGTTCAAATCTTTCATTTTTATAAATGAGGAAACCAAGACTGAGCTAGACCAAGTGTTTGACCCAGGGTCACACACAGTTAGTAACTGCCTGAGGCAGGATTTGAACTCAGATGTTCTTGTCTACGAGATAAACTCTCCATCCAGTGCACCATCTATTTACCTTTTCTCATTAAATTCACTTAGTATTTAACATGACAGGGCTTACTTACCAGCCCTAAGGAGGTATCTCTCTTACTCAAAAAAGCATCCCAGGCTTTCTTCACTGACTTGGTATGAAAGGTTGCTGAATCAGCTAGCCTATCCAGCTGCTTTTCTGCTCTGTTGCTGGGGTCACACAAATCCTGTCAATTTGCTTTATAAAAGACAGAAAATTTGCCTTATGCTGCTAACCAGAATCTTGAAGATGCCCACTTCCTGCTACATGGCTCTGTCTTATCATTCAGGCTCTAATATGCCACTTCAGTCTTTGAGGGGGCCTCTGCTTTCTCAAAATGATTTTCATCTTCCTCAGATACAGAGAAGCTCTGAAAGAGAGACTATGGGCTGTGTGGATTAGATGCCTTTTCCCTTATGGACATCTTGAAAATGACCAGCTTTTAAAGGTGATTACACTGAAGCTTTCTGATTTTGGCTCCAGAGACCATCAGAGTTGTTTTTGTCATGGTGATAGTGGTGGTGGGATATCTGTACTTATGTCAAGTAATGACATGGGATTGGAGAGTGGTGATTTTTCTGGTGGGTGCAGCTGATTTGATGTGTCTGATAGTGTCTTTGTGGGTGTTAACTGGCTCTGACTTTAATACTCAGGCAATAAAATTCAACATAGCACCCAGGAGTTTCAAAGTACAGTAATTTCTGTTGTTTACTTGACATATACATTCTCTAAAAGCACTCTGATTTGTAAAATCAAGCGACAGAGCTTAGATGAAGTCAGGGGCACAATGCTCAAAAACTTCATTAGTGATATGAGAAAATTTAGGAACCTAATTAAAAATGGTAGCACAATTTTATACATGTTAAATGGTTAAGAAATCTATAGTGGTCCAGTCCTTGAGGCAATAGGCTGCTGTTTGGCCTTTTGAAAGGGAGGTGTGTATGGTGGGGGGGTGGGGGTGGGGGGGAGGGTTTGAGGACCAGCCCTTCTCTGCCCACAGCTCCTACTGTACCAGAAATCATAAATGCAGCAATTTACCGTGATGACCTGAGGTTTGCTTGTGTAAGTGGGTGTTGGAAGGATTAGATATTGGGAGATATTGGGAGATGGTATGTGCTCTTTCACTGTTTCTGGGGTAAGAAATCACATAGAAGGGGCTGCTAGGTGGCACAGTGAGTAGAGTGCCCGCCCAGGAGTCAGAAGGACCTGAGTTCGGATCTGGCCTCAGACACTTAACACACACAAGCAAAAAAAACCAAACAAAACCTAGCCATGTAACCTTGGCCAAGTTACTTTATCCCAATTGCCCTCCAAAAATTAAAAAAAAAAAGAAATCACATAGAATCAATCTCAAAATTTGAATTATGCTCAAATTTAACAATTTTATTGGAACAAACTCACCTTATTCAAACATGCATTCTAGCAGAACTGACTGTATTGTGTTAGGTATTAGCATACAGAAGTAAATCTATGTTCTGTATTCTATGAAGAGGTGTCAAACCCTGTCAGCTGTAAGCCCCAGTGTAGTCCTAACCAGATTAAAATATTAACAAAAAATGTTTAACAAAATAAATAAAAATATAACCCAATACAGAAAATGCTAATTTGTGGTTTTCTAAGTCAGTATGTGGCCCAGGATCCATTTCCATTTGAGTCTGATACCTCTCCAGAGCAGCTCATTGAATGGCACGGTAGAGAGTTAATTTTATCCTTGAAGATCCGAGTTCGAATCTTGTCTCAGATACTTACTAGTGCTGTGACCCTGGGAAAGTGACTTAACTTCTTTCAGTCTCAGATTCTTCATCTGAAAAATGGGAGTAGTAATAGCATCTGCCTCTTAAGTGCATTGTGAGAATTAAATATATAAAATGCTCTGCAAGCCTTAACATGCGATACAAATGCTGTTATGATTATTGCTATTGTTTTTCTGCTTGGAAAAGAGGGTGATGACATGACATGTACACAGATAAGTACAATATGAGGTGGGAAGTTACAAGGTGAGGCGGGTGGCAAAATCTAGACAAAGTGCCTTAAGAATCCTTAAACAAGGGACGGCTAGGTGGTGCAGTGAATAGAGCACTGGCACTGGAGTCAGGAGGACCTGAATTCAAATTCGGCCTCAGACACTTAACATTTACCAGCCGTGTGACCTTGGGCAAGTCACTTAACCCCAATTGCCCTGCCTTCCTCCCTCCAAAAAGCAAAAAAAAAAAAAAGAATTCTTAAACAGAAAGAGAATAATCAATAGGAATTTCAGGGAGGGCTTCACAGAGGTGGTAGCATCTGAGTGGAGACTTGAAGGAAGATAAGGATGCTGAAAAGGAGAGATGGTGAAGCAGCACCTTCCAGGCACAGTGGGGGGAAAAGGGGGAAGGATACCTGTATAAGTGGATGGAGATGAAAGATGACTTGTCAAATTTAGGGAGCAGTTCCTGGAATTCAATGACTCAGGAAGACAGTGAGGCTGACACTATGTGGACCTCTGCCTCACTTAAATTCAATTCAGGAGCAAGTCAGGACATCACCCTATGATACCAGCCGTCCTCTTTGAAATGAAGGATGATAAGCAAGGGGCAGCCAATAGTCCAATTTGTCTAGAATGCAGAATATGTGCAGATTTTTAGCACAGAGGCCTAAAGATCGCTTTTCTTTTTCCCATTGGGGAATTTAGAAAGATGCTCTAACTCTTAGCAAGCAACTACTAAAAAAATATAACTCTTGTGGGGTCCCATTGGAAGAGGACTGATCCTGGCACAGTTCTGAGAACTAGGAGGTCATTTGCATGAAATTTTCATCTCATTTGCTTATACACTGTCAATGAATGTGTTGTCTCATTAGCCACCCTTCTACATGTCAATATGACACACAATCACTTATTAAGTGCCTCCTATGTTCAGGATATTGGTTGCTGTTTAGATCATGTGGCCTTTAAGGGTGCCTTGATACCTTAAATCATGTCCTTCAGGTCCCCCACAGACAATACCTTTGATGCCCTCAAGATATTGAAATGTGGGCCCCTCTCCATGTCCTCTGGGCCCACTACAAAGACTTAAGTCCTCGTATCCAGGAGGTCCCCTCCCAGAGCAGATGGAAAAACCTGATCTTGACAACTGTTTCAAAGGAATACAAGGCATCCTCAGGGCCTGTGAGAGAGAATTGAGCTGCATAGTTTCTCACCCATTGTGAGAGCACCATTATTTTTTTTTTTAACAAGGACCAATCAAAGCCTTATTTATAATTTCTAGTTCCTTAATATAATTCCTTAATATAATATAAAGAATAATATAGTTCCTTAATTTCTTCAAGTTTTCTGAGGAAAAAGATTTCTATTTCTTTTTTTAATCTTTTTTTTCCCAAATGCTTTATTAACTTCTGGTTTACATCATTCATTTCTGTCAGATTTTGTGTTACAATTTTTTCTCCATTTTTCCCCTACCCACCACCCCAGAGTAACAGTCATGCAGGATATCCCCTCATCCAATCTGCTCTCTCCCATCTCTTCTCCCATACCCCCTTTGACTTTTCCATTAGGGTGAGGTGAATCCCCTAAACCCATTGCCTGCACATCTTATCCCCCAATTATATGCAAAATAGTGTTAATATATATATATATTTTAAAAATTGATTTTAAAAGGAAGATAAGTAGCTCAGTATATGCTGTACATGTATAGCTATGCAAAACATTACCATGGTAGATATATTGTAAAGGACTGACTGTATTTCCCTCCCTCCCATCCCACCTTCCACCTGGTCCACTCCCCACCTTGATCCTGTCCCTTTTCAAAGCTTGCAACATCCCTCCCCGCCCCAGCCCACCCTTCCCTCCACCACCTTTCCCCATCCTGCTCCCCCCATGCTCCTGTAGGGCAGGACACCCTATTTAGTATGCATGTCATTCTCTCCCTGGGCCAAATTCAATGAGAATAAGGTTTTGCCTTTTTGCCTTCCTGTTCTTCCCCTCCCTTGCAACCACCTTCCCCTGCCTCCTCTACACGAGACAGTTCACCCCATTGTCTTTCCCCATTCCCCCTCACCACATTACTCTCTCACCTCTTAACCTCACCTTTTAAGTATCATCCCTTCCTATTAAATTTGACCTGTGCCCTCTATGTATACCTGAAAACATATGTACACACATTCACATATGTATTCATATGCCCATATGCCCTTCTTCAACTATTTTCATACTGAGAAAAGTTTCATCAGTTACAGTTATTGTTTTTCCATGTAGGAATGTAAATAGTTCAACTTTGATAAGTTCATAGCGATTTCTTTTCCCTGTTTACCTTCTCAAGCATCTCTTGCTTCTTGTATCTGAATGTCAAGTTTTCTATTCAACTCTGGCTTTTTCTTCAAGAATGCTTGAAAGTCCTTTATTCCACTGAATGACCATATTTTCCCCTGAAATGTGATCTTTCTTTTTTTTTTCAATTTAAGTTGTAACCTTTTAGATAGGTTTTCCTCCAATTTAAAAAATGGTTTTCTTTAAAGTTTTGAGTTCAAATTCCATCCCTTTCTTCCTCCCCTTTTCTGTTCCCTCTCCCCTCCCTCACACAGTAAGCAATCGGATATAGGTTAGACATGTGTAAGTATGTAAGACTTTTCCCTATGAGTCATTTTGTACAAAAAGACTGAATAAAAGAAAAAAATGTGAAAAATAGCATGCTTCAGTCTGTATTCAATCAATATTAGTTCTTTCTCTGGAGGTGTTCTTTTGGGATTGTCTTGGACAGGCGTGGGGAACCTTTGGCCTTTAGGCCACATTTGGCCCTCTAGGTCCTCAAGTGTGGCCCTTTGACTGAGTCAAAATTTCATATCATTCTGTGAAGGCTCCGCAGGGTCCCCACCCCTTGGTATTGGATCATTGTATTGCTGAGAACAGCTAAGTCATTCACAGTTCTTCATCAAACAGTATTGCTGTTCCTCTGTACTTTGTTCACCTGGTTCTGTTCTTTTCACTATGCATCAGTTCATGTAAGTCTTTCCAGGTTTTTCTGAAAGCATTTGCCTTGTTATTTCTTATTGCACAATACTATTCTATTACAATCATATACCACAACTTGTTTAGTCATTCCCCAATTGATGGTCATCCCTGTGATGTCCAATTCTTAGTAGCACCATCAGTTATTACGTTACACAGCTTTGTTATAGATAGCTCTGCATGTGAACAGCAGCCCAGGGATGACACCAAACATCTGTATCCAATTAGATGCTTGGCCTTCCCTTCAGCTGCCTGTTATGATGTAGGCTCTGAGTAAATTCCACAGTATGAATGATGTTTCTGTTGATTATGCCACTAGGCAGTAAGGCAAGTGGGACCATACCTCATCAGGGCTGCTTGTGGGAAACCTCCTCTCTTGGACCACCAAGTAAGTGATTCACTTTCCCAGATCTTATCTTGCACTGAATACTCCCAGAAACTCCTCTGTTATTCAGAGAGGCCTCTTAGGGCAAGTATAGGGGTGGGCAGCCTGGATGAACAAAGGCCTTAGAGGAATAGACATCAGCTCTTGGCCAGCTCTTCCTAGTGCTCTTATGTTGGCCAGCTGAGGTCCTAAGTGGTCCAGAGAAGGAAAATCTCCATGTCAGTAGATGGCTCTCTCTCCCTGTTAATTTCAATGCCAATTTTTTACCCTGATATCCTGAATTCCAGTAACATCCTCCAGTTGAAGTCTGGCTTAATTAATTTTTTTTTTGAGAAATGGCATGATAATGTGGAAAGATCACTAGCAAGGACCCAGCTCTGCTCCTGACTAGTTGTGAGACCTTAGTCAAATACTTCCACTCCTCTGATGCTCCATTTCTTCATCAGAAAACTGAAAGGATTGGTCTTCAAGATCCTTTTTAGGCCTAACATTCATTGATCCATCCAAAAAAAGACCAAAATGTGAGGTATGAAGGGGAATGGGAAGAGGGAGGAGAGTGAATCATTTATATGCTGCTAGTCTTGTTGGACTTCATCAGAAGATATGATCCTTTATTTCTAAAAGGAAAATTTAGAGGCAAAATCAAAGGATAATCAAGTTAATTTTTAGAATTTGCAGGATGAGATACTCCTTTCTTTTCAGACACAAGAATCTTTGCCAGACCTGGTCATGGTGAAAACAAATGAAATCTCTCCCCCGATTGCAATGCCTCCATGCTCGGAAGTCAAGTGTCATATTAAGTCAGTGGGCCATCATTTATTCATAGATGATTATATCAAAGATATATTAATATAGCCTTAGGTGGTATGAAATTAGAGCTAATGTGTTTTTATGATGTACGTTACAGTGGCCAATATTTCTCCAATAATGGCATCCTGTTGCTGTCACTTATTAAATAGAGAGGCCAGAGAAGCCCTCAAATATGGGTGGAATTGGCTGGACCCAACAATTGGAGAAGCATTAGAGAACTCAGCTTATTTGTTTATTAGATTTGGCCCTTTGATTGAGTTTAGGAGGGCTGGCTTTGAGGTCACATGCTACGTATTGTCTTTGAAATTAAAACACCCAAGGGGAAGACCAGCCTTGTGAATCATATCCAGGCCAGTAGTGAAGGTTAAGGAGGAGACCAATCCTAACTCACAGCTGTGGGGTTTTGATCAGTGACTTGGAATATTGCAGTCAAGACCAGATTAGATTAGATCCTAGCTTTTGAGTCTCAAAATTTCTGATGTGGCATATTCAGTGGTAAGGTTTATGTGAATGTCAGAATATGTGTATATGTATCTATGTGGCACTTAATAACTCCTTGAGGAACAGAGATAGTTAAATACATATCATTAATATTCCTTTCTACTTGCCTCACATACAGTATTACTTGTTATTTTGTAGAGGTAAGTATAAACCAATGCCAACTCACTTTCCTTTGTAAAGTGAGAAGATTGACCAAGATGGCTTCTAAGGACCCTTGTAGGTCTAACAGAGTATAATTCTAACATTGTCTGACTAACCTTATGTTACCCAGAGCTCCTTGACCATTACTGTGAAGGTTCTATGGTTTTGAGAATTTCACAGACTTTCAGAGTTTGGAGTGCATTGGACTGGGAGTCAGGACACCTAGTTTCTATTCCCAACTTTGACACTGACTAGGTGTATGAAATTGGGCAAGTTATGTCTTTCCTCTTTCCAGCCCCTTCATTTTATAGATGTTGATGTACACAGGTCTCTTCATTCTGATTTAAAGTGGTCACTCCTCTCTTAAAATGTATATTATGTGTTTTCTCTTATTTTTGTGCTCTGTTTTCCTTCACTGCCAAGGAGAATGCCCTTGTACACACTGCCTTTTACCTCCCTTTGTATCTTCAGTGCTTATTAGCACAATGCCTGGTATAACTTTATAAATGTTTATTGACTGACTGACTGAAAGGTGGTAATAGGGATGGAGGAGATAGCGCTATTATCACCATCTGAAATGAATGGTCCGATTCTGTCAGTCATTTGGAAGATTGTGTCATTTAATTGAGACTGGAGATAGTGTAAAGGAGGTCCAGGGTTCGGAGACAGCTTGGGGAATTCAGGGTATAGATATTTCTGGTTACATCTTTGGATATACTTGGCTATTTCCTAGTTATAGCTGTATATAATGAAGAGCATGGTCATGTGGATTTCTTTTGACTAGATGGGACTTCTACATTAAAATTTCTTTACAAAAGTATTTTCTTTTTTCTTTAAAAAGACTGGGTCTTTCTATCTCAAACTATTGCAGGATGGAAATGCTGGGCTACTTATGGACCTACCTCTGACTGGCCTGGAAGCTTTGACCGGCTCAGTTGCCCATCTTGGGCTGGTTCTCACTTCCTTAGGCAACCTGGTGTCCCCGTTTTCCATATTAATACCAAATTTAATGTGGACAGCTGATCAACTTAGGCTGGTATGCTTTAGTGTGCTTGTAAATGTTTAACAATGGCCTCTGAGGGGTGGGGCGTAGAGAATGCACACAGCACACATTTTTAAGCTTAATCTGCAAAATTTTTAAAAAACATACTTTTATTTGTTTTCTAAATATTTCCCAGTTTCATTAAAGAATTTTTTTAACATTCATTTAAAAATTTTTTTGAGTTCTAAATTCTCTCCCACTCCTTGAGAAGGCAAGCAATAGACTGATTACACATGTGAAGTCTTTAATTTGCAATATTCATATTTTCTCCATGACTTTCTTAAATCTAAAAATCAACAAAACAACAAGTCAAGCTCTGATATATAGCATTTGCTGATCTACAAGGTGTAAATCTTCACACTGGAAATTTGATCATCAGCTCTCTCTGATGATTTCTAGCATGCTATTGGATGTGGCCCATGGCAGCTGAGAACTCCCAACCAAGCTTAGGCGATCCACAAACCTTAGCCTCCTCAATACCAGGGATTACAGACATGAGCCACTCACTACACCCAACTAAAAATAGTTTTTTTTTTTACATCAGTCCTATCAGATATCACCCCCTACTAATATCATCAGGTATCACCCCCTATCTCCTAATCCTCCTTCAAAACAAGAAAAATGTGGTTGAGTTGTTTTTTCAGTCACATCTGAGTCTTTGTGACCCCATCTGGGGTTTCTTAGCAAAGATACTGGAATGGTTTTCCATTGCCTTCTCTAGTTCATTTTATAGGTGAGGAAACTGAGGCAAACAGGGTTAAGTGACTTGGCCAGGGCCACACAGTTAGTAAATGTCTGAGGCCAGATTTGAACTTACTCAGGAAGATGAATCTTGACACTGGGCCACCTAGCTGCCCAACAGAGAAAAATAGGTAAGCAAAAATAACCAACACAGGGAACTCATATGACAACATATGCAATGGTGTGTTCACCCCTTTCCCCTCCCCTCCCCTCCCCTTTTCCCCCAAAGAAACCCCTCTCAATTTTTTTTTTGAGGGGGGAGGGCAGGGCAATTGGGGTTAAGTGACTTGCCCAAGGTCACATGGCTAGTTTTTGTGTTAAGTGACTGAGGCCACATTTGAACTCAGGTCCTCCTGACTCCAGGGCTAGTGCTCTATTCACTGCACCCCCTAGCTGCCCCAACCCCTTTCAATTTTCAACTGCAGAGGGATGTTTTGTTATCTGTTCTCTAGGGCTAAGATTCAGAACCATAATTACCCAGAATCCTTTTGGCGTCCTTTTCTTTTACATTATTGAGGTTACTAAATGTGATGTCTATTGCTCTTAAAATTAGTTTGGGATAGGGGAATCTAAGTGGCACAGTGGATAGAGCTCTGGCCCTGCAGTTAGGAGGATCTGAGTTCAAATCTGGCCTCTGACCTTGTGTAATACCAGGAAAGCCACCTAACCCAAAACAAACAAACGCCAGGGAAAATTTTCTGTGTGTCTTTTGGGGCTTTTTAAATGAAGAAGGAAGAGAACCCTGTTATCTGCATGGGGAAAAAAATTCTAGACTCATAATATAGCTTAGGAGAATATTAAGAGAAAAGAGTGAATGTATGGACCTGGTGAGGACATTTTACAAAGATGAAACTTCTCTAACCTGGAAGGATGGTATATTCTAGAAGACAGAATTGGAAAATATGAAGTCATCATGAAGGGGATGGAAGAACAGAAGGAATGGTGGAGGCAGGGGGAGAGAGGAGGAGGAGGGGCAATGACCTTGAAGTAGGGTGTTAGGCCCTTGGTGTTTCTCTAAAGATAGATCAATGAAAAGACAGGATCAAGGGCTTCACAGGTTTGGGATACAAATATTAAAAACAATGAAAACAACAGCAGCCATGGTTTACCCTTATATAATACTTCACAGTTGGGAAGCATTTATAATTTCATTTGATCCTCACAACAACGATGGGAAAAAGAGAATACAAGCACTAATGGTAACCCATTTTTCAAGTTGGGGAATTGAAGGAAATAGGAGTTCAGAGAAGGCATGTGGCTTGAAGGTCTCCCTACTAGCAAACGGCAAGGGTGGGATTTCAAACCTGAGTCATCACTCTGACTCCAAGCCCAATGCTTCTTCTCTATTCCTTTGTCTCAAGTAAGAGACCCTTGCCCAAAGGAATTGTCAGTCCCTAAAGGTGGAGGAAGAATTGAAGTGTCAAGAAAAGAAATTAATATTGACAGCACTATGGAGGCAGTTTTTTTTCTAGCTTGATAGAGACAGGACTGAAGGGTCTTAATAAATACTTACTGGGCTGGATTAGATAGGCCACGGCCTCAGGCCTTTTTGTGCCTTTGGAAATTAAGGGAATAAAAAATAAAGGGTGGAGAAATTAAATGAGTGAGAGCCTACATAAAGACATCTCCTCTAGAGTGGGCAGAGAAAGCCCAAGGAGGAAGTTGGAATAATACTTCTTGCCAAAGACGGTTGAAGGATGAATGGCAGTGAGTTTGAGGTCAATAAGCAGGTCTGGACTGAAAAATGACTCATTTTTTACAACTGACTGCCCCCACACCTCCCCTACTGAGAGAAATTCTGCTCTTCTGGTGAAAAAAACTTAGAGCTTAGAGAAATTCTGTGGGTTCAGAAGTGAAAGAAGGAAGCTGTGAAAAGCAGACAAAAACATGGGGGAGGTTTGTCCCCTTCAGAGGCCAGCTCCTGGGCAGGGCGGCCTGACCTCTCAGCCCAGCTCCCTTTCCTGACACTGCACCTTTCCCCTTTGGATTTTTCCATTCCAGATGGCCACATAACCAGAAATTCTACCACTAAGTGCCTGGGGTACAAAGACAATATTTGTACATTTGGGTTAACATCCCTTTTTATAAAAATACATAGGCTTCTCTTACCTGCCCAATAGGGGTGGGCGGTGGTAGTGGAGGGTGGAAGGGAATAAACATTTATGTAGCACCTACCAGCACGTATTTCTTACACATGCACCTCACTACTATTATGGTGGAAGTTTAAGCTTACTCCTCCCATGGATGCTGTGTGTATTTGTGGGAAGGAGTGAACCTGGTATTAGCTCTCTTTACCATGTTATTTAAGAATAGTGGTGGCTGCCCTCCAGGGACCCAACCTACTATTATTATTTCTATTTCTTCTTCCTTCTTCTTCATCTCCTTTCTTTCTTCTTCCTTCTCCTTTCCCTTCTTCTTCTCCTTCTTCTCTTTAAAAAAACTGAAACCATTTACTTTTTGCTCCATGCAGTTTTCATTTTTGATTTTTTGAAATATAGCTCTAACAACAACAATATAGCAATAACCACAACCATACCTACTATGGGCTAGGCACTTTTTACAAATATTATTTGATTATCATAAAATCCTGCAAGGTAGGTGCATTTATTTTTTGAGAGGAGGGAAGGTAAGGCAATTGGGGTTAAGTGACTTGCCCAAGGTCACACAGCTAGTATGTGTGTCATGTCTGAGGCCAGATTTGAACTCAGGTCCTCCTGACTTCAGTGCTGTATTCACTGTACCACCTAACTGCCCCTAGTAGGTGTTTTTATTATCCTTATTTTACAGTTGGAGAGACTGAGGTAAATAGTGGAAAGAACACTTACTTTGGACTTAGGTGACATGGGCTCAAATCCTGCCTCTGACACTTTGGACAAAGTCACAACCTCCCAGGGCACCAGTTTCCATTTCTGTAAAATGAATGGCTTGGATTAGATGCCCTCTGATGTTTTCCCCAGTTCTAGAGCTATGATCCTGGATCTGTGTCTGTAAGAAATATTTGAAAAAGTAAGGAATGGATTCTATAAGAATAGAAGAAGTATGGGACTGTACCAGCTACATATTGGCCCCTCCATATAGTCTATGGTAGTGAGACCAAGTTTGAGGTGGAGGGAGAGAATAAGGGAATAAGCATTTATTAATCACCTATTCCTATGGCTCAGGCACTGTGCTAAGCACTTTATGAATATTATCTCATTTGTTGAGTTTTGAAAAGTTCTAAAGTGTAAGGAAAATCCCCAAATCCCAACTTTCCTTAGTGACCTATTTGGGGGTCCGTGTAAAAAAGGCCTGCATAGGTTTGTGAGTGATATCTGCGAAGTCATGCCAACCTAATCTCATTTACTTCTTGACTGGGATACTAGGCTGATAGTATGAGAAGCATTGTGGGATAGTGAAATAGAGAGTGGACCCTGGAGCCAGGAAAACCTAGGTCTGAGTCCTTCCTCTGACAATCATTGTCTGTGATTATGGGTAAATTCCTTAATCTCTCAGTGCCTCCAGGCAACTTGCCAAGGCTATAAATTATTTATAAGCTACCCACCATCAAAGGGGGGAGTTCTCCACGTTGATAAAATCATGACTTCACCCCCAAATCCCCCACAAAATATACAAGCATATTAATTGAGTACATAATGACAAACTTGCTGTCCAGTCATTTTCAGTCATGTCCAACTCTTTGTGACCCAATTTGGGGTTTTCTTGGCAGAGATACTGGAGTGGTTTGCTGTTTCCTTCTCTACCTCATTTTACAGATGAGGAAACTGAGGCAAATAGGACTAAGTGACTTGCCCAGGGTCACACAGCTAATAAGAGTCTGAGGTCAGATTTGAACAGTCTTCCTGACTCCAGGCCCAGTGTTCTATCCATTGTTTCACAATGCCAAGCATAGTTGTGCTAGTCACTGAGGATGCAAAGACGAAAAATAAAACCAGTCCCTGCCTTCAAGAAATTTATAATCTACCTAGGGAATACTTCGTGTTCACATGTATGCATAATAAAGGGAAACTGAGGAAGGAGAGAGTCCTGAAGACTGAAGGAATTGGGAAGCATTTTGTTGAGAAAGTGGCACCTGAGTTCATCAAGGTGGACAAGAAGGCAGAAGTGAGGAAGGAGGGCAGTCTGGGTAGGGAGAGTGGAATACACGGGAAAAAGAAGGAATACTGAGCTTAGAAAATGGTCAGTCATCCCGTTTGGTTGGAACATAGGACTTTTGAAGGAGTTGTATGAAGTAAGCTTAGGAGCGACACTGGGCATCCTTAGTCTCACTGTCTTAGATGACATGAAAGGACCACGCAGCTGACTCAGCCTCATATTTCTTTTTTTGCTTTTATTTTTTCCTTTTTGGATGGCAGTTGGGGTTAAGTAACTTGCTCAAGGTTACATGGATAGGTTTTTTTGTTTGTGTGTGTGTTAAGTGTCTGAGGCCGGATCTGAACTCAGGTCCTTCTGACTCCAGGGCCGACGCTCTACTCACTGCACCACCTAGCCGCCCCCAGCCTCATATTTCTTATATTTTTACAAAATCCATTCATTCCTTTTCCATATATTTCTTGAACATCTCTTATAGATACATAGATCCAGAGCTAGGAGGGACCTCAGAGATGACCTAGTC
The DNA here is from genome assembly GCA_011680675.1 of Gymnobelideus leadbeateri. Classification (NCBI taxonomy): domain Eukaryota; kingdom Metazoa; phylum Chordata; class Mammalia; order Diprotodontia; family Petauridae; genus Gymnobelideus; species Gymnobelideus leadbeateri. The sequence goes on along the minus strand of WOXC01009676.1, from coordinate 449,631 downwards.
TGAACCTTTTATATATAGATAAGGCCCTAACTGGCAACCTCCAAGGAGTTTATATTTCATCCAGTAGCTAGGATAATGGGGAGTCAGAGAAGGTTTTTGAGCTGGGGAGAGACTTGGTCAGGAAGATTAATAATCTTTAGGAAGATTATTTGTGTGAAGGGAAGAGAGACTAGATCCATGAAGACCAATTATGAAGTTAGGACATGCGATAGATAATTGGCCAATACATGACAAATTCTTTGAACATGAGCCATCTGCTCAGCACAGAGCCGAAGAACATCGATGCTTGGGGAGCTTACTTCCAAGCATGTATAATGGAGGTCCCTGGCCTTCACTTCAGTGGAAGCACAGTTATGGGTGACTGTTGCCTGCTTGTTTACTGAGTAGAGAAGAGTCTTTTGATTGGCTGCTCATCCAGTTTTATGCTATGCATACAAAGGGCCCTGACTGACTTTTCTTTTCTCCCCTCTCCCTTTCCCCTCCCCTTTTCTCCCCTTTCCTCCTCTCCTCGTCTTTCCTTTCCTTTCCTTTTTGCTTTTTGGAGTGGGGCAATTGGGGTTGAGTGACTCACCCAAAGTCACACGGCTAGTTTTTTGTGTAGTGTCTGAGGCCATATTTGAACTCAGGTCCTCCTGACTCCAGGGCTGGTGCTCTATTCATTGGGCCACCTGGTTGCTCGCTAATTGACTTTTTGAAGCTCACAGGGTTGTAGCCTATCTCCCATATCTGTCTCCCACACTCCTTCACACAAGATCAGGAAAGAATGAGATTCACTGGAGTTAGAAAAACAGCCACGCCATGGCTTTGTGGTGGCCTTGGTGGAGAGAGGAGGCTGCTTTTGATCAGCCACTTTTTAGTTGTGTCCAACTCTTTGTGACCCCATTTGGGGTTTTCTTGGCAAAGATACTGGAATGACTTGACATTTTCTTCTCCAGCTCATTTCACAGATGAGGAAACTGAGGCAAACAAGTTTAGGTGACTTGCTCAGGGTCACACAGCTAGTGTCTGAGACCAGATTTGAGCTCAGGTCTTTCTGACTCTAGGCCCAGCACTCCACCCATTGCACCACCCAGCTCTCCTGGAAGGGACCTTACAGGCCATCATCATACCCAATGTACTTCTTTCACAGACCACAGTTTTTCTCTAAACCCTTTCTTTCTATTTACATTTATATTTCCAGCCTGTACCACCTCTTGGGAGCAATGAGGCAATGAGTTCTATACCTGTATTCCCTGCTGTGCAATTTCTTTAACTCATCCCTCTCAAACTCTAAAGGAATACCTTTTATGAGTCTCTTGGATTTTGTAGAACAAGTCTATTTTACCTTTCTCTTGTCCCTTTTGGATGTTTTAAGCCTTTGTCTCAGCTTATCAGTGCTTTTAGGATATTTCATTTCTTAACCAGGAGCCAAAGACCAAGATCTGTAAAATATAGTCATTTCTATTTCTAAATCTATGATCTTTGCAGAGGGGCAGCTTCTGCAAACAAATCTCTGTTAGAATGAAACTCTTTTGTAGTAGGGAATATTCATTTGTTTTTGTAATCCTCAATGCCTGGTACATTGATTGGGAATGCTATCATAGAGCCAGAATTTCCAGGTGCTCAGCCACTGCCATGCCTCCTTCCATCTCTCCTTTCTTGAAAAGTACCCAGAGTGTAGATTGTTTCTTAGATCACTGGGCACATGCCTGGTTGTCCTCTAGAGGTATCTCTGCTGCGGCCCCCCTCCCCATTCCATCCCCATTCCTCTTTCCCTCCTGAAAGACCATAGTTTATAGGGAACACTGCTTCAACCTCAGGATGTTAGGTGAGCTGATCTGAGACTAGAAAGCTTTTAGCAAGTGTCAAAATTCAGGAAAAGCCCAGTGACCTTAAGGGATGTCTGGAACAGAATTCCAAAGAGGAAAATGGAATTCCTCTCCATCCCATACCTTACCTGCCTCAAACAACTACTCAAACAAAGTTCCTTCTCTTTGGGATTAGATAGTCTCTCTCTAGCTTTATTATATAACTATGCTTTTCTGCTTTCTGGTGGATTTGATTGGGACATGAATTGAGGTAGCTCATGAAACCATTGCGAATGGAGTTTTTCAGTCATTGGATCATTCCCACCTTCTCCCATTGATTCAACAACTGCAGTTCTGTTTGGGGTTCCTTGTCAAAGCTACATTTCAAAGGATCATAAGATTTAGTACTGAAAGGGATTTTAAACATCATTTCTACAATCCCTTCATTTCAACAAGGAGGAACTTGGAGCCCAGAGAGGTCAGGCAACTTGCTTAAAGTCACACAGCTAATTAGTGATGGATATCTTAATCCAGATCTTCTGAGTCCAAATCCAGTCTTCTTTCCTCTAGAGCAGGGATTCTGAGCCAAGAGTCCATGAACTTGCTTGAAAAAAAATTAATAACAATATTTCAGTATAATTGTTCTCCTCTACAATCCTATATATTTTATTTTATTCATTTTAAAACTGTTATTCTAAGAGATGTTCTTAGCTTTACCAGATGGTCAAAAGGAGGTTTTAAAGTGAATAAAATAAACCCCCTGCTCTGTAGTATATGATAATTTTCCTTCCTAGAACATCACCCGGGCTTCTTTTCTTTCATCTTTGGAAGCCTTAATTTGGTCTAAGCTTTGGACTCTGAATGAACATTGGTCTCCCTTCCCCCTCCTTCCACCTCTCTCTCCCCCCTTCTCCTCACCTATTGTTCAGATCCAGGGTGGTCCCATGGACAGCTAGAGGAGGGATCACTCAATAGAACCTTCCCAATAAGTCTTAATGAATATTCACTCATCAGAAAACCCTCAAAAAGCACAGAGATTCATAAGCAGAAGGCCCTGGGGATACAAACTGTTACCTGAGAGCCCAGTAGTATGGAGACATTGTTATTTAAGGGTTTCTTAAAGTATAATTTTTACATTCTGGAGTATAGGCAGCAGGGGAGTTTTAGTGCTGCCCTGCTTTATAAGGGTCATTACTTATCCTGATTGCAGGCGAAAAGCTCCAGAAACACACAGGAAACATACACACACACATGCAAGATATGCATAAGCCAAGTATATACCATGCCTAGATAAAAGGTATGGATCCAAGGCACATGCATGTACAAGGGCACACTGAATCTATATACTTATATATGTAAAGTATATAGGTACCGGTACCTGTACACACACAAATACAGACTGTAACAAAATGGAGTTCTCCAAAGCATCACAACCAAATGTTGGGGCCTCCAGGAATTGTTACACATGCACCATCTCCCTGCCCTGTCCCTCCCCAGGAATAAGGATCATCAGTGGGATTCACCATTAGCTTATCATAATTCAGCCTTCCTTGGGGAAGGAGTGTGTGTGTGTGTGTGTGTGTGTGTGTGTGTGTGTGTGTGTGTGTAGGTAGTGGTCTGACTACAAATAGAACTTCAGACATATAGATAAGTACACACCCAGATGTGCATGAATGCCCATGGTTACATGGACACAAATACCCAAACCTTCAACTAATGTAGAGAGAGAAAAAGAGGGAGAGATAGCAACAGAGAGTAACTGGAGAGAGACAGACAGTCCACTTTGGCATCAGGTACCCAGTTTACTAACCTATTTTTTGAAATTCAATAGGAATAGGAACTGAATCTCTAATTTTGTTAGTTCTGGGAACTCCCTGATAGGAAATTTACTAACGCAGATCAGCAACTTTTTTTTTCTTAATTTATCTCTGAAAGGTGAGACAGGTAACAGAGTCAGCTTGTCACGGAGACTGAACCCAGGGCCTCCTGGATCCAGCATTACTCTGCAATTCAAGGCTGAGCTGCCTCTGCAATTCTACATGCACTGAGAAAATGTGCTCATTGTACAACGGGAGCCAATGTCTCGTCTGTGGGATCCTCTCCGGAATTAACCTCTGAACTTTGTCACCAGGCCCCCTGAACTCTGAAATTCTGCTCTAATTAGAGTATATGGTTTCTTCTGCTCATACATTTTCCCTCTGGTTGGTATTGATCTCTGCTCTATAGGGGAGCTGACCAACTGTTGACAATTTATAGTCACATAAATAGAGGAACTCTTGTGAAAGCCCAGCTTTTAACCTCCCACTTCATTCACCTCTCCTCCGAGGCCACTGAAGGAAAGATATAGATCTCAGTTTCTAGAACAGGAGAAGGAGAGGGTCCGAAGAGGGTGGGCATCTCCTCAATGGAGAGTTCCACTGTCTAGGAGGAGAAGCCCTCCTGAAGCCAGAGTCTTTCCCAAATGGAGACGTCACTAATTGAAAAGGACAGGAGCTAGTGGAGATCTGCATGAAGGCCACCATTGGTTCCCCTCCTTGGGGACCCCCACCCCTTTCATCCTCTCTGCAGGGAATCTGGGCTGTAGGCAGCCTGTACCAACAGTATTTCTGATAAAATCACTTTCTCCATCTGGCACTGAGAAATTTCTCTGCAGCGGTTTTTTTTTTATTATGTACCAAAAAGCAACTTAGATAATACTTGAAAGATATTATGATCCTCTCCTATTAACATCTGAATACAGTTGAGCGTCTGCTGCCTAGATAAGAGGAGTCGTCCTCTGAGCGCCTTTGAACAGCTGCAGCTTGGGCAGCACAAACCCGGGCTTACAATATTGCCAGTCCTATCTCCTCCATCTTTACACTGGAGAAACCTCTAATTTCGGGTTTTAAAAGACTCTACTCTTTCACAGCTCCTTATCTTTGACTTTTCCCAGGGAAGGAAGCAGCTTAAGAGTGGAAGGTTATTTGTTTATTTAATTAAACTCCCAGTCCACGAGCTCAGGCCAGTTTCACTAGTCCCCAAGGGCTGTGACATCCCACTTACTTCTGAGGTTGACTCCCTCATTCATCATCAACTGAGCCCAGGGGGAGGGAGCAGAAAAGGGTGCATATGTGAGGGTGGGGTCTCCAGGGAAGGATTCAGAGACATTTCCAATGCTGTGATGGAGTGGGAATGGGAGAGTCTGGAAAGGCCTAAGGTTGGGGAGCCCAGGCAGCCGGGTGTGAACCTGGAGGCCAATTCTTGGGGAAGGACAAATCCCACCAATGAATGGTTTGAATCTCAATTCTGTGGTTTATTGTCCATGTGACTTTGAACAAGCCATTCAGCTTCCCTGGGTCTCAGTTTCCTCATCTGTAAAATAAGTGGGAGGGACTAGATAAAAGGTTCTCTGCCTTTTTTTGGCCCTAGAGTCCTTTGGCAGCCTGGGGAAGCCTATGGGGGAAGGTAAAAGGAATGAGCATCCAGGAGACGCCAGGCATTTCACTAAACACTTTACAAATATGACCTCATTTGATTCCATTTGATCTCATTTGGAACCTTTCAGAATAATATTTTTAAATTCATAAAATATAATACATAGGATTATAAAGGAAATTAATGGATTAGAAATAGTTTATATGGGGCAGCTAGGTGGCACAGTGAATACAGCACCAGCCCCGGAGTCAGGAGGACCTGAATTCAAATTCGGCCTCAGATGCTTAACACTTACTAGCTGTGTAACCTTGGGCAAGTCACTTAACCTCAATTGCCCTGCCTTCCCCCCTCCAAAAAAGCAAAAAAAAAAATAGCTTATATATGTAATATATTAGACCTATTAGACTTACATTTGCCCTATATATAAATCTACCATATGTCTATACATATGTGGATAGAAATAGATAGATAGATAGATAGATAGATAGATAGATAGATAGATAGAAAGAACCAATTTCACAGACTGAATGGTAAGTATTCCTGGATTAGATGATATCTAAGGATCCCTTAGCTCTAAATTCTTTGACAAAAGTTTTCTCTAACCATTCCCTATAGGAAAAGAGATGTGCACTCCGTGCCTTTAGAAAAGGACAATTATGGCTAAATGCAGGTGACTGAGAAGCTACATGAAACCAGCTGCCACAAGAGCTTGTGAATGAATACATGAAAAAGCATTGATACACTGCTTATCCTGTGCCAAGCCCTGGAGATACAAACAAACACAAAAAAGCAAAGATAGTCTCTTCCCTCAAGGAGCTTACATGCTAATGGGGGGAGACAACAGTAAAGGGGAGCAGTGATAATGGGAGGGAAAAATATATATATACACACATATGTATGTGTAGATATGTATAAACATACATATAATATATGAAATATGTGTGTGCTGTTTATTTTTTTCCTGGGAATTCTGTACTGACTACAAACAACATCCTACTTACATTCAGAAGGTCACAACTTCAAATATATCATGATATGTGAACTACCTGAAATTAGGGAATATTTAATTTTTGATTTTATGTTATCAATACCTGCCTCCCAAAGTAACAAGCATGTAGTTTTCACTTAATAAATGCTTGTTGATTGAATAATTTTCTTAGGAGGGCTCTATTAATTGCTACCTAATAACTGGGGCTCCTTATTCCCATCCTCTCCCTTGGAGTGGGGGAAAGTGACTAATTGGTAACTCCCTTGAGATTCCAAAGACTGATCACCATCCCGAAGTTAGAGTTATTGGAGGCACCTGTAGATTCTTAAATCTTATATCTAAAGCCTGGTCAATGCTCCTTTTTCTAAGATGCAGGAGGGTTGAGGCAACAGGATAGTAAAAATGGATTTGAGCTGCAATTTTGTGTCAACAACTTTATTGCCTCAGTTTCCTCAACTATAAAATGAAGACGTTGAACTCTGAGGTCCCTTCTAGCCCTGGCTAGGTCTGAGATCCTATGATGCTTTTAAATTGGGTTTAATGGAGAACTGTGTGAAGGCTTGTGAAGCCAGTACCATTGTAGTCACTGATCTGAATTGGTGGAAAGAATTTCCATAATGAGACTTCCCTGTTTATCAATTAACATGTATTTCTTAAATATGTACTATGTGCCCGGTACCCTAAATCAATGAAATCCCAGTCCTAGACCCCTATTCTATTCTACCCCTCACCAAAAACAAACAAACCCCAAACCCTGACTGGATCAATATTCATAGAAACAGGTAGTGAAAATACTCTATTTGACAGTCTGTCTTCTCTGTCTTAGAATAGGTACTATTAGAGGTTTCTATGGAAGTTCAAGCTCCTCTGGAGAAGAATGTTGCTGTTGTTTGTCCTTTGTTCTCAAAGAGGACCATGACATCAGGAAGGTGGGGCCATGATTTGCAAGTGAATTGGATTTAAGTGAGAGAGGACAGTGTAAAGTCACCAGCCTCACTTTCTCCTCTGGAGATACCTGGGTCCAGTGGCAAATTATAGATCAGTATGACTGGAGATGGCTCCAAGTGCAGTGGGAGACCTTGGCCTTTTTGAGTTAAGGTCTTTCCCACATCTCAGTTTGACTGAGGTAATACCCATTCAGTAATTAATGCTAAGTAAGAAATGAGGCAAAGAATGGCCTCTTTTACCTAGTTTAAAAAAAAAATCAATTTGGGAGGGGAAGGCCCTCAGAGTTTCTGGTCAAAACAGAACCAATTGCTATTTTCATTTACCCTGAGCCATCAGGGCTCAAACAATGACCTAGTACTTGGGCTTGGACCTATTGTTGGCCAATCAATGAAAGCCAAAGTGATTTGGGTTTTAGGCATGGTCCTTAAGAAAGACATCTTGAAGAGCAAAAGAACTGGGGCTCTGGCCAAGAATATCATACCCTGAATGAAAAAAATGGACATTTGATAAACTCTAAGACTTTCAAGACTTTGTTAAAGAAAAATCCTGAACTTAATAGAAGAATCAACATAAAAGAACCAAGAGAAATATAAGTTATATAACAAGGACTGATTATAAGGGATCCATAAGGACCGACTGTTTACTTTTTATATATGTAAAATGTATGCCAAAGATTCTTATCAATAATTTGGTAGCTCATAAGAAAGATTGGGGTAAACCTGAGTATGATGTAAATTTAAAAAGTAAAACCATTTAGGAACAGCTTAAAAGAGTAATTATTTTATACAAATGAGGTGCAAGAGGAAGAAATATACAGAGGAATTAAATGGGGGAGGAGGACTGGTGGTTCTGGTAACCCACTGTCATCAAGAATGGGTTTAAGAGGGAATAATATATATATGTATATATATATTAGTAGAGTATGTATATGTATGTAGTTCTTAGTTTCTCTTGCACTTCTCAAAGCTACCAGCAGATGACATCATAAGTCCTTTTGCTTGGGGGGAGAAATCTGTCTTAGGGTCTACCTCTGTACTGTGAGGGAAGTACCTTTGGGATTTTCCTATCTAGAAAGGAGATCCAGGTTTATCCTGAAGTTGACTAGAAAGACTAATAGAAAATGGTGTTTCCACTCTGAAGGTCCTCCTTTACTCTATATTTCCCCTGACCCCTAGCTTTATAGAAGTTGACCCAGAAATCAGGAGCACATTCTATGTTCCTCATCTTTGAATGGATGTCTGTCATCAGTATTAAGTTGGATTGGGAAGTGATGTCTCCAAAATCTAATGTCTCTAATTCATCTCTTCCCGCCCTCCCCTATCCCACCCCAACAAGGAGCCCCTTAGGGCTAGATAAACTTGATAATCCTCTCTTCCCTTTTCTACCCCTTCTCTTCCCCTCTTCATCCTCCCCTCCACCCTTTTGCGCGGCCATTTTTTGAGTTAAACTGGAAAGTTAAGCCTGTATTGCAAATAAAGCAAAAATGCCGGCCAGCCTGCTTTCCTAAAGGCATCACAAACAGATTCCCAAAGTCAAGAGAGAGACCCTAAAGCCATATCTGCGCCAGCCCATTCAGACAAACAGGGTGAGTGCCAGCTGGCTGAGACTGGAGAGGAAAGCTGAGCTCTCCCTGGGCTGTCCTGCTCTCAGCTTTTGAGAAATTGGTTTTGTAGATGGCTGCCATAGCCAGGTTGGGGCTACAGGCCTAAGGCCTTGAAAAAATATCACTGCTTCTCTCACCATAAAGCTAAAACATTTCATAAGGGGTTTGGATTTCACCCCTGTGGATGAAATACCCTGGGGGTATGCACATGTCTAGTGTACTTGTGCTTGCACTGGCCCTAGGCTGGGGTAGGCTGGTAAATGTTTAACAATCAGGTGTCCAGTACTCTGGAGACACTTTTAAGTTTAGCCTTTATTATTAATACTTTCTGAAGTCTAATACTAATACTTTAATGGTTATCTAATACAACCATTAGAACAATAAACCAAACCCTGCTTTGTATGTAACTTTGGCCAGTTTCTGAGGTGTAAATGTTTACATACTGATGTTTAACTATCCACCAATTCAAGCTGGCTCCAGCATACTTCTGCTGGGAAATCAATTCTTATTCACAATCTGTTTTCTCTTAATTCTTGCCTTTTTCTTTGTCGAATAGTGAAAAGAAGCCTAGACTTGCCACAATCAGAAATGGGTTTCAGTTCTGCTTCTGACAATATAACTATATGCAGTGCTAATACTTTACATATATTATCTCATTTGATCTTCACAATAATCCTGTTACTGATGAGGAAACTGAAGTTGAGAGAACTTAATTGACTTGCCCACAGCCACATAGCTAGAAAGTGTCTGAGGTAGGATTTAAACTCAGGTCTTCTGGCACCTATCCACCGCTCAATCCAGTTTCTTCAACTATAAAATAGATGACAGCATCTACCTTTCAGAGTTCTTAGGATGATCAAATGAGATTACATTTGTAAAGCACTTAGCACAGTGCCCGTCCTTTTGGTTCTATCCATTTTCTCTGTTCTCTCCAAGTATTTCTGTCCTTTAATTTCTTTTTCAGCTAGATCATTTTTTGCTCTATCCTTTCAGTTCATTACCTTCCCTTTTTGTTACTGCCTTCACCTTGATTCTTCTCCATTCTTTCTTTGTATTTTTCTCCTACATATATTTCCTTTTGTTCTCATTCAGTTTCTTTCTGTTCGTACCTTCCCTCTGCCTGCATTGCCCTACAATGTGATCTTTTCCTTATTTTTGTCTTGGTGGTGGGAGTTCATAGGATGAGTGTTCTAGACCTGGAAGGGACTTCATGTATCATTGGCTCATCCCCATCCTCAATTTCTAGATGAGGAAATGGAGACTCAGTGAGGTAATAAAACTCTCCCAAGTCCATACAGGTAATAAGTGGCAAAAGGAGGTGGGATGGCATTCAGACTTAGGTTCTCTGACTCCAGCTTCTATACTTTATATCTTTTTCTTTTGTTAAAATTCAGGTTTCATTTATAGTCCTTTCACCTTCCTTTCTCCCTCCCCATTGAGAAAGCAAGAGAAAAACATCCTTTATCATACACATGTATAATCAAGCAAATTTAATTCCCACTCTGGTACATATTTATGCATATATACATTATGTATGTACATCCACATCCACATACATAGTCATATATCTCATTGTGCTCTCTCAGTCTATCACTTCTCTATCTGGATGTGGGCAGCAGATTCATTATGAGTCCTCTGGAGTCATCATAGAACTGGTCTTTGTGTTGATCAGAGTTCCTTAGACTTCCAATGTTTTTTGTCTTTATGATATTGTTGTTATTGTATACATTGTTCTCTTGGTTTTGGTCACTTTGCTTTGTATAAGTTCATACCAGTCTTCTCAGATTTCTCTGAAAGTATCTTCTTCATCATTTCCTTCAGTGCAATACTATTCTATCGTATTCATATTCCATAACTTGTTTAGTCATTTCCTAATTGATGGGAATTCCCTCAGTTCCCAATTCTTGGCCACCATAAAAAGAGTTGCTATAAATATTTTTCTCCTACTTACAGATCCATTTCTTTGTTCTTTTTTTTTTTGGGGGGGGGAGGGTGAAGGTAGGGCAGTTGGGGTTAAGTGACTTGCCCAAGGTCACATAGCTAGTTTTTTGTATTAAGTGTCTGAGACCAGATTTGAACTCAGGTCCTCCTTACTCCAGGGCTGGTGCTCTATTCACTGTGCCACCCAGCTGCCCCCTCTTCTTTGTTCTTTAATCTCTTTGGGGAGTATCACTGGGTCAAAGGGAATGCACAATTTAATAGTTTTTGGTTATACTTCCAAATTCTTTTCAGAATGGTTGGACCAGATCACAGTTATACCAACAGTGCATTAATGCACTTGTTTCCCATGGCCTCTTCCACATTTGTCATTTTCCTTTTATTGTCAGTTTTGCCAATCTGATGGTAGTATCTCAGAGTTCTCTTAATTTGCATTTATTTAGCTAATTATTAGTGATTCAGAGTGTTTTTTTCATATAGCTATTATAGCTTGGATTGCTTCCTCTGAAAACTGCCTATTCATATATTTTTACTGTCAATTGGGGAAATGGCTCTTACTCTCATAAATTCGACTCAGTTCCTTTTATATCTTAGAAATGAAACCTTTATCAGAGAAACTGGCTGCAAAGATTTCACCCCTCCTGTCAGTTTTCTGTTTTTCTTCTAATTTTAGTTGCATTAGGGCTTTTTTGGTTTAATTTTATGTTATAAAAATTATCCACTTTACTTCTTCTAAACTCTAACTCTTGTTTGCTCATGAACACTCCCCTATTCATAGATCTAAGAGGTAATTTCTTCCACGATCTCCAATATTTTTGTGATGTCACTCTTTGTGTCTGAACCATGCACTCATTTGGAGCTTGCCTTGATATGCAGTGGGAGCTGCTGTTCTCTACCTAGTTTCTGCCAGACTGGTCTCCTCTATTCCCAACGGGTTTTGTTGAATAGAGAGCTCTTAGTTCTATGCCTTTCCCTTTGTGCTGCAATTTGTGTTTATACCATAATACAGGCCTGCACAACATATGGCCTGTGAAAAATGTAGAAATATAAATGAAAGTGAAAATGGAACAGGTGCTTTGTCTATGCCCCACTTAACCCGCCTTCCACTGGTCACTATTGTGCCGGTCATGTAACTTAACAGGTAGGTGGGTACTACCCACGCTCTCCTGTTTGTCACGTGACCCCTGGCAACCAACCATCGTCATTTTGTCTCTAGTCTGAGAGGAGCAATAGTCGTTACCTTTCCACTGTATTTTTGGTCATTACTGGCATTGAACAGGGACAGAGTGAGTACAGCCACGTGCCAATGCAGCTGACACCCGCTATGCTATGAGTGGCAACATCATGAGGGCTTCTTCCCTTCCCTCTCTGCTCGGCCACCCTCCAAATTACACGGGTGTCTGGTGTTCTCTCCATGGTCAGACACTCAGTTCAGTATTTCTTTGTTATATGAGCAGTTGCTGTTGAGATATTTTTGGCTCTAAAACTAAGTTTTTGGGGTGACTTTGTAAAATGGATGGTTAAAAAGAAACAGAAGATTGAATCAGAACAGAGAGTGTTTAAACTGGAGTCGACAATAGACACTTGGTTGCTTACATGGGAGACAAAATGTTGTGCCTTGTTTGCTGAGAAGTAATAGCTGTTCTGAAGAGATATAATCTTTGTCACCATTTCGAATCAAAACATCCTGGCTTAAGCAAATTGGATACCAATGAGAAACAAATGAAAGCATCCAAATTATTGAAAAATCTCATCGGGGAGCAACATTTTTTCAAGAAATCAGACTCAGAAAATGAGGTGGGCTACTAAGGTTGTTTTTCAGATTTCTAAAGAAATTGATTTCGAACATGATTCCAGAGTATGATGAACTGATTGTTGACAAGAAATACAATACGTCCCATTAACTAAATGTAAACAGTAAAAAACCCCTGAAAAATGTATTAAGCTTGTATTGCTTAGCAAAATTTCAAATATTAATGTGGTTACATGATAAATAAAATTCTTAAGTAGTAAGTGTAACTAATTGATATTAATTGAATTTCCCCTTTTAAAATATGACTTATTTGCAAAATAGTCTAATAATTAATTCTACATTTACATGGAAAGTGAGCTGCTAAAAACCTAGCTGAGGCACAAAGAAATTTAGCTTATTTTAATTTTGACTCCTACCTATTGCCAAGTTGTATAGGTCTGCCATAATGAGAAGACCTAAGTGTCCTCAGGAATGGCACATGCCCATTGTAATATGCTCTATTTAATCAGAATATAGGTATGGATCTTTGTCTACCCTGTCACAATGAACAAGTAAATCCCTTGGCTATGTAGTTTTGTTTATATCCTCCCTTTTGCCCTTTCTCCTTCCCTTATTCTCTTCCTCCATGGAATTTAATGAAGGTAGAGTTTGCTGGTACTACCCAGGTCACAGATGTGTCCATGCCTCAAGGACCAGAGATTCTTGAAGATGTAGGAACTCCTTTAACCAACAAAGATCACAACCTGACTGTAATTTATAGTCTTAGAAAGTCACCAGAGGCTCATAGAGATAAAATGCTTTGTCCAGGGTCGAATAGCTAAAAAAAATCACAGATGCCATGGATCTGACCCAGGCCTTCCTGACAACTACAACTCTCCACTGTTCTGTACCAATTTTCCAGGACATAGGTATATGCACAGAATATTAAAAGCTGGAAAGAACTTTAGTAATGATAGGATCACAGAACTAGGAAGCTCCATGGAGCTAATTTAGTCCAACTCTCTTAAGAAGTTAAGTGACTTGCTTAGGTCATGTAGACATTAAGTGATAGCTTCTAGTTTACTGCCCCTCACCCAGTCTGTTATTTTATGGTGGGTCACAACTGAGGCCCAGAGAGTGTGTGTCTTGTGTGAGGTTTCGCAGTGGGAGTATGGCAGAACCAGAACTAGAAACTAGATCTTATGACTCCAAATGTAGTGCTTTCCCCTCTTTTCCTCCACAGCCTTTTTATCTGTTTCCTTGTGCATGGTCAGGTTTGGGAAGAGGGGCTTTGCTAGCTCCTCACTGCAGTTGTTTCTATCCTTTTGTCTCTGGTCCAATAGGAACACGTACCCCATTTGAAAGTGACTGAGCCATCAGAACTGGAATAGTTGCTGTTCCGTGCTGCTACTGTGCTGGAGCCTATTTCACCTGCCAGGTCAGCTCAGCTACTGCTGAGGTCTTGATGTTGAAACTCAGTTGCCTGACTCTCTGGCCTGGTGAACTGTGCAGGCAGGGAAAGGGGTGATGAGAACAGGACTGCTGTTGTTAAGCAGGATATGTCTTGTGTGTCTCTCTTTGTTCTCTCCTTTCTGCTCTGTCACTCCGACACCCTTGCCCTGACAAGGGGGCATTAATTTTTCATTTCACCTGCCTCAGACACAGATATTTGTTTCGATGAGGCAAGCTGTTTCAGGAGATAACAGATGAAACAGAAAGACGTTTGGGAGTCCAGAGCAGGGAAACGAAGCCTGCTGGCCATCTCCTCAGACCCACAGGGTGCTTGCTGCTCTGTGTCTGCAGAGAAGTCAGTGTGAGGAACTGCCAGATAGGGAGACAATCTCATCACTCCTGTTTCTAAGCTGCCTCTAACTATGGCAGTGTCCCTGGACTGGAACTGCCCCCACTCTGCAGGCTTCTCTGGGCCCTTATGGTCCCACTAGGAAGAAGCCGAGCTCTGGGGAAAGGGTAGTCAGCATCCCAGGCTGATAATTGGAAACCTGATTAAGAAAAATCTAATTATTGTTATTAGTTTCTTAATTGTAGGTACTTCCTAGCCAGTCGGGGATTGTAAATGCTAATTACCTGAGTCCCCTTCCCCCAGTGCTTAAGTAGGAAACACAAGCATGCTATTTCCTATTAAAGTCATTCATCAAGGAGCCAGTCATGGCCTTTGCAGGAGGGGCTGCCCCCCTGGACCAACAGAATAGAGACTTGGTGTCTAACACAACATGAATTTCTTAATAAACATGTGGAATATGGATGGCCTGATATTCTTCCCTCAGCCTAAACTCAAGCATGATGGATTGATGCTTTCTAAATGTAGCGAATATTTCTTCAGCCATTCATCAGCCCTACAACAAATACAGCTGTCAGCCTGAGCGGACATCCGATTCTAAATACCTCCTCCAGAGCACAGAGGAGAGAGAAGCTGGCACTTCCCACATAGGGGCCTCATCACTATTTAATGTACTGCAGTCTTCAGGCTTATCGAATATTTATAACAATGTCATTATTTACCAAACAAGCCACCGGGCGTCCTTCGAAATCCCTTAGCAGCCGCCCTTCTCCGGGCATTGTGTGTGTGCATGGGTGGTTTTCTGTGTGTGGTCTTGTGTATGTAGACTTCTGAGAGGAGGTGGTTTTGGGGATCTATGTTTCTGGTTGGCTTTTTATATATGTATTTTTGTGTAAAAGTTGTTGATTGTCTATGTGGGTGTGGATGTCTCAGGGCTTCTCAGCTCCCTTTCCCTCTTTGCTGTTCAGTTGTTTTTTCAGTCATGTCTGACTCTTTATGAACCCATCTGGGGTTCTAAAGTTTTATTTTTGAAGCAACCAGGGTTGTGACATGCCTAGGGTCACACAGATAGTAAGTGTTTGAGGCCAGATTTGAACTCAGGTCCTCCTAACTACAGGGATGGTGCCACTTAATTGCCTCCATTTGGGGTTAGCTCATTTTACAGATGAGGAAATTGGGGAAAACAAGGGAAAGTGACTTGCTCAGGGTCATATAGCTACTAAGTGTCTGAGGCCAGATTTGAACTCAGGGAGATGAGTCTTCCTGACTCAGGTCTGGCATGCTATCCATTGCACCACCAAGCTTCTCTTTCTCTTACTCTTTTAATTAATGTTAGTTTTCTCATGGACAAGTCCTGACTCTTGGAAAATACCTGGGCCATTTTCTCCTGACTTGCTAGGTTATAAGATCATGGGTTTAGAGCCAAAAGTGACCTTAGAGTTTATTTAATTCAAATCCCTCATTTTAGAGATGAGGGAGCTGAGGGCTAGAGATGATGCCTTCCCCTAGGCTACAGATAGCAAGTAGAAGAGCTGAAATTTGGATCTTGTTGACTCCAAATTGATTGAGTTCCATAGCCATTCCGCCATGTTGGAAGTATCACTCTAGACCTGGAACTGTCAAAGTCCTCTAACAAAGTAATGATGAAATGAGCAATGTTTCTGGCCTAAGTCCCCTTTCCTGGTGACACACACATACACTATGGTGTCTGAGTGAGAGAGGGACACCTCATCACATAACTGCCCATGTAGTCTTTACCTACTCCAACTTCTGGATTTTCATAGCTTTTAATGGAGTGAAAGTAATTTTAAAGATACCCACTTGCCCAGGTTATGTCAATCAATCAGCAGATAAATACAGATTTACTGTTTGATGAAGACATGGCCAGCAGAATCAAAACTAGGGTGGAGTGATTAGGGCTTTGTACTAGGGTGCCAAATTTAGAAGGGGCTGACAGAAAATTAGTCTTTCAACAGCTTAGAAAAACAAAACCTAGTATCTAGTTGGCAAAAATAATTAAACTAGGAATCTACTAGCTAACTGAATGGATCACATGAGCTCCTTACCCTACTTACCTTCAAAGGCATGCTTTTTGCTATTTGCCTCAAGCATACCTTATAGTACTTACTTACAGGAGAGCAAAAGTTCCAACTTATGGGACTGATGCCTAGCACTATATTGATAGACTGTTTTGTTTCTGTTGGTGGATGGCACGAGTGCGGAAGGTATTCCTTTGTCGAGCAGAAAAGGGAGTGATGGAACAGATGAACTCTGAAGTTCCTTTTAGTTCCATAATTCCAATCCAGTGTAATAGCTTAATTGTAACAGTGGACATTACTATATAGCGCTTTGAAGCTTACAAAGCACTTAATGTACTCACCTCACTTGAGCTCTGCAGCACTCTACAGAGAAGACAGAGGACCAGAGAGGATAAGTGACTTTCTGATGACCACACAGCTAGTAAGAGTAAAGGTGAGATTTCAGTTCTGATCTTCTTGATACCAATTCCAGATCTCTATCCATAGTACCTAGTAAGTTCTGGATGGGTCACATGAATAACAAACATTACCTTAGGCAACTCCTTAGGAGGCCAGTCTTCCAAAAAGAAAAAAGCTGAAAAGTTAAGGGAGTAGAAGGAAAGAGAAAGAATAGGAGCTTTGTGTTTTTTATATACT
This sequence comes from Gymnobelideus leadbeateri, assembly GCA_011680675.1. Lineage (NCBI taxonomy): Eukaryota > Metazoa > Chordata > Mammalia > Diprotodontia > Petauridae > Gymnobelideus > Gymnobelideus leadbeateri. The sequence continues at coordinate 432,748 of WOXC01009676.1, read as the reverse complement.
ATTTTTCTACTCTTCTAGAGTCATATACAGGGTGTCCCAAACATCTTAGCTCAGATATTCTTAACACTGAGCTAAGATGCTTGAGGCACCCTGTATTTATAGCTGAAAGTAGGGGCCTGCTGGAAGTGGCTTGCACAGGCTCAGGAGAGGCTATTGTTAATTTTTCAGTGTGAGCATTTATACCTCAGAAACCAGCAAACACTACAGATCAAGAGCTTGGTTTATTATTTTGTTGATTGTCTAGACTTAAGAAAACAATGGAGAAAGTGCTAATAATACCAATTAAACTTAAACGTGTGTCACTGAGTACATTTTTTACCCTTAGAGAGCTGAGTTTTGAACATCTATCAGCATACCCCAAGCTGGAAGGGACCTTAGAGTCCATCTAATCTAATTTCCTCATTTTATAGTTGAAGAAACTAAGGCTCATAGAACTTTTTTGACTGCCTCAGAGTCACACAAATAGTAAGTGTCATAGGCAGAATTTGAACTCAGGGATTCCTGACTCCAAATCCAGCCTTCTCATTCCCACTTTCCCTACACAACAAAACCAAACTTGTTTAGCAGTAATGATAATGATAATTTGTTTTTGTTTTTGTTTTTTTTTGTTTTGCTTGTTGGAAGGCAATTGGGGTTAAGTAACTTGCCCAAGGTCACACGGCTAGGTTTTTGTTCTGTGTGTGCGTTAAGTGTCTGAGGCCGGAACTGAACTCAGGTCCTTCTGACTCCAGGGCCGACGCTCTATTCACTGCACCACCTAGCCACCCCGATAATGATAATTTGTGATCATTTGAGTTATTGAACTCAAATTTAAAAGGAATAGCAAGTTGTACATAATAGTTTCATATACAATCATTTCCCCCCTATTCTAATATGTTACGGAAATGCTTGTTTTATTTCTTAAAATCAGAATAAAATAAATAAAATTTAAAAAAGAAAAAAATGGTATCTCTACTAGAAGTCAGGAACATATCTCCAGAGTTGGAAGGAAACTTAGAGGTCATTGAATCCAACCTTTCCATTTTATAGTTGAGGAAACTGAGGCCCAGGGTGGTTAGATGACTTGCCCAGGGTCACAGGCAAAAGTTACTCAAAACCAGGTCCTCTGAATAAATCCAGTGCTGAAATGTCCATTTGACACTTTGGGGCTAGGCTGAACGCAAGAACTCTATGTTATGTGTCAGAAACCATAAGAAGCCAAGGGTAGACTGAGGGCATTGGTCAGATGATCCATCTAACCATGAGTTATGCTTCTGACAGAGGCCTCCAGGGATGGGTTTGGATCCTTCTCATGGCTAATGGTCAAACATCTAGTAAAGGAACCATTTCTTTTTTTTCTTTTCTTTTATTTCATTTGAACTTAAGAAATAAAAGCATTTCCATAACATAGTAGAATTGAAAAAAAGATGATTGTACATGAAACTATTAGTCTATCATGTACAACCTGCTATTCTTTTAAAATACATAATAAAGTTATCATGTAACATTTTTTCCATTTTTTCCCTCCCCTGCCCCATCCAGCCCTAGAGATGGCTATCATTAGGCACAAATACGTATGTGTGTATGTATGTATGTATGTAAATGTATATTTGTGTGTGTGTGTATATATATATATATATACACACACACATATACACACATATAATACACACATACATACATAAATATATATGTGACTCCATGGGGGCCATTTCTGATGACAGATTACACTGTTTGGAGAACATCTCCATAACTTCACTTTGGAACTCCTTCAGACCAATCCCCTGATCCCTGGTTCAGATTTTAGAACAAACACACTGAACTTTTTAGAGGAAGGGACTGTGAATACTTCCCTCTGGTTCTGCAGCCTCAAGAGAGTTGGGTCAATGGAACAGAGATTTGGACTCTTCTGGTTACTCATTATTGCATTAAAGGGCAACTGTAGGATCTGGGCTAGCAACATCTGGGCCTAGTTGTTTAGAGACTTCTTCTCTAACTCATCTCGCCCTCTCTCTCTCCTTCTCCTTTTCCTCTCCAAAGGAAGAGGAATTTTGATAGCCAGAAGCTGCCCACTTAATGTTTATGTTTACTAGATTTCTAGATTTCTTTTCTTTTCTTCTTCCTTTCCTTTCCTTTCCTTTCCTTTCTTTCCTTTCCTTTCCTTTCCTTTCCTTTCCTTTCCTTTCCTTTCCTTTCCTTTCCTTTCCTTTCCTTTCCTTTCCTTTCCTTTCCTTTCCTTTCCTTCCTTCCTTTTTTCTTTTTCTTTCTTTCTTCCTTTCTTCCTTCCTTCCTTTCCCTTTTCTTTCTTTCTTTCTCTTTCTTTCTTTCTTTCTTTCTTTCTTTCTTTCTTTCTTTCTTTCTTCCTTCCTTCCTTCCTTCCTTCCTTCCTTCCTTCCTTCCTTCCTTTCCTTCCTTCCTTCTTTCCCTCCCCTCCCCTCCCCTTCCTTTCCCTCCCCTCCCTTCCCCTTCCCTTCCCTTTCCTTTCCACCTAATTTCCCAGGGAAACCCTGATGTGATCTTGTAAGCCAAAGCCACTGTCAGCCCCAACCCCATTTCTGGTGCTACCATATGATTGGGGGATCTGGTCTGACCCTTAATAGTCAGCGTTGCTAGCAGATCCCATTCCTTCTGAACTAAACTCTTTTGATGTATAACACAGTCTTCTTAGTTTGACCTCATTTACAATGATTCTTTAATCCCAGAATATCAAAGTTATAAGGGACTTCTGAGGACTTATCTATATCTATATACCATAGTCTAATCAATTTATTTTATAAATACAGAAAATAACGCTTGGAGAGAGAATATAATTGACCCGAATGGGCACCTAGGTAACACAGTAGAGTTCTGGGTCTGAAGTCAGGAAGACTCATCTTCCTGAGTTCAAGTCTGTCCTCAGAGACTTACTAGCTGTGTGACCCTGGGCAAGTCACTGAACCCTGTTTGCTTCAGTTTCCTCATCTGTAGAAGAACAAGAGAAGGAAATGGCAAATCCCTCTAGTGTCTCTTCTAAGAAAACTTCAAATGGGATCACGAAGAGTCAGACACGACTGAAAAATGACTGAACATTAGTTATTGACTCAAGGTCACCCAGCTGGCAAAACTGAGACTAGAATTCAGGTTTCTTGCTTCCTCGTGCTGTGTTCTTTCCACTATCACCACACTGCTTCTCACAATTTAAAATAATTAACAGGGATATTGGCAGGAAATGGACACTTTCTTTCAATCACATTTCTGCATTGTTTTCTCTTCTCTGAGGGCAGTGGCAAGTCCTGCCCCCTCTATGAGTTTACTCTTCCAAGGCAGTGGGTGAGGAGGAGAGAAATTTCCAGAGGCAAAGACTAGTCTAAGAATCATGCAACATATGTAAAAGGCATCATAGGCACATGTACCCACCAAAAGGGCAGCCAGTACTTAACGTGCTTCCTCAGCAATATGATTGGGCTGGCTTCTCAAGAGTGCAATCTCTACCCTGATGCACCAGAACGCGCTGTAAACTTGATGTCTACAATTCGTTCCCACTGTGTATGTGTGAGATGCTTCTAGATTCTAGTCTTGAGTAATCTGCTCATTACTTATCTAACAGAGTCAGACCACAGACTCCCTAGTTGCCTCTTTCAGGTTTCTGTCTAGGGTATAATTATTCCCAACAATAATTCATAAAATCTATTGTTGTTAACCTCTGTTCTTCTAGGGGTTCCAGTCTTAGTTCCAACTTCATGTGATCCTCCAAAGATTGCTTATCCACTAAGAGGTTAGATTACAGTGACTAAATCAGAAATGAAATGAGCAAAATGTGGGGTTCAGATGCCAGAGCAGTGAGCCATTCCTGGGAAGGGTCTGAAAGCTCAATTCTCCTAACCTAGTCTCCACTCTTTGGTGCTTAATTTTCCCAAGGTCTATCCAAAGACTTATCTGTAGGGGATTCATTACATTCCCTGCCCATCCTCTTTCAACCTTCCCCAACTTTTTGGTGTCAAAGGCCAAGGGCTCCTCATATTTTCCATCTACTTTCTATTCATCACTATAATGAATGATACCCAGGACCTTCATGGGCTCTTTATTTCCCTTCTAGCCACCTTCTCCTGGTGTCCTTACCTTCTTGTGTCATCTGGGATGACATCCTCAGAAACCAAGGATCAATCACTTTCTTCCTTCTTTTCCCATCTTAATATTTGTTGCCTTCTTTTTTCATTGGCCTCTTGAAATTTCTGGGAACTCTGTCTCTGTCTCTGTCTGTCTCTGTCTCTATCTCTCTCTGTCTGTCTCTGTCTGTCTGTCTCTGTCTCTGTCTGTCTCTGTCTCTTTGCCTCTGTCTCTCTTTGTCTTTCTCTGTTTCTCCCTCTCTCTCTTAAAGCACGGTTCTTTCTTTTTAAACTGTTCCCCTTGCAGTGTGTTATTAGAAAAGCTTCATATACTCCCTTTATATCACATGCCTGTAAGCTATCAATTCTTTATTTCTGTTTTTTGTCTTCCTTTTTTCTCCCCGGTACACAAAAGTTCCAGGAAAAAAAAAACAGGGGAGAAACAACAGCAATCATATCAACTGTGTTTCAGATGGAATTTACACCAAAATCCATTTTGCCCACCCTGTCATTTGACAGATGGAGAAACTGAGGCTTGGAGATATCATATGATTTGCTAGTACATGACAAAACCAAGGATTCAAACTCAGATTTGCTGGCATCCATCTTTTTCCCTCTGTTCCATGCCTGGACCTAAGAAAGTTCATTAGGAGTCTACAGCATGTCCATTTGAGTCCATTTAAAACAAACCAGACAACCTGACCATCCAGAGGGCGCAGGGACAACTTCATGGGACAGGTGGCATTTGGACTTCAGCCTTGAAGTATAGATGGGGCTTGAACAGGCCTCTATTGTCAGAGGTCAGTGATTTAAAGCTTTAAGGGACCTTAGAGGTCCCAAGGTTTCTTGATCTGCAGTCAGTGGATCGTAGGTAGATTTCAGTGTGTATGTGAATTTATAATGGAAAAAATACACATCTTTTTTTCATTAACCTCTAACTGCAGGTTACTATTTCCTCCAATTATGAATTAAAAAGCCATTCTGAGAAAGGGTCCAAAGGCTTCACCAGATTGCCAAAGGGACCCAGACACAGAAAGTGTTAAGAGCTCCTGATTTAGTCCAGCCCTTTCATTTTATAGAGAACAGAACTGAGACCCAATGAGACCATCTAACTCGCTCCAGGCCACATCATGGGTAAGTACCCAAAACAGGCTGCTCTGACTCGGAATCCAAGACTTCTTCCCCTGCAGCACGATATATTTTCTTTCTGGGGTCCTACAGCTGGGGGGCCACCAGCAGTGGCTTCATCTCCCAGCCTCTTCTGTGGAGCCCACCAAACATTGCCCCATCTGCTCCCTCTGTCATTTGCTGCCGAATAATTCTTTTTTTATTTAAATGAGTTGAAATTGACTGAGAATATATTAGATTACTCTCTCCCTGAGGTTAGTTACTTGTAGAGATGAGAATAAACTTCACATTTAGGAGCATTTTTTTTTAATCGAAAGGAGCCAGTTCCCGAGAGAACTGGCACCCTGCCTAATGACCTTAATGAGCGTCTGTAGCTGGGGTCAGATTTATCTGGAAGCTGCTGTAATGACAGGGCAGAAAGGTGTTTCGGCATTCACTTCTGGGAACCTCTGATAGCTTTGTACTCCAGCCTGTAAATAAAGCCGAATTTGATAGCCCTCGTGAATCCATGATGAATACATTTTCTCCCTTAATCGGCAGGCACCTCTGTATTGCACAGCAATTCATGAAGACCATATGACAGTCTTTAAGCATTTTAATATTTTGCAAATGATTTACCATTGGTAATGAGCAGATGATATACTCCACTTGAAGGGGCTATGGATTATCTATTAGCACCAGCACATCAGAGGCAGCTGTGCAGTGACATAAGGCAGCCAATAGGAAAGCAAAAGGACAACTTGTCTTCTGGGGAACGGGAGGGCTTGACTGTTCTGGCTGCAGGTCAGCAGATAATGCAAGTGCCTCCTGTCTTCCCTCACAACACCATGGGAAACCAGGCTGCTGTCCACTTGTCTACATCTGCTCCAGTGCCACTACGACTTCTGGAGGCAAGAGCCCTGGAACCGCCTATATGTGTTGCTTCCCCCCATAGAATTTGAGCTCCTTAAAAGCCGGAATTGTCTTACTTTCTATTTGGTTATCATGGTGCTTTGTACATAATAAATATTTATTGCATACCTTTTCATTCATTCATTCATTCATTCATTCATTCATTCATTCATTCATTCATATATTCATCCAGTCTGATGATGATTTCATTCCTTGAGCCTTCTCTTGCATTCCTGCTGAGCTCAAGCTCTTTTTATAGAGCGATTTGGGGATTTGCAGGGAAATGTTTAACAACGTAGCTCTCTAGAAAAAAAAGTATGCATACAGACTTTTAAGTTTAATCTATATTACCATTTTCTTAAATCTACAACAATCAACAAAATAATAAATAAAGACCTGATTTGTAGATGATTGTTAATCATTGAGGTGTGAGCCCTCACATTGAAAATTTAACAATTAGATCTTGCAAGGTGGTTAGATCAGTCTACCTTAGAACCTTAGAGGTTCTACCTCTAAGTAGAATGATTGTCCTGGGACTGGTAGGTCAGGGCCTCAGCACAGTCCTGGTCATTGGTTTGGTATGGGAAATCAGGTAATAAATATTTATTAAGTACCTACTATGTGTAAGGTACTGTGATAAGCATCAGCGATTCAAATATGAAAGACAGTCTCTGTCCTCAAAGAGCTTACAGATGACACACAAAAGGAAGCTGAAAATTGGGTCAGGGAACCAGTACCCAGGTACTGGTAATAGAGAAGTCCCAACACTCCAAAGGCTGGCAAGAAAGGAAGAGATGGTTTTGCTGAGCCCCATCTTTAAAGAGAGGTTTTAGAAATCCTGACTTTGCCCTTGAATCAAAGGGACAAAGGTTATTGATAAAGTATAAGTACCAAGGCCTCTTTGCAGATGATGGGGTTTCCCAATTACAAGGTCCCTGGGAGTATAGTAGAGATCTTAAGAAGCCTGACAGAGTGTAGCCAGGTAGGAAAGACCAAAGATAGGAAGTCTGAGAATGAACATCATAATACATATATATATATATGTATATATATACCCACATATGTATATACACACACATATATATATATACACACACACATATACATAGATATTTATGTCTAATGGTAACCATCTCTAGGGCAGGGGGGAGGAAAAAATTTATATGATAACTACTACATACTTAAAAGGAATGGCAAGTACATAATAGATTTGCAGTTTCATGCACAATCATCTTTTATTATTATTATCATACTATGTTATAGAAATGCTTGTTTTATTCCATAAAAGAAAATAAAAGAAAAGAGAAAAGAGTGGATGTTATATGCTGAATAAAAAAGAGAGCATGAACATCAAAGAATTCTGGTTGGTCCAACATATGGATTGTTAGGCCCTAGTGAAAGAGTTAATGGTGAAATATTTATTGTCATCCTCTCATCTGGCTAATGTAGGTCCAAATTTACCACATAAATTAGGGGTAGATAGTGTAGTGGAAAGGACATTAGACTGGGTATCAGATGATTGGGAATCAATCCCTGTCTGGCCTAAGCTTCTTCATATGTGAATTGAGGGGGTTGTACTGCATGGTCCCTATGGTAACTTCCAGCTCTGAATCCATGCTATCACAAAAATACTTGTCACTTAAAAAAATGTTACAGCAGTTCTTTAGAATTTCTGCTGAACTCAGAGTACTTATTGTCTCAGCAATTCATCTACTAATTCATTACCCGTTGGCTTGTGGCCTTTCTTATGCTATGACCTTGAGTTGTTGACATTTAATTGCTCATGTGTGTGTCTTGTCTTCCCAATTAGACTGAAAGCTTCTTGAAGCTGCCGTCATGGTTTTAGACGGTTATTTCATTGGGATAGGGGCCTCCCAAGTGTGGAAACTCCCCTCTCATGCATACCAATGACTTGTCAATAACTTTTAGTCTTAGTAAGTTTTCTATGGTACTGAGAGTCAGTTCTCAGGGTTTCACCAATGTTTACACAGCTTAGTCTTTGTCAGAGGCAGGAATGGAATCCATGTCTTCCTGACTCTAAAGCTGGTTCCCTATTCATTGTATCATACTGTCTTTCATCTCATTTTAAAAAATATTTATTGTTTGTATTTATATTTGATTGCTTTGTATATACTACATGTTGTAGTGGATAGTGAATTGGCCTTGGAGCAAGGAATTTTTGGGTTCAGATCTCACCTCTGACACATCCTGGCTATGTTACTCTTGGTGAGTCACCTGATCTCTCATTGCTCTGGGTAACTCCCTATGGCTATCAGTTGTGGGGGAATTTCCCGACTCAGGAGTTCCCTACATTAATGGAATAACAGATCCAGCTAGGTGTCACAATGGATAATGTGCTGGCCCTGAATTTAGGAAGATCTGAGCTCAAATCTGATCTTACACACTTACTAGCTGTATGACCCTGGGTAAGTTAACCCTGTTTGCCTCAGTTTCCTCATCTGTCAAATGAGTTGGAGAAGAAAATGGCAAACTGCTCCAGTATCTTTGCCAAGAAAACCCCAAATGGGATTACAGAAAGTTGGACATAACTAAAATAACTAAACAATTCTATCCCCTTTATCAGCCAATCAATCTATCATTTATTCATTTGCATGAATATTTATTTACTTATTTATCAACTCATTCATTTATATCTTGCCTGCTTGCAAAAGGATTTTAGGCAGTCTGTATCTTATATTTACTTCTATTTCCCATAACAACAAACATGAGTGCTTGGAATTTAGTAGCTACTCTTAATTCTACCTTCAAAATAATTTTTACATTTGCCCCTTTCCATTTCCCTGGTTACTACCCTAGGTCAGGCTCTCATTATCTTTCTCTGGCCTCCTAATTGACCTTCTTACTTTCAGTCTCTCTTCTCTCTAATCTATCTTACAAAAATTGCTAAAATTATCATCCTGATTTATAGGCATCACCATGCCACTCTACTGCTTAGAAAATACTTTCATTGACTCCCTATTTCTTTTAGGAGTGCTGTGTTATATAGACAGCTGGACTTCTAATCAGGAAAACCTGGGCTCAAATCCCTCCTCTAACACTTGCTAGCTCTATGGTCTCAAGTAAGTCATTTGACCTTTCTGAGTCTCAGTTTCCTCATCTGTAAATTGAAGATAATGTTACTTGTAGTATCTACTTCATAGAGTTACGAGCATCAAATGAGTCACAATGTATGTCAAAGTGCTTTGTATACTTTAAGGTGCTATGTAAGTATTAGCTATTAGGATGATGATGATGATCTAGTAATATAAAATTAAGAAAGATGTGATTAATATTAGTGAGACTTACCATTAATGAGAGGACTGACCATAAATTTCATGTCACTTTGCTAAAGTTTGGTGCATTCTTGGTAAAGGAAGATTTCATGTATTGATTCAGGGTGGGAGGAGAAAGAGATTGAAAGGGAGGAGGAAGAGGGAAGGAAGGTGATGGAGATGGGAAAGGAAAAAGATGAAGGAGAAAGATGGAAAGAGATGAGGAAGAGGGAAAAGAGATGGAAGAAGAGGGGCAGAGAGGAGAAAGATGGAAGAGAGAGAAGGAAGAGAGAGAGAGAGATGAAAGTGGAGAGAGAGAGGAGAAGAAGTGAGATGGGAGGATAGGAGAGAAATATAAGAATAGTAACACAAAGATAGAAGAATATGAAAAGGTAGATGGCAAATGGATAGGTAGATGGAGAGAAAGGAAGAGGGTAGAATAAAAAATAGGGAAGTAGAGATGAAGAAAATGAGGAAAAGGAAAAGGAGCAGGAGAAAGAAAGAAAGAAATGATAGCAATGATTTCTCCACCTTCATTTTTACATATAACTGTGGCTTTTTGACCTTTGAATATGATACCTGTCTTTCTCAAAGTTGTCACCTGTCACCTGTCCAGCAGTAAGGAATATAGGCCACTTCACCACTCAAGGAAGACTGTGATAGTTCTGCCTGCTTAGCACACCTAAGAGGAACATTTACTTCTTTGTGGAGCATTTTCCAACCCAGAGATATAGGGATTGTTCAGACTTATGGTGGGGTCAATACTCCTTTGGGTGTACTTCTATCCCCTTGCCTAAGTCACAAAAGGCATTCTAGCCCCTAGATAGTGTTGCTGCCTCCTTTTTCTACAAAAACCATCTCTACTCCAACTTTGGAAAATCTCTTTTTTCATAGACCCCCCCTTGCCTCCCCAACCTTCACAAATATCTTTGATCTACATTTTATTTATTTATTTTAAATTCAATATTTTATTTCAGCTCTGAATTCCCTTCTCACCCCCTGCTTCCCATTGAGAAAGCAATAAAAACAAAACTCCTTTTACAAAAATGTAGAATCAAGCAAAACAAATTCTCACATTGGCATTGTCAAAAAAAAAAAAAAAGAAGCCTCAATATACATTCTGAGTCCATCACCTGTCTATCCGGGGATGTGTAGTTAAGTTTCATTCTAAGTTCTCTGAAACTGTGGTTGGTCCTTTACTAGAATTTCCAAGTCTTTCGAAGTTATATTCCTTTACAATATTGTTATTACATAAATTATTATGCCAGTCCTCCTCACTTCACCCTGTATCGGTTCATGTAAATTTTCCCAGGTTCTATAAAACGGTCCCCTTATTGCTCCTTACAATACAATAATATTCAATCACTTTCATATACTTGAACCTGGTCAGCCATTCCTTAATTGAAGGACACCTCCATCAGTATCTAATTATTTTCTACCATGAAAAGAACTGCTATAAATATTTATGTATGTATGGGTCCCATTCCTCATTCTTTGATCTTTTTGAAGGTATGGATCTGTGGGGAGCCCAGGCCACCCAGGGACCCCTGCCCTTCTGTGGCAGAATCTGAGATAGTGGTAGAGAGAAGCCCTGCCAGCCAGCAGCAGAGCTGAGAAGGAAAACTCAGGTGAAAAGATAGATAAAAAGATTACTTACCCAGAGGCTGACAATCATAAACAAGATGGGACTCCAGTATGGTGGAAAACAGAGTCAACTTTATTCAGCTAAGAGTCCAGTATATATAGTGTAAAACTGCATAGTTGTCATAAGCCACTCACTGTCTTTGGGAATACACCATTGTCCTAGTTCCCATTTGCCTCATACCTGATGGGCCGTGCACTCTATCCTTGTTATCAGGGTATGAGTACCCGGCAGGATGTTCCAAACCTCCCTAGAACAGAATGGAGTTATCCCAAGGCTTCTAGTTAATACTACATTGCAACATTATGCTAGTTTCCCCTGAGAACATTGCAAACGTCCTTGTTCCCAGGTCAGGAGCACGCACCATGTTTCTCACAGGGATGTGAAGCCCAGGCCTGTGAGCCTTCCTGGGGGATGGGGAACCTATCTGGGCCTGTTTAGTAGGGTCTTATGGTGAGAGGGCTTATTCAGCCATCAGGGTCAGATCCCCACTGGCCATGGTCCTGAACAAAGACCTAGTAGCAATTTCACTGGGTCAATGGATATGTACAATTTTTTTAAAAAAGCAATTGGGGTTAAGTAACTTGCTCAAGGTTACATAGCCAGTCATTTTTATGTTTGGGTGCTCATTTTCTGAGGCCGGAACCAATTCTGGGTTATCCAGACTCCAGGGCCGGCGCTCTTACTCACTGCGCCACCTAGCTGCCCCAGATATGTACAATTTTAAAGATTTTGGATATAGTTTTAAATTGCTTTCTAGAATGGCTGAGCCAGTTCAGAGTTTCACTATCTGGATTGCTTTACCTATTTTTCTTTCAACCATTTCAGCCTTTGTCATTTTATTTTTTCTTTTTTGTCATTTTCCCTTTTTGTCAACTTTGCCAGTCTGATCAGGATGAAGCATAACAAAGTGACAGAAGGGTGTTAGTTTGCATTTATCTAGTTATTAGTGATTTAGAGCATTTTTTTTTCAAGTGACTATGTTAACATGTATTCCTTCCTTTGAAAATTGCTTATTTATATGCTTTGACTATTTATCTGTTGGGGAATGGCTCATATTTTTTATAAATTTCTTTCAGTTCCTTTTGTATCTTAGAAATGGAATCACCAGATAAATTTGCTACAAAGATATTTCCCCCCAGTTTTCTAATTATCCTGTAATTTTATTTGCCTTGGTTTTATTTGTACAGCAATTTTTAAACTTTATATAATAAAAATTGTCCATTTTTCTTCCTGTAAACATCTTTATCTCTTATTTGGTCATGAATTGTTCTGTTATCCATAGATCTGGCAGATAATTTCTTTTATGTGCTTCTATTTTTTTTATGATGTCACTCTCTATGATTAGATCATGTGCTCATTTAGATCTTGTCTTCATGCACATTGTGAGATGTTGAGCTATACCTAATTTCTGTCAGACTGTTTTCCAGTTTTTCCATTAGCTTTTGTTTAATAGAGAGTTCTTGCTCCAATTTTTGGATTTATCAAACAAGAGATTACTGTGTTGTATATTGTATATGTAATCTGTTCCACTGAACAAGCTTTCTATTTCTTACCCAGTGCCAAAATATAAGATACTTATGACTTTGTAGTGTTGTTTGAGATCTGGTACTGCTAGGCCTCTTCCTTCTCACTTTTCCCCCATGAATTCTCTTGATATTATTGATATTTTGATTCTTTAGATTAATTTTGCTATTGTTTTATAGCTTTATAAAGCAATATTTCAGTAGTTTGATTAGTATGGTACTGAATAAGTAAATTAATTTGGATAGAATTGTCAGTTTTATTATATTGGCTTAGCTTATCCATGAATAATTAATATTTCTCTATATCTATTTTCACAAAGAACATTTTGTATTTGTATAGTTCCTGGGTGTGTTTTGGTAAGCAGATTCCCTATTATTTTATACTATCTGTAAATATTTTATATGGGATTTCTATTTCTATTTTTTTTTTTATTTTGGAGGGCAATTGTGGGTTAAGTAACTTGCCCAAGGCCACACGGCTAGATTTTTTGTGTGTGTGTTAAGTGTCTGAGGCCGGATCCGAACTCAGGTCCTTCTGACTCCAGGGCTGACACTCTACTCACTGCGCCACCTAGCCGCCCCCTCTTTTTCTATTTCTTAAGGCTTCATTTTGTTCCTAAGATACAGAAACACTGATGATTTTGTGGATTTATTTTATATTCTCCTACTTTCTTGAATATGTTAATTGTTTGAATATTTAGTTGACTGTCTAGGTTTCTCTTAAGAAAACAGTATCATCTGCAAAAAATGATATTTTTGCTTCTTTGTCTATACTTATTTCTTCAATTTCTTTTCTTGTTTTATTAATATAGCTAGCATTTTTAGCACTTATATTTAAGAATAATTGTGATAATGAACATCCTTGCTTTACCCCTGATCTTATTGAGAGAGCCTATAGCATATCCCCAATATAGATAATCCAGGCACTTAGTTTTAGATAGGTGCTGCTTATCATTTTCAGGAAACCTTCATTTATTCCTTTGTTTTCTAGTGTTCTTAATGGAATACTATTATATCTTTTCAAAAGTTTTTTTTCTGCATCTATATAGATGTAATTATTTTGTTACTATATGCTTCCCTTGACTTTTTGTGTGAGTATGTGAAATTTCTACCCAGCTCTGGTCTTTTCATTATGAATGCGTGGAAGTCCTCCATTTAATTAAAGGTCCTTATCCCTCACAACTCCCATAAGATTACACTTAATTTTTCTGGGTAAGTTATTCCTAGTTGCAAGACTAGATCTTTTGTCTTCTGGCATATCGTTTTCCAAGCCTGCCACTTCTTTATAATGTTGGCTAATAAACCTTGTGTGATCCTAACTGTGCTTTTTTGGTACTTGAATTTTTTTTTCTGCTTGCTTACAGTATTTTTAACTTGACCTTGGAGCTCTAGATTTTGACTATAATATTCATAGGAGTTTTCATTTTGGGGTTTCTTTTCAGTAGATCATCAGTAGATTCTTTCAGTTTTTGCTTTGTTCTCTGGTTCTAAAAGATCCAGGCATTTCCTTTGTTTCTTGATATGTGATGTCTACACACCTCCCTCCCCCCTCCCCTGGCCTCTTTGGATTTCAAATAGTCCAGTGATTCTTCTCTGCCCTCCCTTCCACCCCCTATCCCCCATGGGATCCATCTTAGTTCAATGATTCTTAAATTTTCCAGGTGTTTTTTTTGTTATGAATTACCTCATATTTTCTTTTTTCCTTCCAATCTTTTGATTTCATTTTAATATTTCTTGATGTTTCATGAAGTCATTAGCTTCTTTTTGGCCAATTCTAATTTTCTGGTAGTAGTTTTATTGGTAAGTTTTTGTACCTCTTGTTCCAAGCTGGTAATTCTCTTTTCATATATTTCTTCCATAGCTTTCACTTCTTTTTTCCTTTTTTTCCCTTTACTATTCTCATTTGGCTTTAAAAATAGTTTTTAATTAAAAAAAAAACCTCTTGGTTTATCTCATATAGAAATTCTGGTTGGATTTGTGTCTAAGCTGCATTTTTCTTTAAGACTTTACTTGTAGATTTTTTTGAGTTGTTCTTTCTTTTGGGTTCATCTTGAACTTCCTTATTCTTATAATAGATCTTTATGATGGGAATTTTTCCCTCCACATTCTTTCAGTATACTTCTTGACTTTGAACTTTATGTTAGGGCTAAGCTCTGTGTACTTCTAGGGGAAATGTCTGGACTGAGCTTCTGTCCCCCTGTGTCCTTCTACTGCCATAACAATTCAGTCTGAGGACTTGCAAGCTTTCAGTATGCCCAAAGTGATATGATCTGGGGACAATATCAGCTTACTGACCTTCTGGTCTGGGCTCTGAGTTCCTGACCCAGGTTTGGATCTGTAGTTTTGTTTCTGTTTATAATTTAGGTAGACTACTGCTGGACTCAGTTACTGGTAGTGTCTGCAGGTTCCAAGTGACTGAATTTAGGGATCCCCTTTGGTATAGTATTCTTGCTTTAGTTATTCCATTTGCAGTATTCAGACTGAGCTGGAAGTTAGAACTGAGTTCCTTCTCTATTCTTGGGTTCAAATCCATTCAATTTCTGAACTTGTTCCTCACTTGGTGTGTAGCTATGGAACAATCCTTTTTGCTACTTCTAGGAGCAGGTTCCCTTCTCAGTCTGCCCTGGATATATGACTTAGAACTGGGTAGCAAATGATAGAAGTGCCAGATGGCACCATTTCCTGCACCCTGTGCTAGTTCAGGGATCCCATGACATAGCTTCCTATCTCAATGCTTCCTGCCCTGGTGCCTTAAACTTCTTTTAGTACTTGGCCTCCAGAATATTCCACATATGGTATTATCCCAGCTAGATTCTGTTCCTAGTATCTATGGTCCTCTCTGTCTCTTTCCTCTATCTGTCCTAGCTTGAAAAAAATTACTCACTATGACCTTCTCTTTAGATTTCCTGGTCAGAATTTTGTCTGGTATATTTTTTAGATCTTTGGGAGGAAGTGTGGTAGAGGAGCTAGACTGTGATTCTTCCTGCTACTCTGCCATCTTGATTCTACCTATGAATGAAAAAGAATGAAAAAAAAGGTCAAGGTTCTAGGACTGTTTCTATGGGGCCATATGGCCTTGGGAGTGGGGAGGGGGGAGAGAAGGAAGCCCTAAGGAACCCCTACCCCTTTATGACATGGTATCACCAGTTGTGAGTGAAGGAGTGACCTCTTTTCTCAGACACAAAAGCAGCAAAAATTCAAAGCTGGTGCTGAGTCATACCATTTTGGAGACACTGACCAGTTCTACCTAAGTAGCCAATGGGAAAAGGTTCTTCCCAACCATATGTTATGCCAATGCAGAAGGTTCATAATTGCTCCAGTCCTCACTGGATTCTCCTGGTAGCAGCTTCCAGACTCTCCACATACATAGCTGCTCTCTCAGGTGGTCTGGACTTATGCCAGATTCCCATCACATTTTCATTATAGATGATGAAACTGAGGCTTAGAGTGGTAAATGACTAGTTCACAGTCATGCAGCTAACATGTAGCAGAGATGGTATTTGGATTCAGCTCACTTTACCCTGTAGTACACTGTTTCTCTCAGCTTTCATCACAAATCATATTAAGTATATCAACAAGAATATCTTTGGTTGGCTTGGTACTGGGAAACTTGCCACCAAAAGGATGGGTTTCATACCTAAGTGAATAATACTGGCTGAGCTCAGAAGATTATAGAATGACTTTTTGGCCAACCAGACAATATGTCTCAATGAAATATCAAGGAAAAAATACTGGTTTCATCCTCAATACAAGTGGATCTTTTATAACTACTATGGTGAAGAAACAAACAAAAAAAATCTATGATGCAAGATTGATTAAGAGATGTTTGTTTGTGGCCTGCTTTTCAACTCAACAGCCAATTACCCTGACGCCTACCCTGAGGCCCCTGGGACTCAACAATACCCCAGGACCTGCTTTCATTTGCCTCTGGACAGACTTCTGGTTGCCTCCAGGACAGAAGGTAGTTCTGGGCCAAACTCAGCCCTCTGGAGATGGGTGGAGACCTTGAAACTTCCAATCACTAATCTTTATCAATGGTAACTCCTCCCATCCACTGGTCCTCTGCCTGGACTCATTCCCCAATGGTTAAGATATTTCTCATACTTCTCTTATTCTCTGCTTTTCTGATCTCTGAAGGATAATAACACCCCTCTCCCCAACCCTGATGTTCATTTCCATCTCAACCTTTCCAATGCAGTTTCCCATTCCAGATCTTACCCTTTCCTCCTCCACTGTACACCCTGGGAATTCTTTTTCTATAATCAACAAACTTCATTTTAGACCTTTTCTTATCTTGAAGTTTCTATCTTCTAATGCTCCCTGAGACCTGACTGCTACTGGATGACTGGATTTCTGGCTATCCCTTCCATTATGGGTCACACTTTTCCTCATGGTCTCTTTCCCCATTTGCTTTTCCCACTGGGGAAAAAGAATACTTCTTGACCCCTGTTGCTACTTTTAGACACTTCCTCTAATGTCATCACTCGATAACCTCCTCTACTTCAAAGTTCACTAAATCAAAATTTATATTCCAATTCATACCCTGGTGGCTGTTATCTGTTGAGCCCCTAGGAAACTTTCCCTCCTCACTCAATAAGCACAGAGACCTTTTCACAGGTTCCCTCTCCACCCTTAATCTTACCTTTATATAGGGGGACTTCAACATAGATATTGATATTCCCCCAAGCCCCTTAACTTACCATTGCCTCAGTCACTCAGTTCCCACGACCTACTTTCTCACCCACCTGAGAATCATGCAGGGATAGGCAAACCCTTGATCTTGCTATCATTACCCTTGTTCCAGCTATATTATTCTCCTTTTCCAATCTTTACCTCTTAATGAACCACTTCGCAAATATACTATCTTCTTCTCTGATTCTTTAGTTCTTTATCCTTATCACCACTCACACCTTGCGAAAACACAGCTTTGATTTTTTCTTGCTAGGTGGCACCATGATTAAATGGTCAGACTTAAAGTCAGGAAGACTTAATTTCAAATCCTTCCTCAGATACTTACCAGCTGTGTGACCGTGGCCAAGTCACTTAAAGTTTTCCACGACTCAGTTTTCTCATCTGTTAAATGGAAATAATGATAGCACCTACCTCGGGGATATTGGGAAGATTAAATGAGATAATGAATCTAAAATGCTTTACAGGCCATTAAAGCGCCATGTAAATACTAATTATTATCTTCCTCTTTCACTCACATGAACTGGAGACAGTTATCCCACCGTCCTGACTAGGTCAACTATACATTTATATTGTTTAATTTCATCTGTGCCTTTACAATAGCAAGGCAATCCATTTACTCCGTCCTAATTAATTCTCTAACACTCAGCACAGCAACTGCCTTGAACTTCCCTTTCCTCCTCCAAGTCCCTCACACACTTCACTTGCCTCCTCTCTTATCTGGGGTCCTTTCGGTTGCTTTACTGAGAAAACCCAAGCCATTAGCGGCTAGCTTCCCAGCCTTTCCCTCTCTTCCTCTCACATCTCCCTCATCTCACCATCTCTCACCATCTCAAAATTGAGTCTCTCACGGAGAGGAGACCTTCCTGCTTGCCGGGCTCAACCCCCAGTATCCCATCACTTTACAGTTTCTATGGTAGAATTTATCTTTTCCCATTTTCTCTGGCAGATTGTCCCTTAAATAATCCCTTTTCTTCTCATCTTCATCCCTCCCAATAAAAGTGGCTATATCCTTGCCTACAAATATAATGATAATAATAACTAATATTTCTTCAGTACCTACTGTGTGCTATCACTATGCTAAGCTCTTTAATAATATCTCATTTGATCCTTACAACAACCCTGGAAGATAGGTCTTATTATCCCCATTGAGGGAAGTGAGGCAAACAGAGATTAAGTGACTTGTCCAAGACCATGCAACTAGTAAACGAGTAAGGCTGTATTTGAACTGATCAGGACCCTGAGTTCGAATTTGGCCTCAGACACTAGTTATGTGATCCTGGACAAGTTACTTAACCCTGTTTGCCTTAGTTTCCTCATCTGTAAAATGATCTGAAAAAGGAAATGCAAACCATTCCACTATCTTTACCAAGAGAAGGGTTGGAAACAACTGAAAAATGACTGAACAACAACAAAATTCCTGACTACAGGTCCAACACTCTATCCCCTGCACCACCCAACTGCCTCCTTTTTGGGGAGAGTGACTAGATGTGACCAAATATATTATAAGAATCCAAGGATTTATTTTTCAGATATCTCAAAAAGAGGAAGATTATAGAAGATCACGGACAACTTTGCCCACCCTGCCCCCCAGGAAGTGGAAGACACTAATGATTACAGTAGTCCCCACAAATCTTTATTGGAAGAGTGTATGCATGCCTCAAGGATATAGTGGATGAAAACACTGGGAGGGAAGAGGCACCATTTTATAGGTGATTTACTATAACAGACTACCACACCAATTCTGGAATCGTAATCCAAAAGGCCACGTTTTATCATCAGCCTAGATGATAGATCAGCCTAGATCAGCCTTCCCTCTACTTTTACCAACAGCCTGTGGTCAGCCTTGAAATGACAGAGTCTGGGACAGTTTCTCAGGGCTATTGTCCATGTCTGCCTCTTTCTGACCCTAAGTAACATTGACTACTTTGGTCCCTACCACCTCAAGGCCAGGTGTGTGTGTGTGTGTGTGTGTGTGTGTGTGTGTGTGTGTGTGTGTGTGTGTGAGAGAGAGAGAGAGAGTATGTATATACATACAAATATATATACATATGTATACATACATAATTTGTGTGTGTCTGTCTATCTATCTATCTTTCCTCCATCAGGGTTCTCCAGTGTCCTGAAGGAAATTGGGGGTGTCTAGGCTCTCTGCAAATGTCTCCAGCCTCCACTGATGGTGCTCCTTCAAGAGTAGGGAGAGATTCCCCTATACCCCAGTTCCACTAGCCACTAACAATCAGATTAGCTTATATGCAGTCATATTTACTTAAAGATATATCACAAATATATAAACTTATTTCAGCATATGGAGGACATAATCCCCCTTCCCCTTGTACCATGTTAGTCTCTGGGGAGAGAAATAGGATTAGGTTCATAATTTAGCTCAGTTCCTATAGAGCACAGTCCCATCTCCAAGTCAAACACTCCCTCGGGGCTTGAAGTACCCTGGCTTTACAGGGCTTTCATGCTAGACTGGGCTGGCTGGCTGCATCATTTCTCCTGCAATCCTGGTTCCAAGGTGGTCACAGCTTGAACTCCTGATCTCATGGGGATCACCAACAGCACCTGAAACTTGCAAGGACAAATAATACAGCATAGAAACAAACATCTATATGCCCATTTCTTGGAGCCAGGTTAAAAGGGAGGAGCTGGGAAAGGAAAATCCTTCTCTTCCCGGTTCAGTTCATGGTGCCTATACTTTGGGTGAACTTTTAAAGATTCAGCCAGTCTAAAAGATACAACTTCCACCCATGTTGTAGGGGATGAAAACCTCCATGTTAAGCCATCTGGATATACTTCAAAGGCTCCTCAAGGGCACCACTAGATTAGGTGAATTGGGCATGCCCAGACTGGGCCAGATTATAACTTTAGCTCAGATGTTCTGGCTTCCTTAATGTTTAAAAAAATAAATTTCATGTGTTTCAATCAACAAAAGCCCACTTTTATTCCTTCCTACTTTTCTTTATACACCATTTAGAAAGAAGGAAAAACAAAACCCCTGTAAGAAAAATGTATTGTCATGCAAAATAAATTTCTGCTTTAGGCACATTTCCAAAAAATATGTCTTGATTTGAACTCGGAGGAAGTCTTCCGTAATGTCTTAAAAGGAGCAATTTTCCTTCAGAGCATGTGTGCACAAGCAGGATGAGGTGCTGGGGTTTCTGGGAGTCAGCTTTGATCATTTTGCTCCTAGTATATTCAGAGTAAGATGTTTTCCCAGGGGGCCTGGAGACTGGAACATATGTTGAGCAGAATTCTATTCCAATGTTATGTTTGCTGCACCAGAAGTTGAGAGAGGTTGTTGGGTGCCATGATGTCACCTTTCATCCTTTCTCTGAAGGGTGTCCTGGAGAACCATCTACTCACACCCACATTAGACAACATCCTGACACTAGTCTCAGCTCTGTCTGGCTCATTGTGCAACCTTGGGCAATGTACTTCAACGACCCATGACTCAGTTTCCTTTTGTATAAAATTACAATAAAATGACTGGATGATCCCTAAGGTCCTTTGAGCACTAACATTTTATTACTTTATGATATTCACCTCTCTTGCTGCTTGGAGCCTGTCACCAATGACTACAATAAACATACTTCTCCACTGCAGACAGATGTTTGGTAATTATGTTTTGTTTACAAATCTTTTTTAATTAGCTATTATTTTAAGGCTTTAATTATGGCTTGTAAAAGCTGCGGGAAATGAAATTTCCTTTCAAACTATTGGAAGAATTGATTCCCTCCTTCTGGCTTGTCAATCGTGCTGGTTACCTCCCATTGACCTCTCCATAAGATGGTTCCCTTCTATTGACCTTTCCACAAGCTGGTTCCCTTATACTGATATCTTCTGGAAATTGATTTACTCAGACTTACTGGGTCCTAGTGACTTTTCTCCAGTCTCTTCAGGGCTGCTTTCTTCCCTTTGACCCCTCCAAGGTCTTTTTGGTTTCCTTCTGAGATCCCAAGGATTTTGTTCCCCTCTTTCTCTCTTTCCTCCTTCCTTCCTTCCTTCCTTCCTTCCTTCCTTCCTTCCTTCCTTCCTTCCTTCCTTCCTTCCTTCCTTCTTTCCTGATTCATATTTATTAGTTAAAATATCTAATGCTCTTGTTAGACACTGATTAATCACATTTAAGCAGATAGTCAATTCATAGAGCAGGACTGACCAGGGAGTTGGCCAAAGTGACCATTTGCCTTACAGCCTGCAATGCTAAACAATCTTCCCAGGGCATGTTCCCTGACCTCCCCAAGAGCTGCTTCCCTCCCTTTGACATTCCCAACGGTTTGTTCATCTCTGGAGCAGACAGAGCCATTGGGGTAGCATACAATTCTTGATACTCTCTCCTCTTTCCCTTCCCCCTCTGACATATAAAAACGTCCCTGTGGCATCATTCTCTCTTCATGATTCCACCAACACCATTCTTTGTCAAGGTTAATGTGAAAATCTCAAATGCTGGGTTAAAATGTTATGGGAGAAAACCTTATTCCACATGTACACAAACTAATTGTATTGGTTAATACTAATAAATGTTTTCAGAGATTGCTAAAGACCTAGATTAAAAAAAAATCTAATAGGTAAGTTGACAGTTTGTGGTTTCCTGGAGACAAGGCTTCATTAGTTAAACAAATCTCCCATTTGTTAGGGGCTCTGTGATCAGGACACTTGTTGTTTTTCC
This sequence comes from Gymnobelideus leadbeateri, assembly GCA_011680675.1. Lineage (NCBI taxonomy): Eukaryota > Metazoa > Chordata > Mammalia > Diprotodontia > Petauridae > Gymnobelideus > Gymnobelideus leadbeateri. Next base: position 410,864 of record WOXC01009676.1, on the reverse strand, counting down.
TTTGTTTTCGAAGAAGACCAATGTCTTGACCTTATTTACCCAAACATGATAGATGAGAAGGCTGGGGACTTAGGCCTTAGAGTTGTTAAATACCCTGTCCATCCAAGATGAGGAAGGGCCCCTGCTTGAAGATGATGCTGACTGGCGAGGGCCCTTTAAATCCCAAGCAGGTGCTCAAGGAACTGAGAAGGAACACTTGAGCTGCTCCATCTGAAATGTCAGCAGAAGTTCTCTCAAGCAGCTGTTGGAACAACTATTACACTGAAAACCTCCTCACTTTTTTCATGTAGACTATATAGGTTCCTGAAACTCTCCCTCATTAATCCTTTGACTTTAGTTCCTGACTTTGTCCTTTAGGCTTCTAAGATACTACCTTGGGCTTTCAAATTCAAATTTATGTCCCCGAATCCTTGACTTGGACTCATGGCAACTCACCAAGCATGCTTGTGATGCATCAGGAGGAGTAAGTCCCTGCCACTGTCCCACAACCCCTGCCTGATGCTATTTCTCATATTTTGCTCAGTCCAAGAGAAAGGGGTGGGGGATTAGGAGTAATGGGTAGAAGTTGCAAAGAGACAAATTTTGACTTGACAAAAAGAAAAACTTTCTAGCCCCAGAGCAATCCCAAAATGGGGTGGATTACTTTAAGAGGCAGTGAGTTTCAGATATATAACTAGGCATTTTTGTGCAGAGGGAGAATACCACAAATTATGCTTGGGCTAAAATAGGAATTGTACACTCCGTTTTGGGGGATGGAAAGGAGACAGAGAACTCAGGGTAATGATGTGAAGCTCTTGTATAAATATGGGTGGGGGTGTATAGAGTGAGGTAGAGGGAGGGAGGAGTTCACCCTAGTCTGCCATCTGGTAACTTTCAACTTTCATTAATTATTATTGCTAAATAGGTGCCAAGTTCTGCTGTTTCTATGCTGCTGAGGGACTGAAAGTGCTTTCAGCACCCTCTAAATTTGGAGCTCTGGGGTAAAGTCCACATTGCCCCACTCTAGCTATGGTTCTAGTGGGTTCTTTACCAATGACAGAACTTCAAGGACATGTGATCACTTTTAGAGTACCAGGTAGATCAGAGGTGTCCAACATGTGGCCTGCTGGGTATAACTCTCGAGTGCCACTCAGACTGGATTAAAATGTAATATAAAATGAATGAAAATACATTAGAACATATATAATGTTGACATATTTTCTAAGTCAATATGCAGCTTGTAGGGATCCTTATGTATGGTTTAGTGGCCCCCTTTCCTATATGAGTCTGACATTACAAATATGGAATGATTCTTGCTTAGTTTGGACTAGATATCCTCTGATCATTCTTCCAGTCCTGAAATTCTATATATTTTTGACTAGTCAGCTCAGAAACTGCCTCTCCAATGTTTTCTACCTTCTTTTCTTTCTCTCTTTCTTTGTAATTTTTTTGGGAGGCAATTGGAGTTAAATGACTTGCCCAGGGTCCCAAAGCTAGTAAGTGTCTAAGGCCATATTTGGACTCAGGTCCTCCTGGCTCTAGGGCTGGTACTCCATTCACTGTGCCTCCTAGCTGCTTCTTGATCCAATGATTTCTAGTGATTTCTTATTGTAACCAAGTCTTGCTTTGGAATGGATTTATCAGGACCCAGTTCCTGGGTAGGAACAAGAATTCATATTCTTTCTTTTCCCTTGTTTCATAAGAGCAGTGGAAACACTCTTCTAGGTGTCTTAAAAGAGATTTATTACAAATTAACACAGAGGGAGTACACAAGGGAGGAAGAGAGAAAGCTTACATAACGCATAAAAGGAATACAAGTAAAAATGATTTTAAATATTTATTCTAATCCTCTATGCCAACTATAAAGAGCTAGTTCTTACTTTTTCTAATTGAATCCAATTCAACAAGCATTTATTATTCACTTACGATGTGTAAGACACTATTATAGCCTTAGCTATAAAAAGACAAAAATAAAATAGTTCCTCCCATCAAGGAGCTTACTTTCTATTTGGGAGCAGTGGTATAAATGGGTACAGAATAGTTAGTATATACAAAATAAATGCAAAGAGATCATTAAGCTCTTATGGGGAGGGGGAGAGAACGGAATCAGTAATAGAACTCAGCCTTGAAGGAAGGAAATCAGTGATTCTAAGAGGCAGAGGGGTGCAGAGTGGTTGTCATGTGTATAGAGAGACAGAAAATTTTGAGAAATGTTGAAGAGATGAATCAACAAAATAGGTAAATAATTATATTTGGAGGAGGGTGAGTGAAGGTGAAGGGTCAAGGATGCCTGAATGATTGGAAGGATGGTGGTGTCCTTGACAGAAACAGGTTAGGAAGAGGCATACTTCTAACATGGGAGAAAGATAATGAGCTTTGTTTTAGACACGTTGAGTTTGAGATACCTATGGCACATCCTGATGGCAAGTAGGCAATTGGAGAGGCAAGGAAAAACTCAGGAAAGAGAGGAGAACTGATGTGTAGATTTGGGAGTCATTTTCATGGAATCCATGGGAGCTGATGAGATAACCCATAGAGATAGTATAGACAGGAAAGAATAGGGGGCCTAGGACTGAGCCCTAGGGAACATATACCCATAGTGGGTAGAACCTGGATGGTGAACTTTTTTTTATGACATTTTCCCCACAATTACATGTAAAAACATTTTTTAACATGCAGTTTTTCTTAAGTTTTGAGTTCCAAATTTTATCCGTCCTTCCCTTCCTGAAACGTGGAGTGGAATAATAGACAAACCGAGACCACTGAGGCAAGAAAAAGAAAAAAATTTATTACGAGTTCGAACCCGGGCCCAACCATACATTTTAGATGGAGGACCCCGAGTGTCTCCTCGGGTGCTTTTTTATACAATTATGAGGGGAAAGCAGGAAATATTGAGCTCACTGATTGGCTTAGTGAGACTCAGCTAACTCTTAGAGACAAGGAGTTGTCGGGAAATGATTGGCTAGCAGACTTAGTTGAGTCTTGGAGATAGAGGCTTGATGCCAACTTCATGGGCTATAGGGGAGGGGTGAGAGCAAACAGGTGAAGCGTGGATAGCAGTTGAGGCAGTTGACTCAGTTCCCGAATCTTATAGGTCAACATGACATTGTGGTTAGGGTTGGGAAAGCATGCATTCTTCAAGAAAAAACAAGGTTATTCTATAATCTGAGGTTTGGCCCTATTTCATATTTGGCTCCATTTCATTCCCCACTTCTTTTTATCTAAGGGAATCGAATCCTTGATTCAAACGTAATGTTCCTAAGGGATCTTCTGATAACGGGTTCGGAGGAACAAAATTCACAACTCATCAGTTCGGGACTTGAGGAGGGTAAAAAGAGATCTGAGAAGGAATGGGCTGAAAACAAGGGCCAGAAACAATAAAACCAAAGGGCTGGCGAGAGCGGTCAGTAAAGTAGTCAACCAAGGGGATGCAGAAAAAAAGACTGATACCAATAGTTCTGGGCTTGGCGGGCTTTCTCCCTGTCAGCCAAACGTTTTCATAATTGGCTCAGGCCATCCCTAACGACCCCAGAGCAATTGGCATAGAAACAGCAGGCTTCACTCTGGTGTAATGTTGTCATGTGGGAATAGAGTCCACTTTGACAGCAGTAGGTGTAGTGGGGATCGTGACGTGTGGTCCCTTCCACCTCTGCTCCAGACCATGCATTTCTTTTTACCAGCACAGAATCCCAGGTTGAAACAGGTAAGCTGAGGCATAACTCCGGATCGGGATCAGGATCAGAAGAGCTGAGGGAAGGAGTTTTTTTTTTTCTGAATCACCTGCAGACCCTGAAGGAACTTGATAAAGGGAAGAGTTAGTGATTTTAGCTTTTAGGTCTTCCTAGATTAGAGGAAGAATAGGTGGTAATCTTCCATATGTTAGGGAATGGTCTGGACTTTCTCAGCCTTGAGTTCTGAGATCTGAGAAAATTTCAGATGCCGGCTGCTCAAGGAAGTCAAAGCTGAGGATCCAAGGACCTAATCATCTCCCCCTTAAAACAGTTGGGACCCAAAATCATTTGGGTAGATCTATGTTTCATAGGAAGCTGGGTACACAGATTATATATACAGTATACAGTATACAGTGAATACAGATTCACTCAGGAAGAAAGATAATTCAGAAATTGAATCCTTAACATACATTCAGTTACAAATGTTAACTTTTGCTTAGAGCATGAAACAACTACAAATTCGGATCAAAAGAGCCAGATCTCTTCTGTTTTCACAACTCATTACATTAGTTTAGCAATAAATTTATCTTGCAAATGAAAGTTTTAATAGGCCTCTTAAAATGACACTAGAGATTTGAAAATTTCTTCTGAAAGTATTTTCCCTTCTCTTAACAATTTCAAGATTTATAATTGATCACTAAACTTTTATGAAGAAAGTTAGTTGAAAACTTTCAAAATGACCTTGAGCAATTTGCATACTTTCTGCACATGTTCCAATTCCAAATGAAAAATAATATTAGATTTTCCAGTAAGCTTACACGAAAGAACTCATATCTGTTACTGACTACATGCTCTGATCATGGAAACTTGCTATAGAAGGAAAAAAACAGGGACATGTGACATTTCAAATATGACAGGATAAAACATCCTTGACTCTGTTTAAATTCAGGTAAAGTCACAGATATCCAACCATGCAGTATCTGTTCCATCTTATAGCTAGACTCAGGAATAGGTGGGAAACATTCCTTTTCAAAGGAAAACCATCGGTAAACTGAGCCAGGAGGGATCCCATCCCAGACAGAGGCTAAGATTGTCCCTTCGGCCTTTACCAAATGTAGACTTCCACCTATCAGCAGTGCAGGATCACATTCTCTCTGAGTAGCTTGTGGCATTTTCTCCAAGATACTGATTTAATGCAGACAACTATACCCAAATTCAAACTCAAAATAAAATTTAGTTATGGTCCCAAGTGCCTTTTACCTCACACAACAAGCTTCACTGATCACAGCTTAGAGCTAGTTAATTATTTTTATTTTCATGGAGCTGCACCAAGCAATGATGATTTATCAGGTCTCACAAATGTAAAGAATTCCAGCGACATTTTTCCTTCTGAAATCTAAAAGCCAATTGATAGAAATCCTTCTAATATTTGCAACTTCTTAGCAAATTAGATTCATTTAAAACTACACTTAAACAAATTCCTTTCCCAGGCTGAATGACCTTGCCTATTAGAGATAGTTTCTAGGGGATTTGGCAGTTTTACAACATAAGGAAAATTTATATGAATTCTAAGGAGGAGAGACTGGGAGAAGGGCTAATAATGATGCCCCCGCTTAGCCAATTCTCATACAAGCAGGAGGACTGTTCTGAATGGGCAGAACTAGTCTGAATAAAGTTTTCATCCAATCTCCTCCTTTCTACATACAGTAATCAATTATAATTTTAGGTTTTAACATTGAAACAGTAGCCAAAATAACTTAATTAACAATCTTACAAGTTTTAAACAGTCTTAACTGAAACTTCCTTTTAAACAAAGACAGACTTGGAAGCTTATGATTTCCCAAATTACAATACTCTTGAGACTTTAAAAAAACTGCTTCTTATACAGCATAGATAATGCAACTTTTTACCAGTAACAATGTCATAAACAATTATCATGTTCTTAAATTTGAACTTTGAAATAAAAACAAAGAATTACCAATCTGGTGACCTTAAAACTCAAGTTTTTGAAGTTACACAGAACTAAAATTTTCTTCTTGCCACACACCTGATCAGCTTATCACTAAAAATTAATTACATTCTGGAATCTCACATAGATGGTGAATGTGGTGATCCATAAACCTTCAAATTATCATAAATACATCCTTAGATGAAGCAAGCTTGAAAACCACATCTCTATATTTTTTCCTTTTTTCCCCAAGTTTCTCATTTGCTCAATAAGAATTCTACAAAATGCCTTTCCAATTCCCTGTGTACATTCACTTCATCATTAGTAATGTGGAAACTATAACTTTGTCACTGCATATTTCTAGAATAGCCAAAAAGTTAAATGAATAACCAGCTATCACAATAAATATCAGCAGCATTATTACTATCTATTTGTATCCCAAATATAACAGCTTTAAGTTGTCAAAACTTATAAAAAATCCAATTCACATAAAATAAACAGAAGACAAAATTAGCAAAACTGATAAAATACCATAGCTGTTTTACAAAACTTTTCTCCATCTTTTAGTTTCAACAAAATTCAGAATGAAAATTGCTTTATCTAACATTTCTGGCTCACAATGGTCACTCAAACTTTTACAGTATAAGAGGATTTTACAATTTAGAGATACCATAATAACACAATGACATTATGACATTAATTGCATTTCCAATTCATCACATATAAAAATTACTGATAGAAAAATTGGGCTTACCAAGTACAGAGGCTGGGGTGTTGCAGCTCCCCCTTTTTTTTCAAGTCGGGGAGCTTAACTCAAATTCCCTATATTCTTTAGCACACTCTATTTCTCTTCTAGAATTTAACTTTTACTCCAATAAGCTTTAATTTATGTGCCCACTCCTTACAAAACCTTCTTTGAAAGTGATATCTTTGACCTCTCCAGCAAGTGATATTGGGGGGGGCGCCTTCCCCCTTTCTCACTACTAGAGAACCCAAAAGAAAATTCCCTATATTCTGACTTATCTTTAGCATCAAATTAGGAGTGACACTTTTTTACTTCTCACATGAATTCAATTGACTTACAGTTTTATTCTAATACACAGATTTTTCCTCTTTTAGGTGAGGCAGGAAATAGTTAAATTTTCATCTGCCTGCCTCTTTGATTTGAGGGGAGAAGATTCCCTCATTATTTCTTATCGCCTTCTCCTCACTCCACTTGGCCAGAGTGGAATGAAGAGGAGGAGATTTTCAAACTTTTAAAGATCTTAAAACTTCTGTTCACACTTCTCAACACCAAATACCATCTCTAAACTTTCTTGCTTTATAAAACCTACCTCTCTTTTCTCTTCTTCTCCAGCCTGCATTCAGCATCAGTGAAGGGAGGAGGGAGAGAGAGCTAAGAGCCTTCCAAAGGAAGGTCCGGCAGTCCAGCTGCAGTTTAAACCTTCCATGATGTTAGATTACACACTCACTCATTCACACAGACACATAAAAAAAAAAACAGAACAGAGAGAGAAACTGACAGGAACGTTACAAAATCTCACAGAGGATTGTTAGAAATCCCCAGGCACAAATCATGTTTGCTTGGCTTCCAGATAGATGCTAATGGAGGCCAGGTACAAATCATATTTGCTTTACCTAATGTTAATCAAGTGGGACTCTAACCCACAATTTGATTAACAACCCTAGCGTTGATCAGGTGGGACTCTAACCCACAATCTGATCAACCCCCAGGGCCTCGGGGGTCGTCACCTCCCTCGGCCAGGGTTCGGGAAGTTACTGGCAGCGTCCCGCCCTTCCCGAACCAACCAAGCTCATGAGACTCCAGAAACTGCTAGCAAAAAAATTAACCAGAATTAACAAAAAAGAAACATTATTTTTGGGTCAGGCCTGACTTACCGGCGCCGAGCAGAGCCTAGGGTCCGAATTTTTCCCGGGCAACGAGGATCTCGCTGGGGCCTCCATATGAAACGTGGAGTGGAATAATAGACAAACCGAGACCACTGAGGCAAGAAAAAGAAAAAAATTTATTACGAGTTCGAACCCGGGCCCAACCATACATTTTAGATGGAGGACCCCGAGTGTCTCCTCGGGTGCTTTTTTATACAATTATGAGGGGAAAGCAGGAAATATTGAGCTCACTGATTGGCTTAGTGAGACTCAGCTAACTCTTAGAGACAAGGAGTTGTCGGGAAATGATTGGCTAGCAGACTTAGTTGAGTCTTGGAGATAGAGGCTTGATGCCAACTTCATGGGCTATAGGGGAGGGGTGAGAGCAAACAGGTGAAGCGTGGATAGCAGTTGAGGCAGTTGACTCAGTTCCCGAATCTTATAGGTCAACATGACATTGTGGTTAGGGTTGGGAAAGCATGCATTCTTCAAGAAAAAACAAGGTTATTCTATAATCTGAGGTTTGGCCCTATTTCATATTTGGCTCCATTTCACTTCCAACCCCTCTTTCTGAGATGGTAAACAATGTGATAAAGGTTATACCTGTGCAATCATGTAAAACATATTTCTGTGTTAGCCATTGGATGGTGAGCTTTCAAAGGAAACAGAAGGTTTAAGAACATGAAACACCAGTGGGGGTGCTAATGCTTTTATTTGTAAGAAAGACGCTCTCTGGAATAATGTCCAAGTGCTTAGTACTTGACAATGATCAAATTGCTAACCATCGTCCTAATTTGTATCTGGGGGAACTAGGGTCGAAGGAAGCAGGGAAACACCTAGGATCACTAGAGGAGGAACAGGAAGGAGGATGTGGGCAGAGTGGGGTTGACCGGCATGATCTCCAAAGATTAGCTACTTGGAGTTCACTTTACAGCCAAACGGGATGGTATTAACAGCCAGGCTGTGTCCAGGTTAGCCTCTCTTCCCTCCCACCTCCAGCACTAGCTCATGGAGGTGTCATGAATGACCTGGGAATTTAGGACACCCAGCTGCTTCTAAATCCCATTACTACAAGATTCAAAAAGGGTAATTGAGGAATCCAGATACCATTGTTATCTTTTATTTCATGACATGTTACTAACCTCTCTGACCCATCTGTAAAATGGATCTTATTCCCCTATGAGGCTACAGAAAATTTTAGGAATGGCCCACACTCTTTTCTCTTTCCAGCTAAGATGTGATGAGAAAATAAATCTACAATTCCCATTATGACCACTAGATGGCAAGCAACATTCATAATTCTGGGATCTCACCGGGCTATGTCACTGAATTTCGTTTAGATGTGGGTCAGAAGTCCTTTTCTCACTCTGGGAATCTGCTGACCTGGAAAGCCCTGGCTCACAAATACTTCCCTGATTTTCCTGCCTCAAAAATCTGATTCAGTCAATGGAATACTGAAGTCTAAGGATCCCCTGAGCCTCTATTACCTGAAACTAAACTGTCTAACCCATCACATGTCAAGGTGGTGAAGCTCATATTGTCTTCTATTCCCAGTAAAGATCATTATGGACTCATGGAATTTTAGAGCTGGAAGGGACTCTAGAAGAAATCTGGTCTGAACACCTCCTGCCCCTAGGTGGGGTCCAGAGAGGGGAAGTGATTTTTCTAAAGTCACATAGTCAATTAGTAGAGCTGAGACTGGCCCTTCCTAGTCCTCATAAAGATCGAGGGGAAGACAACTGCAACCCCCTCCCCCGATTTTCCATCTATCAGGAGACACATATATTCTTACATTCTAGGCTTCAGACTTGCTTTACTGAAATTATCATCCATTCTGGGTTCAGATATATGACTAAATCTCGATTTTCTTTCTCTCTGTCTTTGTTTTAAAAAAATTTCCCTCTGTTTTTTTTTTCATGGGTGAAAGGTGTCCCCACTCATGGGAGCATTCCTCACTTGTTCAAGAGCTAGAAAAGACCCTCCTCCCCCAGTTTCCCCCTAATTATCTCTCTTGGCAATTGGATGAGATTGTTCACATTATCCTAGCTAAGTATGTGGAGGAAGCTATGCAATCTCTAAATCTTCTAGCATTTATTCTATTAGGTAACACAATTCATTTTAAGAGGTGGGGAGGGGAAAGGCCCAAGTTCTGCCCCCACACACACATACACACACGTACACACATACGTGTGCACACACACATAAACACCCCTATTTATATTCTCTCTCCATCTAACATAGGATCATAGAGCACAGACTATTAGAAGTGGAAGGATCTTGGGGAGGATTTAGTTCAATGTCTCCATTTTATAAATGAGGGAATCAAGACCTCACTCTAGTTTACTACAGGCTTATCTTAGAAACATAGATTTTGAATCCCTGCTCTCAAGAAGTCTATGGTCTTGTTCATTTGATATATATTGATATCATACATACTATATATATACATTTTTTTGCTTTTTTTTTTTTGGAGGGCAATTGGGGTTAAGTAACTTGCCCAAGGTCACACAGCTAGGTTTTTGTTTGTGTGTGCGTTAAGTGTCTGAGGCCGGATCCGAACTCAGGTCCTTCTGACTCCAGGGCTGATGCTCTACTCACTGCGCCACCTAGCCGCCCCCATACATACTATATTAAATTATATTATACATGTAAGATATAAATAAATAAATATTATATTATACATATAAGATATAAATATGTTTAAAGGCAAATGGCAATAACAGGTATAAACAACTATTCAAGGCAACAGTAGGAGAAATGAAACATGATTGAATGAATGATTAATCAATAAATTTATGGCATAGTCCATAATTACAGAGAGAGAGAGAGAGACAGAGAGAGAGAGACAGAGAGAGGGACAGAGAGAGAGGCAGAGAGACAGAGAGACAGTGAGAGAGACAGAGAGAGACAGAGACGGAGAGACAGACAGAGAGACAGAGAGACAGAGAGAGAGAGACAGACAGAGAGAGAGAGAGAGACAGAGAGAGAGAGAGAGAGACAGAGAGAGAGACACAGAGAGAGAGAGACAGAGAGAGACAGAGAGACAGAGAGAGACAGAGAGAGAGAGAGAGAGAGAGAGAGAGAGAGAGAGAGACAGAGAGAGAGAGAGAGAGAGAGAGAGACAGAGACAGAGACAGAGACAGAGACAGAGACAGAGAGAGAGTAAGTATATTAAGCTTGACTGGTCAGGAAACACTTTACAGTGAAGGTGAAGGTGGGATGTGAGTTGGTCCTTGAAGAATAAGCAGGATTGAATAGTCAGGGAGAAGGGTGTGTTTGGAGAAGTGGGAAGGTGTGGGAAGGAGGAGGCATATTAGCTATGTGAGACTCTTTTCAGCAATAGAACAGTAGCAGGAAAAATGCAAGATTTGTTGGGAAATCAGAATCACAGAGTTGAATAGTACAGGATATGCTGGACTCAGCTTGAACTGGTTCAGAAGAACTGATTGTTAAATTTGTAGTGGGATCATTTGCACCTCAGAAATAAGCAAATGCTACAAATCGGGGCTTGTTTCAATGTTTTGCTGATTATCTAGACTTAAGAAAGTGATGGAGGAAAACTTAATAATACTGGATAAATTTAAAAGTGTGTCATGTGTATAGTTTTTTTTTGAGTCATTTGTCAAACCTTTAGCAGTACTTTCCTGTACCTTAGAGATCATCTAGTGCAACGTCTTGCCCCATATATTAATCCCTTCTAAATCATGCTTGGCATCTCTCCATCTAGCTTCTTGAAAAATTGCAATGATGGGCTACTCATTACCCCACAATGCATCCCATTTATTTCTGTAGTTTACAGCACCTGACATCCCCTCACATTTTTTGAAAATTGGAACTTTTACTTATTTCCTATCTTTTTATAACTCCTTTATTTTCCTTAATTGATGTGATATGGCAAGAAATTTGCCCAAGAGGGATGGTAATGACAGAAAGAGATGTCCAGAATGACTTAAAAATCCACAAGCATAGCCCTGGCAGCAAAAGGAACTCTATCTCTGCATATATTGTTATCCAGCTTAGTTGTTATTCGGTTATCCTGTCCAATTCTTCATGACCCCATTTGGGTTTTGTTTTTTTTGGGCAAAGATACTGGAGTGGTTTGACACTTCCTTCTCTAGCTCATTTTCCAGATGAGGAAAATGAGGAAAACAGGATTAAGTGACCTGCTCAGAGTCACACAACTAGTAAGTGTCTGAGGTTGGATTTGAGCTCAGGTCTTCCTGACTCTAGGTCTGCAGCTCTGTCCACGGCACCCCCTAGCTACCCTAGCTTAGTTATGATTGATATATTAAAGAAATGCCTAAGTTGGTATTTATTTGGAAATGGTTCCAGAAATCTTTGCCCTCCTGAGTATAAAACCAGTGCTATCCCTAGACATTGGAACTGCCTTGACCTGGTCTGTAGTTCTGGATAAAGCTATTTTCCCCACTAAACTTATGCTCTTCTTTGCCTCCCAGGGACCAGCACAGGTACCTTAGAAATTGGAAGTCTGACAGAGCTCACAGACATTTGTATCCTCTTTTTTGTGCATTCCACTGTTGGTTCATATATTATCAATAAGTCTTACAGAATTAGATTTAAGAAATGTGTGACTTTGCCTCTATTTCTTAAGTTCTAAAAGTGGACTCATGTAGTGATGCTTCAAAGACTGTCAAGAAGAGTTCTGTGATCATGTCTGCAAATTCTTTCCATGCCTTGGGATGTAAATCCTCTGGACTTGTAGAAATGAATTCATTTAGAAAAAATCAGATGTTTTATTACTATTTTCTCACTTATTTTATGCTTCATGTTCATATTAATTACAATGGCTCCATCCTTCCTAATTTGAAGACCTTTCTCATGAGTAGCAAAGATAGATGCACAATAGTAATAGAATAGTTCAGCTCCTTCTTTGTCATCCATTGACATCACTCTAGTTGCATGCTAGGGTGGGTCCATTACCTCTCTAATTTCCTACATTATAAATCAGGATGGAGAACCTGTGGCCTTGAGGTCACATGTAACATTCTAGGTCCTTAAGTGTGGCCTTTTGACTGAGTTCAAATTTTATAATTTTAAAAATTCTTTAAATTGTAAAATTTTGTAAAATTTGGATTTGGTCAAAAGGCAGCACTTAAGGATCTGGAAGGCCACGTGTGACCTCAAAGCCACAGATTCCCCAGCCCTTGGTCTAGATTATATATCTGACTAAGCACAATGTACCCTTGCTTAAAGTTATAATAAATTCTCAGATGGCACTGTCACTTTCATCCAAGATTGGCACCACTTTAATTCAATGACAAGTTTTTCTTTGCTGATAAGAATTAAGTCAACAATAACAGCCCCCCTCACTGCCTCCTCTATTCTCTGAGAGATGAAATCAATAGCAATTCAAGACTTTACTCCAGACTTTGCTTTTAAAAGGAATGAGAATTTCAGCAGATGTCTGGAGAATTGAAGTCTCTCATTACTACTGTACCGTTTCTCAGCACCAGTTTTGTAATAGTTAGTAGGGAACCCCTGTCCAAATGTTCTATTTGGCCCAGCATTCTCTGGTATACTTCCACAAGGATATCACTTCTGCCTATACTTTGATCTTCAGCCAAATGCTCTTCATTAGGCTTCTACCCTCAGCACCCTAGGTTTCTATACCCATTTTGTTCACTAAGTGATGATGGTTTTGGACCACAGCAACTCTTGAAGATAGTGTGCTAAAGGTTGGGAGAGTTGGCATTTGTATTGATGGAATGGGTACCCTCATTGAGAAAATCACGAGCCCTAGAAATATTGAATAAAGAATCCCTTCAGGGCAGCTGAACGGTACAGTGGATAGAGGACTAGCCCTGGAGTCAGGAGAATCTGAGTTAAAATCCAGCCGAAGACACTTATTAGCTGTATGAGCCTAAGCAAGTCCCTTAACCCTGATTGCTTGAAAAAAAAAAAGTCCTTCTTAACATCAGGTCCCACTATTCCCTGCTATTTTCTCTTAGAATTTATTCAACATCTCCCTCACTATTCTTTCTATATTATATCTGTTTTTCCCATGGTATCTGATTTTGCAATTTTACCTGGACATTTTTTCTCTCACTCAAATTTTAATTTTAAATCCAGGGCATTGCCCTGTCTCTGTTCTATCACTCAATATCCTTCTCTAGAGATAAGAAATTGGGGAAAGTTCATCTTTAACTTTGCACAATTCAGACAGGAAACTATAGATAAAACAGCAGTGTGATCATTGCCTACTACCCCAATTCTGGTGCACACTATGGAGCAGTACAAACAATGATTTTGGATTGGAGACACTCCAAATCATCCCTTTTTACAAGAACAATGACTCAGTAGGATTCAGCCTATATACTCAGTCACAGTACTATAAGGTAGAATACTATAGCTGTGAAGAAAACCAGTCTTTCATCTGCACTAACTTCACTCTTTGGCTCTTTCTCAGTACCAAACATAGGCTTGTTTAATTCAAATTACACTTGTTACCTGTGTCCCTTATGTACCATCCAAGCAAAGTATCAGAGCAATTGTCACTACTCACATGGGTTGAATCTAATAACAAGAAATTTGACAGATTTAAATGTTGGGTTCAAAAACGCAAATTCTAAAATATTAGAAGGGGAGTTATGGCTGATTAGATTACAATTTATCTCAAAAATATTCGGGACTGTAAGCTTAGTATATAACAATGGTATGAGGCAATAGTAAAAAAAAAAAGTGTAATTTTAGGTTGCATTAAGAAAAGACTATTCAACAGCAAGAGATAGAAAGAGAAATCCCATTTAAAGTCACTGTAGACATTATAAAATATTTGGGAATCTACTTGCCAAAACAAACCCAGAATCTATATGATCACAACTACAAAACACTTCTCACACAAATAAAATCAGATCTAAATAGTTGGAAAAATATCAATTGCTCATGGCTGGGTCGAGCTAATATAATAAAGATGACAATTTTACCCAAACTAAACTATATATTTAGTGCCATACCAATCAATCCCCCAAAAAACTACTTTGTAGAGTTAGACAAAATAATAACAAAATTTATTTGGAAAAACAGTCTAGAATATCAAGGGAATTAATGAAAAGAAATGCTAGGGAAGGTGGACTAGCTATGCCAGATCTTAATCTTTATTATACAGCAGCACTCATCAAAACTGCTTGGTACTGACAGAGGTGTAGAGTAGTGTATCAATGGAATAGATTAAGCGCAGGAGACCCAGCAGTTAATTAATATAGTAATCTATTGTTCGATAAACCCAAAGACCCCAGTTTTGGGGATAAGAATGCACTATTTGACAAAAACTACTGGGAAAACTGGAATACAGTATGGCAGAAAGTGGGCATAGATCACTATCTAACACCATATACCAAAATCAAGTCTAAATGGGTGCATGATCTAGGTGTAAAGGATGATACTGTAAGCAATTTGGGAAAGCAAGGAATAGTTTACCTGACAGATCTGTGGAGAGGGGAAGATTTTAGGAGCAAACAAGAATTAGAGAGCATTATAAAATGCAAAATGGATAATTTTGATTACATTAAATTGAAAAGCTTCTGCACAAACAAAGCCAATGTAACCAAGATCAAGAGGGAGGTGGGAAATTGGGAAAGAATTTTTTTTTTTCATCTTTTTTTTTTTTTTTTTAAAGCAATTGGGGTTAAGTAACTTGCTCAAGGTTACACGGCTAGTCATTTGATTTATGCGTGGGTGCTCATTTTCTGAGGCCGGATCTGATCTCGGGTCATCCAAACTCCGAGGCCGCGCTCTTACTCACTGCGCCACCTAGCCGCCCCTTTAGGGCAATTGGGGTTAAGTAACTTGCCCAAGGTTACACGGCTAGGTTTTTGTTTGTGCGGATTAAGTGTCGGAGGCCGGCTCTGAACTCAGGTCCTTCTGATTCCAGGGCCGACGCTCTATTCACTGCGCCACCTAGCCGCCCCGGGAAAGAATTTTTACAACTTGTGTCTCTGATAAAGGACTCATTTCTAAAATTTATAGAGAATTGTACCAAATCTATATGAATACAAGTCATTCCCCAATTGATAAATGGTCAAAGGATATGAACAGGAAGTTTTCAGAGAAAGAAATTGAAGATATCTATAAGCATATGAAGAAATGCTCTAAATCACTATTAATTAGAGAAATGCAAATCAAAACAACTCTGAGATACCACATCCCTCCAGTCAGATTGGCTAAGATGACAAAACAAGAAAGTGACAAATGCTGGAGAGGATGTGGACAAGTTGGAACACTAATACATTGCTGGTGGAGTTGTGAACTTATCCAACCATTCTGGAGAGCAATCTGGAATTATGCCCAAAGGATTATAAATAATTTCATACCTTTTGACCCAGCCATACCACTTCTAGGATTATATCCCAAAGAGATCATAGAAGTGGGAGGAAGACCCATATGTACAAAAATATTTTTAGCAGCCCTTTTTGTGGTTGCAAAGAATTGGAAACTAAAGGGGTGCCCATCAATTGGGGAATGGCTAAACAAGTTGTGGTATATGAATGTAATGGAATTTTACTGTGCTATAAGAAACGACGGATTTCATAATTACCTGGAGAGACTTATACAAATTGATGCTGAGTGAGAAGAGTAGACTCAGAAGAAATTTGTATACAATCACAGACATACCATATCTGTGATGACCAACTATGACAGACTGGACTCTTTTCAGCAACGCAGTGAAGTTAATCCCGAATGACTCAAGAAAGTGAGAAATGCGCCATCCAGAGATATAACTAGAAAGAACTGAGCCTGAATCCTGATGGATGCAAACTAAATGATCTTGTTCTTTTCATTGTTTGGTTTTATTTCTTCCTTACCATCTTTCATCCCACCTAGTACAATACGCCTTTGTAATTGGAATAATGTCTAATATGAATGCATTTGCAGACCCTATATTGTACTATATGCTGTTGTGAGGGGAGAGGGGAGGGAAGTAAAGGAAATTTGAAAATCAAGGAACTATGGAATTGAATCTTGTTAAGTGAAACTAAACTAATAAATTAATAAAAAAAATTAAAAAAAAAGAAAAGACTATTGTCTCTAGACTAGGGAGAAGATAGTCCCAGAAGCCTTTGCCCTAGTGAGACTACTTTGGACTACTATCAATTGATTCAGGGTATATTTTAGGAAAGACACAGATAAATTGGAGATCATCTAGAGGAGAATGACCAGTGTGAAGAAAGACATTGAGATCATACCATGTCAAGATTATTTAAAAGAAATCAGCGATGTTTAGCTTTGAGAAAAGAAGATTTAGGAAAGATGGGATGGATAACTGCCTTTAAATACTCAAAAAGCTGTCATGTGATGCAGGAATTAGTCTTGTTCTCTCTCTCTTTTTTGGGGGGGGGAGGGGAGAAAGTAGGGGTTAAGTGACTTGCCCAAAGTTACACAGCTAGTAAGTGTTAAGTGTCTGACACCACATTTGAACTCAGATCCTCCTGACGCTAGGGCCGGTGCTCTATTCACTGAGCCACCTAGTTGCCCCAAGTCTTGTTCAGAACTAGGAACAATGTGTGAAAGTCACAGAACACATATACCTTATGGGAGAAGATTGTTTCTTTTGGTTTTTGTTTTTCTTCTTCATACCCTCAGAACTTGGCATGGTATCTAGCACACTTAAATGCTTGTTGAATGATCAAAGTTGCAAAGAGGTAGATTTTGGCTCAATGAAAGGAAAGAATTTTTATAATTTGAAACTATGCAAAAATAGAATGGGCTGCCTTGAGATGGTGAATTCTTCCTCACTAGAGATCTGAAAGCAAAAGATGAATGATCCCTTGTTCAGTATGTTATAGAGTTATTCATAAATTAAAACAATTAAAACAATTTTTTTACATTTGATACTTTTCAATGGACTGCTTCCCATCCATTACAAAGCAGAACAGCTAAGAAAAACAAGTCATATTAACTGTGTCTGACAACATATGACCCATTCTGAGCCTGTTATCCCCTGCCTATCTGCTGAGAGGAGGAAAGCATGCACGCTTCATCATAAGCTCTCTGAAGTAAAAATCGGGCCATTCATTGTTCAGAATTCTTGAGTCTTTAAATGCCATTTTCCCCTACATTATTGGGATTATTGTTTTCCTACTTTTGTTTACTCTGCATCAGTTCAAAGAAGTTTTCTCAAGCTTCTCTGAATTCTCCACATTTATTGTTTCTTAATGTATAATAATATTCTATTACTTTCATATACTACAATTTGATCAACCATTCTCCAAATGATGGGCACCTACTTTCCTTTTACTCCTTTGGCAAAAGGGGAGCATTATAAATAGTTCTGTATATATGGTACCTTTCTTTCTATTTTTGACCTATTTGGGATAAACGCCTAATAGTGGTATAGCTGGGTTAAAGAATAATATACAGTTTATCAACTTATTTAATATAGTTTCAAATTGTTTGTAGAGAGTATTCCCATTAAGGAGCAGATTGGACTAGATAAATGGGTTCTAAGGTTTCTTCTAACTTTAAGATTTTGTGAGTCAGCAACTTCCCACGGACTATTGGGAGTATACATGGGGGTGCTGATAAATGTTTAATAACCGGTTCTCTGAAAAAATGTATGCAGAATACACTTTCAAGTTACAAAACAATAAATTAAGACCTGATTTGTAGCTTTGCTAATATTTGAGGTATAAATACTCACTGAAAATTAAACAGTTGTCTCTCTGGAACTTGTTAGAGCTGGCTCCAGCATATCCTTGGGAGCATCTCAGGGGAATCTTCTATGCATAGCACAAAGAACAGGAGACTACAAGGTAGAGTAAAAAGTGAATGAGCTTTGGGGTCAGAGAATCTTTGTTCAAATTCTGCCTCTGATATTACCTGTGTGATCTTGGGAAAATCATTTAACTTCCCTGGCACTTAATTTCCTCTTCTGGAAAGTGAGTGGGTTGGACTTTATGGATTTCCAACCTTAATCCTATGATATATGATCTAGCTTCATATATTCCCTTTTCTACTATAGTATCTTATTCTCCCTATCATTCTGACATTGGGAAATAGTGGATATATCAGCTTGACTGAAGTTAAAACTCTCTATAGCATAGGAAAGAGGATAGGGATATTACAGAAACACAAAATTTCAATTCCCTCTCTGAAAAGGCTACAACTTGTCTTTTGTAGTCTGGAAACTTTCTGGGACTAGGGAAAGAAAAACATCTTAATTGTTTAAAAGGGGAAGAGTTCCCTAATTCTAATGAAATCATATGTTCAGCTAATAGCTAACATTCATATAGCATTTTAAGCTTTGCAAAACACTTTTATAAATATCCCATTTTATTTTCTCAGTAATCCTGGGAAACATTGCTATTATTATCCATTTTACAGATGAGGAAATTGAGGCAGGCAGAGGTTAAGTAATTTTCCCAGGGTCACACAGCTAGCAAGTATCTGAGGTCAGATTTGAACTCCAGTCTTTTTGACTCCAGGTTCTGCCCCTTGTCCACTGTGACACCTAGCTGCCTCCAACTAAATTAGTTGATTATGGGAATATTATAGACAGAATATATTTCAGTGGAAACTGCTCTCTTCAAGTTTGCTAATTATCTTTTGACTGGTAAATCCAATGGGCTTTTCTCAATCTTAATTCTGCTTAGTTAGCCTGTAACTTTTGACACCAACAACCTCTCCTTCCTTTTGGATACTCTTTCTTCCCTGGCTTCCCTGATAACAGTGGTGGCGTCTCTTGGTTCTTGTCCTAACTCCTGGGCCATTCCTTCTTAGCTTCCTTTGATGGATGGATTCCTTCTACCTACTGGATTGGCATCCCCAAAGTCTCTGTCCTAGGTTGCCTTCTAGTTTCCCTCTATATTCCTTCTCTTGGTAATCTCACCAGCTCCATACACTCAATGATCTTTATGTGTATAAATGCCATACACACATATATCCATACATATACATATATATGCACACAATGTATCTCTCTCTCTCTCTCTCTCTCTCTCTCTCTCTCTCTCTCTCTCTCTCTCTCTCATTCTTAAATACTTTCCTAAACTGCAGCCTTGCATCTTTGATTGTCTATTGGGTATTTTAAATTTGATGTTCTTTAGATATCTCAAACTCAGAATGTCCAAAATGAAACAAATGACTTTTTCTGCTAAGCCCATCTATCCTCCAAACTCCATTATTTCTGTGGACAGCCTCCTTACTTCTTCATTCTCCTAGATCACCGTCTTGGACTCTCCCCTCTCCCTTGATCCCCATATCCAATTGGTGGTCAAATCTTGCTAATTTTACTCCCATAGGATCTTTCACATATCATCACTTCTCTCACTCACATAGTTCAGACCCTTGTGATCTTTTAGCCAAACTATTATAATAGCTTTCTACTTGGTCTCTCTACTTCTAGTTTCTCTACTCTCCAGTCCATCTTCCACATAGCTGCCAATTTGATGAAACTAAACCATAGATTTGACCATGACATTCCTCTACTTAAAAATCTTCAAAGCCCTCTTTGAAATCTTTATTGGCTCTAGGATAAAATGCAAAATCCCCAGCCTGACATTTAAAGGCCTCCACAATATGTCTCCCATTTACTTTTCCAGTCTTGTATGAAAATATTACTTTCTCTTTTAGACAAACTGACCAACTTGGGGGTTACCTGTGCATAGCGTTCCATCTCCTGTCTCTTTGACTTGGTAAAGATCATCCCCTATTTCTTGACTACATGCCCTCTCTAAATCTGATTCTTAGAATCCTTAGCTTAAAGTTATAATTTCCTTTAAAGTACAGATTAGATGCTCTAGAGAGACATTTTAGCTTGAGATATAAATATGTGAATCATCAGCATGGAAGTTATTACTAAAGTTATGTGTGTGCAAGCTACAAGGGAGAGAGAGAAGAGAGACATAGAGTAGGGAGGAGAGAGAGAGGAAGAAAGGAGAGAGAGAGAGAGAGAGAGAGAGAGAGAGAGAGAGAGAGAGAGAGAGAGAGTAATAGATGCTGGGAACTGAGCCTTAGGGAATCCTAATTTTTAATGGGTGAAAGATGTGGCTCTCAAATAACTTTGGAAATTGATGAAGTAGAGTCTCAGACAGGTATAGCATGGATATAGTCCTAGGCAGTATCAGGAAAATTTGTCATCACATATTCATTTGATACTGGAAGAATGACCATCTCCTTTTCCTCTGCCCCCTTGGGGTGGAACTTTGATGCTGATCTTTAATGGGTAAAAGGAGTTACTCTCATACCATTTGGGGTGGAGTTTCAGACAGGTGATACATCATAGATCTAGCCCTAGGAAGGGTCAGGAAGTTTTCATCATTACATACTAAACTAATACTAGAAGACTGACAATCTTTTCTCCCTCTGCCCCTTTGGGGTAGGAGGACCTTGGGAATGCTGTTTTTTAAAATTTGTTTGTTTATTTTTAGTTTACAACATTCAATTCCATAGTTCCTTGAGTTTCAAATTTCCCTCCCCTCCCTCCTCCCACCCCCCATGACGTATAGGATCTGCAAATACTTTCACATTAGACATTAGTCAGGTTACAAAGGCGTATTGTACTACATAGAATGAAAAATGGTAAAGAGGAAATAAGACCAAACAATGAAAAGAAAAAGATCAGGTAGTTTGCTTCAATCAGGATTTAAACCCAGTTCTTTCTAGTTCTTTCTCTGGATGTCGCATCTCTCTCCATCATGAGTCTTTTGGGATTGACTTATATCATTGCATTGCTGAGAAGAGTCCAGTCTGTCATAGTTGGTCATCACAGATATGTTGTGTCTGTGATTGTATACAGATTTCTCCTGGTTCTACTCTTCACTCAGCATCAGTTTGTATAAGCCTCTCCAGGTAAATATGAAGTCCGTCTGCTCCTCATTTCTTATAGCACAATAATAGGGAATGCTAACTTTTAATGGGTGAAGGATGTTACTTTTATACCACTTCTGAAATTGATGAAGTGAAATCTTGGACCATTGATATATGGTAGATAAAACGCTAGGCAGTATCATCACATTCTCACTTAATACTGGAGGACTGACCATCTTCACTACTCCTGTCCTTCACCTCTATTCCCCAGCCAATGAAGAAGTATGAAATATAGTCATAATATATAAGATATGCAGCTGAAAGGAAAGCACATTTATACCATCTCTCTTTGCTTCCTTCCCCAGGAGTCAAGGAATTAGTATCTTGGAAGAGATACAGAGTAACATACCCATATGAAGGAAATATCCTGGAGTTTCTTACAATGCAACAGTACCTTTTATGAACCCCAGAGGCTCACTTGGAAATGCTGAAAAATTTCACAATAGTTGCCAGTTTATAACTATAAGTGGACCAATCTACTATTGTTTTACCTCTGTGGTCCCCTGATAGGACAACACAGCTCAGTTTGGATAGCTTAGTACTATTCCTTACAAAGTGCTAACTTTCCTCACAGTACTTAAACTTCCATCACTGCTGGGGAGGGTGCTGACAAGACGACCAACAGGAGCTGGTAAAGGATTCAGACCATTATCGACCAAAGATAGAGGAGGAGAACTGGACCATTACATCATCAGGAATTCAAGGGAAGGGAGATGTTCAAGTGGGATAGGGGTGGTCAGTATCTCTAAGATAAAGTATAATGGATAAGGAACATTTGAATTTGGAAATGGACATTGAATTTGGTGACTATGTTATTGGTAAACTTGGAAGGAGTGGGGGCATGAAAGTCATATCCGTATAGTTAAAAGGATAGTGAATGGTGAGGAAGCAGAAGCAAGGATACTGGGTTATTCACTTGAGAAGTATACATTCTTTCCCATTTTTTCTTCTTTAAAGCATCAAAGATAGCTACTAGCCAGACAATCCACTCTTCATCCTTTTTTATGAGTAGATACCCTTTATTAGGATGACTCTGGCAGGTTGGATAGATAGATAGATAGAGGGATAGATAGATAGAACAGATAGATTAAGTGCTTCCTATGTGCCAGGCACTATCCTAAGTAACCAGAATGCAAATATAGGCAAAAAGAGAGTCCTTTCCCTTAAAGAGCTTATTTTGTAAAGGAGGAAGACAACGTATAAAAGAGAAACTTAAAAGTGGGGAGGAACTGGGCTAGAAAGAGGGGGAGGGTAATGGACCAGGTTTGAAGTAAAGCGAGGTGTGGGTACTTCCTCAAATGAGAAGTTCCAAGGCAGAGTTCCTGGGTTTAGGATTCTGGTGTTTTTAGAGTTGTCCATGAGCAGATCCAGTGTCCTTTCACTACTAAATTTGCAGGATTATCACGGCTCAATTTTTTGGACAGAGAAACAGAGGCACTCTGATAGCGAGAGATTTTCTCAAAATTGTTCACCAACCTAACCTATTAGCAACTTGAGTCATATTGTGTAAAAAGGGAATGGCAGGTAGGGAGAGGTTAAGGAGCATACGGTTCCCTTCATCTTTTCTTAAGTGTCTGCAATTGTTTTCCTTACCTGTAGGTTTAGACCCACCTACCTAGGCAAGAATCAAGTAAAGAATTGTTTTGGCAAGGAAGCCTTGCTCCAACGTCCATATCTGTTCCAATTTTTATGACTAACCTATTGTTTTTCCTGTCTTCCCGGATTCTACATCCTTTCCTGTCTTTACCAACCATACCTGCATTTTCTGGGATATGCTTTGATGTCCCACAACTCTGCATTGATCTCTTGCTTCCCAGACTCTCAACTTGTTTCTAATCTCCAAAAGGGAAAATGATATGATGAATAGAATAGCAAATTCCTAGTCGACCTCATTTTTAGTTCTGACATGACACTAAATAGAGGCATGACCTTAGACAAGTCACTTAATCAGTCACTCTGGGTTTTCAGCTTCTTCATCTATAACGATGAAGTGCTACAAAAGAAGATATTTGAGACCCCTTCCAGCTCTGAGAGACTCTAGCCACATAGCCTCAGGGTGTATTAGAGCCAGCACCTACTTGTTCACAAGAGTTTATTGTTAAATTTTCAGTGTGAACACAAATGCTACAAATCAGGGCTTAATCTATCAATTTGTTGGTTGTCTAAACTTAATAAAGTGATAGAGAAAGTGTTAATAATGTGGATTAAACTTAAAAGGGCAGCTAGGTGGCACAGTGGATAGAGTGCCTGATCTGAAATCAGGAAGACCTGAGTTCAAATGTGGCTTCTGACACTTACTAGCTGTGTAACCTTAGGCAAGTCATTTAACCCTATTTGGCTCAGTTTCCTCATCTGTGAAACGAGTTGGAGAAGAGTATCCAGTATCTTTGCCAAGACAACCCCAAATGGAGTCACGAAGAATCAGACACAACCAAGCAACAACAACAACAACCTTAAAAAGTATGTTATGAATGCATTCTTTTTTCCCCCTGGAGAGTCAACTGTTAAACATTTATTAGCACATCACTGACCCTTGTTCTGTCTTTCTTTGGAGCTATTGCACCTTGATTTCTTGCCTTTTCATCCATGTGGCAGGAGCAGAAGGAAAAAAAAGTGAAAATGATTCATGTACTTCCAAAGCCAATGACATGAAATTCTATAACTGTCTCGTTCCATGAGAAGGGGAGTAAATTTCCAATCTCTTTTAAAGAAGAGGCATTCTCTCTCCCAACAGGAACTTCCAGCAATAACCACTAGACTAGCTTTTGCTTTAAATTAAAATCCAAAGCCCATCTTTTTTAATAGCTGAGGTTGCTCCTAGCAACCTGCAACTTTTATAAGATGCCTTGTCGGCAGACTGCTTTAACCAGAGTTCTTGAGAACAGATTTCTAAAAGAGCTTAACAAAACACTTAAAACAAAAATGTAGCCTGCTTTTAGAACAATGATTTAATGGGCTTCTACTGCAGGCTTTTATAAATTGGCTCGACAGGTTTGGGTACATGATTCCATTTCTCATGCCATCTTGAAGGGCCAGAAGTTGTTGGATGAAGTGTCTTGGGGCCAGTGGCATAAAGATTTCAATGCTCAACAGGGTCATAGAGGAAGGAATCAGGCATTGCTATTTTTTAGGCTTTATAAATAACCCACAGGACAACAATTCCTAGACATTGCTGCCCTCCAGTCTGAAGCTTGATGAGAATGAAGGATGGCGGTAGCACTGAATCAACCTTCACCTATCTTTCCCTTTGGTCAGCCAGAGCCAGGGACAGCATGGATGATTAAAGGCTCCCTTCTCTCTTGCCCCTCTAGCCTGTGGGAGGATAGAGCTGAGTCAGGAGACAGAGAGGGGCCATTACTATCAAAGACCACCATTTAACACTGGCCTTACCTGATGTGTTTATGATATCCTATGGTATAGTGGGAAAAAATACTGCATCAAGGTCAAATGAACTTGAGTTGAAAATCCTTCCTCTGATGCTTACTCCTTATGTGACCTCAGTTTCCTCATTCTGTAAAGTAAGAGAATTGAAATAGATGATATCTAAGATCCTTTCCAACTCTTGATCTGTGATTCTGTGGGTATATTCTATGTGATTTTAAAGCAAGGGATTGGAGTAGGAATTATTGCTACGAGGAGAACAAAACCCTTCTCAGACAGGCTTAACAAGAGCTCTTGTCCTGCCCTTGAAGCCAAGTCATAGGACCATAGATTTAGAACTCCCAGCCTGGCCCTTATAGTGATCATTAAGAAAAGATATCTTTGTGGAGAAGGAGCTCTATCATCTTCACCATAACCTACATCAATCACTGACCAAATGCCACTAAAGGGGCAGGTAAGCTCAACAGTCCCTAGAGTAGCACTGTTCCCCAGATCAGTGGTGTCAAGTTCCACTAAACCATTCATAAGGATTCCTGCAGGTACATATTAATTTAGAAAACCACATATTAACATTATCTATGTTCTATTATAAGTTAAATATTTCCTAGTTACATTTTAATCTGATTTGGGGGGTGTCATAGATCCTATGTTGACATCTCTGCCTCAGACCATCTGTAACTTCCAGTTATCACCCAGGTGATCAGCCTTTGTGGAGAAAGGTACTGTCACCTTCACCAATCACCAATGCCACCATTTGGGTAGGCAAGTCAACCTAGCTGAAGCAGTAAGATGAACTAAGGAAAGATAGGATGTGACATGCTCCAAGTTGATCAAACTACTTCAACCTTGGTGGAGACAGGTTGTGACACTGAGTCCGAGAGTCCCAGGAATATCAATATACCATCTGACACCCCTCCTCCAGGTAACTGACCCTACTTCCAGATTAGCTCTTGCAGTCATCATTAAGGGAAGCACTCTTGTAGAGAAGGGGGCCTCCTTATTTGCCACTACCAACACCACCAAGCAACCAATTATCACAGATGGTCAGGTAAACCAAAGATCCCTGGGAATAGCAGTAACCCCCTCCATGCTCCCTCCTCCACTTCCCCACTTAGCTTTTTTCCAGGGTGGTCTCTGCAGTAGAGTCCAGGGAAGCAACCTTTGTGCAAATACACCCTAGCAACTTCCTCTGAAGGTGCTGAAGCCCTCCCCCTTTCTCTGTTTTCCCCTCTCCCTACCTCCTCCCACCCCAGTAGCCACAGCTACTAAAGAAACAGAAAATGAGTCCTTGCCACCAAAGTCCTTGGCACTGTAAAACAATTCAACATCAGAAAGTGATATGGTTTTATTAATGGAAATGGCATTAAAGAAGATGCATTGCCATCTGCTTTGTAGATGCATCCTAAGGACTATGGGGACTTTCCATCTGACTTGCAGCTGAAGCCTTCTGAATGTGTTGTCTTCTGCATTTGAATGTGATCTCCTTGAGAGCATGACCGTTTTGCCTTTCTTTTTGAATTCCCAGCCCTTATCGTGGTTTCTTTGCTCATAATACATACTTAATAAATCTCTTTTCATTCATTCACTCTTTTTTCCCCTTTTTTCAGTTAGAGATGCAAAGTGAAGTGAGCAGAACCAGGAAAATAATATGGGCAATGAGTACGATAACTCTGCAAGGTAGGTGCTGTTATTACCCTCATATTATAGTTGAGGAAACTGAGGAAAATAGAAGTCAAGTGGCTTGCCCAAGTCCCACAACTAGTAAGTATCTGAGGTTAGATTTGAACTCAGGTCTTCCTGATTCAGGCCCTGAATTTGTTACTTAGCTGCCAGATGGCAGAAGTCCTGATTCTTTTGCTTTGTCCTTTTATCAGGTGTCCTTCATGGGGTCTGTGCTTTGATGGAATTTTAACCCAAATAAAGAATCCAAGGTGGGATCAGAGGACTCTGCACATAGCATGTCCCTTGCCAGTTTCTTTCACTGCTATTGTGGGGCATGACCTGATATTTAGGGGTGAGACAAAGGAGATTCTAGCCCCAAGGGGAAAAGGGAAGAAGTGAGGCAATGATAACAATACATATTTGTATTGGCTTTAAAGATTTGAAAACATTTGTAGTAAACCCCTGTAAAGCTATGCATGAGCAGCTTTCCAGAAGAATGCTGCTGTGAACAGCTTTCAAGGTTCCGATTACAAATTATAGTGAGTACTCTATTCAATAACAAATCAGAGCAAAACATTCACAGAAAATCAGGGTACAGCATTCACCATGTCACAACTCAACAACTTATCACTAAAATGGCCATATAGTTTTCACCAAAGTACATTCATTTAGTCAATCACAAAATCCTCAATTTAATCACAAAGTGCAAAAGTCAAAGTTCTCCACCCCTAGGTCACGGTAAATCATAATCTTCTTAGTCAGTACATAATATCTAAGTGAAGTTTTCTTTCAGCTTGACTTGAGGCTGGCTTTTAGCTTCCATGGTTTCTCTTCCATGGTCCCAGTTCCAACTGTTACCTGGGTTCAAAAGGCAGCTCCTAGTTCCTTGTCCAGCTCCTTGTCCAGTTCTTTGTCCAGTTCCCGTTCCATGTTGAAGTTCAAAGTGTCCAGTCTAACTCAAGTCCTTCACATTTCCTGGTTCTGGGAAGACAAAGCTTGACAGAGCCGCAGTAATATTCATACACACTGCTGGCACCATCATCAATTCACTATCTGCCTGTGATATCAACTGAGACCCACCAACAAGGTCTGAGAACTCAACACAAATCATCAACATAGAAATCAACACAGACCCACAAACACGATCCAAGAGGTCAGCACAGATCATCAGTAAAGTCCCAACAAAACCCTCCTCCAGGACTTCTGTAAACATACAACCTGAAAATCCTCTTCCAGGGCTTCCAGTAAGGTCCCAGGGCTTCTGTACAAAGTATCACAAACAAACATCAACACAGACAGAACAGAAAAACAGAGTGCCAGGAAAAACAAGTTTTGTCCTTCTTGACTCTGCCACCACAAGAGTCCTCTTCTTAGTTCTGGGCCTATCTTTATACGTGGTCATTAGCTCCTCCCCTTCCTGTTGCAGGAATTCATGAGTTCTAGGGTTCATACATTCTGTTTCTTAATAGACTTGATACAAAGCTCAAAAGAAACTTGAACTGAAACAAAGTGTTACTTCAATAGCTGAAACAAGATGTGAACTACTTCTGTGCTTGCCATTACAACCCCATGAGGAGAGTAATGTGAATATTAATTCTCATTTAAACAACAAGGAAACTAAACCTCAGAGAAGTGAGGTAGCCAAATAGCTTAGTAAGTGTCTGAAATTTAAACCCAGGTCTTTCCTATCCTCTCCACTGCCTTGTGTGTACTTCATTACCTAATTTCAGTAATAGCAGGGCCTTTAACTCGGTTTTCTGAAATCTACTCCTTAAGGCTTAGAGATGGGAGAGAAGGCAGGAGCAGAATCCCTAGAGATGTTTCTTGCAGTGCTGGAGCTTGAGAGAGCCAACTGAACCAAGGGACATTGCCAGTGAATGAATTAAGGGAGCCAGATAACAGGAAGGGGTTGGTGTATCTTAAATTGAATGGGTCTATATATGGTGGTGAGAAAAATGATGTTGGGAGGGAAGGGACAGATACAAAGTGAAGTGAGCAGAACCAGGAAAAACAATATTGCCAATAAGTACAGCAATGTTTCCAGAAGAGCAGTGCCCACTAGGCACTAGCTACATTTTCAACTTCACTCTTGCAGTCATCCATGAAGCAAGCAATCCTTGTAGAGATGGGGTCACCACTAACCTGACTGCCAACCACCTATTACCTATGGGCAGGTAAGCCCAAGAGAACCCTTTCCCTTAGATCACTGGCCCTGCTTCTAGCCTGCCCCCTCCCCATTTGTAGTGCAGGGAAAGACCCCTTGGGGAGATGTGACCTAGCCATTTTCTCTGAAGGTAATGGTGTCCCCAGGCCCCACTCAGCAGCCTTAGTTACTGAAGATTCTGCAAAGTCTATCAATGTAAATGGAAAAAACACCCAGCTTTTTTGAAATGTTGGTTGGTTTTCCAATTTTCTTTTCCTTTTTTTCTTCTGTATTATAAAGGATAGGTCTCTGGGAAGAGATTGAGGGAAGGGCATGGTGATGAATGGAGGTGAGGTAAACACAAAAGAAATCACTAACTAAAAACAATAGAATGAATGGAATAAGTAGAGTGTGGAAGGAGCAGTTGAGTGTGGGAGTGGCCAGGCCTGCAGGGTTTGGTCCTCTTATGTTGTTGCAGTGGGGAGTGGGGCTCTTCATGGGTGTCTGTACTGGTCCAGGGTCATAGTTCTTTTATGGTGTCATATACATTGTCTGTATATGAGTAATGGAGAAGTGATGGCAGGTAGGTGGTGCAGTGAACAGAGTATGGGGCTTGGAGTCAGGAAGATTCCTCTTCATGAGCTCAAATCTGCCCTCAGACACTTATTTACTATATGACCCTGGGCAAGTCACTTAACTCTGTTTGCCTCAGTTTCTTCATTTGTTAAATGAGCAGGAAAAGGAAATGGCAAACCATGCTAGTATCTTTGTCAAGAAAACCCCAAATGGGGTCACAAAGAGTTGGATGCGATTGATGGGATTGATGGGAGCCATGGTCATATCCAGCCTAGAGCGGCCTATATATGCTTTGTAATAGTTTAACTTACTCCCCTTTTGTGCTCTTTAAGGAGGGCTCTTAGTGACAGGCACCAAACAAGTACCAGGGAAGCTCTGGCTTCTCTTGTCTGGGTCTATCTCTTATGGGTTGGGGTTGTGGGCATTTATCTTTTTGAAGAGAGGCAACATGATTAGGGGAAAGTGCCCTGGCCATTAAGTCATAAGCGGACCTGTGTTCAAAGCCCAGCTCCCACACTGATTACCCATGACCATGGACATACATGCCCTTTTCCATGAGTCTCAGATTTCCCATCTGTAAACTGAGGGCAGAAATCCCCATGAGGCCTACCTTACAGGATTGTTGAAAGAATAAAATGAGATTATATATATATATATATAAAATTTTGGAAGACTTGGAGGGGAGCTTGGTGTTGTGGATCAAGAAATGATTTGGAATTTAGGAAGATCTGTGTTCAAGCTCTGCCTCTGATACTACTGCTTGTGTGACCCTGGACAAGTCACCTAACTTCTCAGTGTCCCTTGGCAACTTGTTAAGATATCAAGTTGCAGAGAAGGTGCTAGCCTGCATTGGTAGAGGAAGTTCCTTACCTGAAATTTCCTATACTGTTAAAATTCCAGGTCTATTAAAAATAAAAAAGAACCAAACAAATATGCTGGCTATTGTTTTTATAATTAGATATCCCCTCACTATGCTTCAGTTTCCTTCCTTTATTCCTTCCTTTGTTTTTTTTTTTGTTGTTGTTGTTCATTTGTTCATTCCCTCATTCATTTATTTGTTCTTTCCTCCCTTCATTCCTCTCTTCTTTTCTGGCAGAGTTTCATTCACCAAACGATGCTGTCAGCACATTTAGTATCAAGATAACTGTAATGAACTCAGGGTCTCCTCTCCCACTCTCCAGCTTCCATCCTTGTCCTCTGGAATCCAACACCTTGATAACCTTTTTCAGGGTGCAGTATCCACAAACAACTGAGGTACCCTATGCAAGAAGAAGGTAGGGTGATGGGTCAAGTCAGTTTCCCCTTAAATGAGACCTATATGATTATTTTCACTCCTGGTGACTTCTGCAGGATGGGTGTGGCCTACCCATTGGAGATCCCCCTAGTTCTTTTTAAATTTACTCAATAGGTTATCCCTTGTCTCTCTCAGGGAATAAAAATAAAACCTTTCACTTTTCCTATCCAAGGCTACCCATCTTTCAGTCAATCATCCAGAATGTGCCCCCTTCACAACTCCCAAGACTAGGGCATCATTCAAACTGTGCATAGAACCCTTCTCAACTAGGATGAATGGGACTGGGCTAGTTGCTAGATTTTGCTGACCCCTAAAGCAAAGGCTAAACTCAAAGCATTTCTTTGCTTTGACAGCTTCTCTGGACAAATGACTCAAGGGAACAACAGTCTTGGTCACTGATGGCTTCTTAGCAGTGATCAGAGGGCAAAGGGAACCCTTTCTTCCCTTTTCCCCCTTCAGAGAGAGATTTAATCTAGGGCTATTTCAGAAGGCCTATGATGAGCAGCCTAGGTTGCCTCATACTTGTATTGGAAATTGGAAATCCTGGCATTAGGGGGTCAGTCCCAGTCTTCCCAGAGTAGCTCTTACCAGTAAGGAAGGAGATGCCTTGGTCAGGCCTGGTCCCATAGCACATTGGGGTATGGAATGTGCTGGACACTTGACTGGAAGGCCCTGCTAGATGGAATAGTGGTAACTTTTGACAGTGGATATGGGGAGCTCTGATACTGATTACTGACTCCTGAACAGTGGTGACACAATGTCACTGGTCCATACAGTCAGGAGCATCTCACCATCATGACATGGGTTGACAAATTTCTTTCATGCTGAAGTTATGGGTGAATCGGAGAGGGTACAGGTAACAGTGCCCCCAAAATTCATATAGGATAAAATAGCAGCTACCGATACCTCAATATGAACTGCACTGAAGCCTCTACTGTGGCTGCCAACTGACATATTGGTTCCTAGATTTAGTAAGTAGCAGTTCCAGGACTCCATCTTTCTTTCCATAGAGGAGATGGAGTCAGAGTAGAGACAAAATAGAAAGAAACCTTTACCCCTAACTTTCAGGAGAGTTATTTGAGGGTGGGACAAGTGGGTTCTATTGTTCAGTGAAATGTAATATTCCAAGCTGATAAAAGGAAGCATTGGAGGAGAGAGGTCAGAGTCAGGGTCATGGTGGGAGACTAAGGGCCTCTCCAAAGGGGTCGAAGGACTTGAAGCAGGATAGGATTTCCTTGGGCCTCCAGCTAGTCCCAGTGTGATGTGAGTGCAGCTTAAGGGAGAGGTTGAGGCACAGGGCACCTAGGGCACAGGCACACCTCCCCTCTAAGGAGCCCTTATCACAATGCAGGGACAGTTGCACCATGCTGCTGATCTCCTTGGACAGGCCACTCCCCCAAGAGACATACTAATATTAGTAGAAGCTGACCAGGGCAACTGAGGCTAGGAGATCAAAACAGAAGACCTAGAGCAGTCATGGGAGTAGTGTGATAAGTTGGGAAGAGGACTGGAACTGAGCCCTAGGCTACCTGGGAACTCAGGCATTATGGCCCAGCTACCACAGCAGCAACAGCTGGCGATACACCTCCAGATTCACCTAGATAACTTTACACTCTGCTAACTCTGGCCCCCATTTGCTCTGGTGACCAGCCACTTTCAATCTCCATAAGTTAATAATACTATCAGGGGTGGGGCTGGGGAACCTGCAACTTTGAGGTCACATGTGGCCCTCTAGGTCCTCAAGCGTGTCCCTTTGACTGAATCCGAACTTCACAGAACAAATCCCCTTAATAAAAAGATTAATTTTGTGAAGTTTGGAGTTCAAACCCTAGTTTTAAAAGCCCATTGGACCTTCATGTTAGAGAAAAAAATGTCTAAAAAGAGGAGAAATCTTCAAGGGGCAACCTCAGAATGCCCAGTTTAGAAACTCTCCAACTTTCACACAGGGCAAAGGTTCCAGTACTGGTCTAGTGTTGTCCTTATGGTCTTTATTGTTTCTTTGGCTTCTTGGGTAAGAGTGGCCAAGAGATTGATGTCTAAAGACTGTTGGTCTGAGACCCAGTGAGGAAGGGTGCTTAGGAAATGATTTCAGGGAGATGTTCCTGGCTCCCACCACCCACTCATTCCTGCCTTTGCATTGAGCCCATTTGTCAAAGGGCCAGACTGACTTTAAAGGTGCCACAAATGTGGCTGGCAGCACAGCTCTTAAAACAAGTGTGGCGGAAGCCAAGCTCCAAAGTGTGGGGAATGAGGTGGTCCTGGCGCGGGCACCTCAGCACCAGCAGAGATGAAATTGCATTTCACTATGTGAGGTGAAATATCTCTGGTTTGAATTTTATCTTCTCCATAAAAGCGTGTTAGATTTCTGAAATGTGGGAATAAGCGTTCTCATCTTCTGTGCAAATCATTTGGAGAAGGCGTGTAATCAGTTTCTCTTAGATGTACAGGGCAGGAGAAACTCTGAGTATGGGAAGCCAGGGAGGATGGGTAGAAAGCCATATTTTCTCTAAATTATAGCTGGGCTTCTACTAGAGAAGACTTATAGTCCCTAGTCTTCCACCATGACCCTGACTCTGACCTCTCTCCTCCACTTCTCCCTCTTACTAGCTTGTAATCTTACCCTTCTCTGAACAATAGAACCCACTTCTCCCCTCCTTAAATCCCTCTCTTGAAAGTTAGTGGTAAAGGTCTCTTTCTGTTGTATCTCTACTCTGATCCCCTCCCTTCTAGCTCTTCCTCCCTCAAAGTCCCAGATATAAGATACTGCTTTGTTTATATCTTGCTTCTTAAGAGCTGCATGGGATTCCATCTATCATGAACCTGATGGGCACAGTGTGCTGGCATATCAGGTACATTTGTAAGTTTCATGAAACAATCAGATGTCTATGCCTGGTTACCTGTACACATCCCCAGTAGGCAGGTACCTATATCTACACAAATATATGGTTACCTGTTTTTTCTCCCTCATCCCTTATGCTCTTGAGGGACAGAAATTTCATGTTGTCCCTCAAGGTTTTCTAGCCTTGCATCTCTCTGGCTATGACTAACGCCTACTTCCTCTTCCCAGGATGGAGATGGATAGAAATTGGTCTGTCTGTTTCTTATAGTAACCCTTATGAGGTTTAAAGATGGTCTCTTTTTAGCCTTTACTTCTTTAGCCACATCATGCTCTGATGGCACTTAAGGGAGCTCAGGGGAAGCTTAGTTGTTGATCTCTGTCGCCCTATGTTGCCCTATCTCTGTTGCTCTATGATGCCTTCCTAGGCCGTGTTATATGCTGACCACTACCTGAATTCTTGTATTCTTTTTCATGTCCTTACTTGCCCAGTCTGGATTTCTGAACAATGAGCCTATCCTTGTCTTTAGGTACTGCATATTTTGTGTATTTCCTCTGTTTTAGCCTGCCATCTTGGTATGGACAATGGCTTCAGCTAAGAGGATATTGGCAAGCCTCCTTAGGTAGGAGGGAATACTGGAAAAAATCCCACCAGCACACAACTCCCCAGCTTTCCTCACTCTGTGGTTGTCTTTGTGGATGGAGTACAAAATATGGATTATATTCACCCCCTTGAAAATCGCCAAATCTCTCTAATCTAACCCACCCCCTAGTCCGGGCGTCTTTAGCCCCATTGCTGCCTAAGTGACAGCCACTATGATGTAATAGCTACAGTGAAAGGCACATATCTATTTCTATATATCTACATACATGTCTGTTTATGCATATATTTATATCTAAATGTCTTTGTATACATGCAAGATTATCTACCTGTTCCTTGTTTTCTCAGGACTTGTCATCTGGGCAATACCTTCTCTAGTCTATTGGATGTGTCTTGGACTTGACTGGAGTACAGGATCTACATGTGCTATCTAGCTCCTGTCCCCATAAGATCACCAGAGGAGAAGATGGCATCTGACTCAGGAAAACCTTTTTCTTAGTAGGATTTGAAGAAGGGGACATGGACATGGTCAGATTACAATGTGGAGAACAAGAAAGGAAATCTGCTAAATCACGGTAGAGGGGCTGTGTTATCTCGGTCAAAATTTGTTGAGAGGCAATGATCTACAATAGCCAGTAGTAGTTGAGGGACAACATGACCTTGTTTCCTGTTTTGTGGTGGCAAAAACCCTGTCAATGATAAACCTGGTGACTATAAACCTATTCACCTTTCTTAGGCTGCTGGGGCATGCTTAGGTGATTTTCTGTAACTTTGACCCTGGCTCACCTAGCTCTTTTCCAAGACTCTTCATCCTTCAGCATCTCCCTTCTCTGACAAGTGTGTTCATTCCAAGAACCTGATTTTGAGGAATCCCACCCCGCCCCAACCAGACATGCTCATTTGAAGCTCAGCTCTGCTCCTGACTTGGGACTTCTTCACCTTGTCCCTCAGCAGGCACCTTCCTCCATCTCCTTTCCTCTTTTTTTTATGTTGTCTTCCTCAATTAAGATGGAAGCTCCTTGAGGGAAGGAACTCTGGTATGTAGTAATTAGCTTAATAAATGCTTGTCCTATCTCTCTATCATTCCCTCTTGTCGCTATGGTGATGATGAGGACAAGGCATGTGAAGATGGAAAGCAGAATTGGCACATGGGTACTATGCTGGTTTGAACCATATATGGATAGATATTATAACTTTTAAACTCTCTGAGGGCAATTTGTATAGAAAGTTGGCACCCAAACTAGAAAAACCTAGATTCAAATCCTGCCTCTGACAGTCCATGCGACCCTAGGCAAGTCACTTAACTTCTCAATGTCCCCAAGTAACTCTCCAAGACTCTAACTTGCAGAGGAGGTGCCAGCCTGCATTATTAGAAGTCATTTATTTCTCTTATGAAATCATGGGTCCCAAACCTTTGAGGGGCAAGAAGCAGAGCTGCTTAATCTAATGCTCATCTTCCAGGAAGAACCCGGGAACCTGAAGCCCTACTTCACCCTCTGGGCTTGTCCTTTACTCTGGGGATGGCGTGCGGGGAGATTGGGAGATCATAGATAATTAATTGTAGATGCCTTCCAAACTGGGAAGTTAGCTGGGGAGTTGATGCCAGAGGTTGTTGAAAACTAGTCTGTTGATATATATTCCATTAGACACGAGGGAGCGCTACAGGGCAGCAGTCCATGGAAAGAGTCGCTAAAATCTGATGGCCTGTGTTCAAATTCTACCTCCAATGCTTACTATTTATGACCTTCGGCAGATCCTTTACCTTCCCTGGGCCTCTGTTTTCTCATCTGTAAAATGGGAGGGCAGAACTAGAGAATCTCCATGAACTACGAAACTATGAGATATAAAGCAGCTGCCAAGGGAAGGCACTTCAGCTCTCTGAACCGTGGTCTCCTCAGGTGTAAATGGAGATAAAAAATATAGAGCACGTGCCTCACAGGATTCCTGTGAAGATTAATGGAGATAATGTGTGGGAAATGCCTTATAACCCTTAAGGCTCTCTATAAATGTCAGCTCATTGCTATGTAATTATGATGAACAAATTCAATCTCAGAGAAGAGCTGAAAAATGGAACCCTTTCCATTCTTTGCAGATGTAGGGAGCAAGGGCTATGGAATATTACATTTGCTGTCAGATGTAGGTGAGTCATTGATTTTTTTTTTCAGAACTGCCTTCTTCTTCTTCTTCTCCTCTTCTTCTTCCTCCTCTTCCTCTTCTTCTCTTCTTTCTTCTTCTTCCTCTTCTTCCTCTTCCTCTTCTCCTCTTTCTTCTTCTTCTTCTTCTCCTCCTCCTTCTTCTCTCTCTCTCTCTCTCTCTCTCTCTCTCTCTCTCTCTCTCATATGTTGTTAGAAGGGAAGACTCACAAGGTAGAGGAAGAAAGAAGAATACATTCAGAAATTATGGTGATATAAAGAGAAAAAGTACAAAAATAAGATGGAAAAAGCATCAACTGATATTATTATCTGTGTACAGCTTGATTTAGCCATTTTGGTTAGCAAGTCATTTGTGACTAGCATGGCTGCATGACTGCATGATCACAAGATTAAGGGAAGG
Organism: Gymnobelideus leadbeateri; assembly: GCA_011680675.1. Classification (NCBI taxonomy): domain Eukaryota; kingdom Metazoa; phylum Chordata; class Mammalia; order Diprotodontia; family Petauridae; genus Gymnobelideus; species Gymnobelideus leadbeateri. Next base: position 374,506 of record WOXC01009676.1, on the reverse strand, counting down.
TCAGTAAGGAAGGCTTGATCTGTGCTATCCAATATGATTACTGCAGCAGAAACTTAAAATGAATACAAATATCCCAGGATGATACATATAGCCTTCCATGTCTATTCCGGTAGATGGTCACCAAATGGTTCCACAAGTCAGTTACAGTACAATGCAGGCATAGAGAACCCATTGCTGTGTGAGATTCATGATGAATCTGCTTGGCTTGGAGTCATTGTGGTGGAGACATCCATCATTCAGTTTCACTGTTTTGTAGGTTTAGAGCTGGAAGGGATCTCAGAGGTCATTTTGTCCAACCCTCTCATTTTACAAATGAAAAAAACTGAAGCCCAGGGAAATGAAGGGATGCGCCCATAAACCCATAAGTAGTAAATAGAAGAGTTGGGGCTTCAACTGAGATGCCATGATTCCAAATTGAATTCTTTCTCCGCTATACCCTATTGCCAAATCCAATTAGATTGAACTTAGTTCAAATTGTCAATAAACATTTATTAAGTCGAGATTAATACCAACTCACATTTTTGTGATACTTTACTATGAACAAAATACTTTTCTTGCAACAGAAACTATGATGTAAAGAGTTAAAATGTTTTATTCTCATTTTACAGATGAGGAAACTGAGGCTAAGAGAGTTTATGAAGCTTGTCAAAGTTCATATAGCTAGTAAGTAACAGAGCCAGGGTGGGAATTCAACTTCCCCATTTTTAAGACTAGAGTTATTTTCACTATATAATTTTCAGTTGTCTGGGTCCTTCTCAGGGCAGCTAGATGGCACAGTGGATAGAATGTCAGACCTGGAATCAGGAAGACTCATTTTCCTGAATTCAAATCTGATCTTAGACACTTACAAGCTGTATGACCATGGGCAAGTCACTCAACCCTGTTTGCCACAGTCTCCTCATCTGTAAAAATGAACTGGAGAAGGAAATAGCAAACTACTCCAGTATCTCTGCCAAGAAAACCCCAAATGGCGTCATGAAGAGTCAGACACAACTGAAAACAACATGAGGGTCCTCCTCACCAATCTCCCCCTGCCCCTTCTCTCTATTCCCCCAGTTCTTTTAGCCTTTGCACAGCTAATGGGTCCCATGCTATGGCTTGTTGGATTTGCATGCAAAGGCTGATGTCCTGAGCAGTACTGAACAAGTTAGCAAGGGTCCAGGAGGTGGAAAATAGCTGCTAGTCCTCAGTAGGTTGTGTCTTCTTCCACATCTGGGACAAGATTTCTGCCTTTGCCTTCTTGAGAACCTAGGCAACATATCACCACGAAGTCAAGTCATATGAAAAACATGGCCATGGGACCTGGCGGGATTTCAGACACTTCAGAGTTTAGTGGTATTCTAGGCTTTAATAGCCCCACAATGACTTTGACAGGATCTTATGAGCTGTGTAGTGGGAAGAGTGCTAGATCTGGCATGAGAACACCTGGGTACAAATCCTGCCTTCTTGGCACTAGTAAGCTAGTAAGCTGTGTAACTTTGGGCAAGAGGCTTAACTTCCCTGCTTCTCAGTTTCCTCATCTCTGAAAGGAGGGATCTGGATGAAACAACCTTTGAGATGACTTCCACCTCTAAATCTGTGATCAGAAGATCATGGCTCCATGAACTAGAAGTGATGGAATAGGGAGACAGATTTTGTTTTTTTAAAACATTAAAAAAATGAACTAATTAATTAATTTATATTTAGTTTTCAGAATTCACTTTCACAAGATTTTGAGTTCCAGATTTTATCCATATCTCTCCTTGTGTGCATTCTGATTACCCCTTCCCACAATCTGCCCTCCCTTCTATCACCTCCACCCCCTTTATCCCTTTCCCCTTTTATTTTCCTGTAGGGCAAGATAAATTTCTGTACCCCATTGTCTGTATATCTTATTTCCCAGTTGCATGTAAAAACAATTTTTAAAATTCATTTTTGAGTTCCAAATGCTCTCCCTTCCTCCCTCCCCCCCCTGTTGAGAAGGCAAACAATTTGATATAGGTTATACATGTGTAGTCATGCAAAACACTTCCATAATAGTTATGTTATAGAAAGACTAACTATATTTCTCTCCATCCTGTCCCTCCCCCCATTTATTCTGTTCTCTCCTTTGACCCTGTCCCTCATCAAAAGTGTGTGCTTCTGATTTCCCTCTGCCCCAATCTGCCCTCCCTTCTATCATGCCCCCCCCCCCCCTTATCCTCTTACCCCCTACTTCCCTGCAGGGGAAAGATAGATTTCTATATCCAATTGAGTATGTATATAATTCCCTCCTTAAGCCAAATCCAATGAGAGTAAGGTTCACTCATTCCCTCTCACCTCCCCCTTATTTCCCTTCATAATAAAAACTTTTTCTTGCCTCTTTTATGTGAGATAATTCAGATTTTATTTCAATATGAGAAATGACTTTACTAAGAATTAGAATTGTTCTCCGGTGGAACTGGCTGCCTTGGGTCATGCTTAGTTCCTGCTTCCTGAGGGCCTCTAAAAAGGCTGGATGGTATAGGGGAGTTGGTGTAGATGTCCTCTCCAGTCTCTTTTGACACAAAAGAGTCTGTTTCTGTCTGTCTGTCTCTTCATTATTTTCCACTCCAACTCCCCCCTCCCCTCCAAGTCTTGTATGTCTACAGAAACTTATGAATCCCTTGGAAATACAGCTTCATAATAAGCAGGTCTTTTGAATGTGTTTGAAAAGCCCTGGATTTGTGGTGTGGCCTACAGTGAACTCTGCTAGGGAATTCCCAAGCATCCTCTGGGTGGAGGAGCTTGTGATTATCTCTGGGACCCTTACTTTATAGTGTGGTTCCTTTGTTTGATTCTGTTTCTTGGCAGTGGCAATTTCTATCATTGTTCCTGGGTTGGAACCCCAGCTTTGTGACTTGATACCTCTGACAAGTTAGATTATCTCTCTGGTCCAGAGCTTTTTCTATCTGTAAAATGAGGAAATTGGTGTAAGTGACCTCTGATATTCCAATTCTCAGGTCTAGGAATGTGATTGCAGCTATGTGTTTGGGAGGAATGGGAGAAGGTGGCCTCATATCAAACCTATTCCTGAAATACCACAAGGATGCTGGACTTCTCTAACACACACACACAGAGTTACATCCTGGATTTCAGTGGGGCCAGGGGAAGCATCATCATAAGTCAAAAAGATCCCTGTAATTAAATGCAGAGGTGACAGATGATTAGATGGAAAAATCCTCTTCCCCTAAACCCTGCTTATAATCAGCATAAGCCTGCGGGGCCTGGCCCAAATCTCTGTGAAAGACTCACAGGCAGAGGCTTCTGAGGGAGTGTCCTTTGTCACTGGTACTCAGTCAGAAGCCAGATGCCCCATCCCTTCAACATGGCCAGCATGGAGACCTGGCTGCCTGCTTTGGTATGCATGCCAAGCCATTCTGCCAGGTGAATTGGGGCTCATTTGCCCTGCAAATGAAGGCATCTGAATTTTCTTAGGCAGGCATAATCGAGGGACAGAAGGAAGGAGGAAGAATGGTGGAAGGAAGGGAGGGAACTAGGCCTTGAAGATGGAAAGGGCAGTGCTCATGTGGGAAAGGAAAGGGCCATATTGGTGACTCTGAGCCCAGTCAGATTTACTGTTGGTCCTTGGGAGTCTCAGGAACCTAGAGATTTCAGTTTCAAGGACAAACTACTGCCCAGTTTTATTGCCAAAGTCAGATGCTGTGTGAATATAATTTGAAGTTTTCCCTTGACACAAACCTTTAAAGTGAATTAATGGGTGTACATGGGAGGCATTCTTTACTACTGTCAAAGGGGGTGGGGTGGCATTTGTGGGCCTGCATTGCTCCATCTCATCCTTTTGCTGTTCTCAACTATAGGCCTTCATGTCCTCAAGGGGACACAGTGACATTTGGGATTTTGTGACATGTAAAATGAAGAAGAAGAAGGAAAAATCCATTTCCTTTTAGTCACATGAAGTGGGAGAAGATTGTCTAGGTGTTAGAGATGGAGAGAGGCCCGAGCCAGAGTCTACTCTAGGGCCCTAGAGTCTGACTGTGTGTCTTCCCAGAGGAACAAGTGTGAATGGATCTTCCTTCTGCTCATTTCTTCCCTGGCCACAGGGCTTAACCTTGTATTAGGTCAGTCTCAGGGAAATATCTTGGGACCTAGTTGAGGAAATCACCTTCTTGATATTTTTTTTAGGAGCCCATGGTTATGGTAAAAATAATCCTAGACTTGACGTGGGGAGACTTGGGTTTGAATCCAATACTTGCTAGTCGTGTGTTGGACTTGAAGTCAGAGAACCTGGGTTCAGATGTTATATTTGCTATTTTCCAGCTTGGGTAAGTGACTTAACCTGTCTGATCCTCTGTTTCCTCATTTGTAATGTGAGGGGTTTGGACTAAATGGCCTTGAGTTTCTTTCATCTCTACATATCTTGATGCCTTAATCCTATGACCTTTCTGAGTCTCAGTTTTCTTATCTATAAAATGGGGATAAGAATATCTACATGACTTATCTGTGAGGAGAGGGCTTTGTCAACCTCAAAGAGATTTATAGATTATTGTTATTATTCTTATTCTTATTTTGTATGTTCTTGTAGCACAGTGGACAAAATGACAGACTTGGACTCAGGGAGATGGGCTATAAGATGGGTTACTTTTGACTTCTCCTAGCTGTATTGACCTCAGGCAAGTCATTTAACCTTTCTCTGCTTTGGTTTTCTCATTTGTAAAATGAAGGGCCTAGACTAGATGGTGTTTGAGGTAAGGTAATTCCAGTTCTAAATCTATGATCCTATGAGCCCTAAGGCTATACTAACTCATAGATATGAACCTTGGTGGAGAGAATTCTCACACTAGGATTCCTCAAGGTGAAGATGTCAGATTTTTTCCTGCGTTTGTGGATTATTTTTGGAAACTAGTCCTCCTTAACTCATCCAGGTTGGAAGTATAGTAGTCACTCATAGGTCTGACTCCAGTGCTAATCAGCAAAGAAACTTTGATCTGCTCCATTTCTGATCTGAAAGCTGGTTTGCTTCTTCTTGGGCAGTCTGAAGCTCCTGCCCCTCCTCCCTCTCTCCCTTTCCCCCATATGGGGGCTTGCAGTATTGGTGCTGAACTTGATTGACTGTAGCTCTAACTAAACTCAGAACTCCTGAACTCACATGATCCACCAGCCTCAGTTTCTCCAGTAGCAAGTACTAGCCCTCATGCCTAGCCCAGTAATTCCTGTATTCTTGAGGTCAGAGATTCTTAGAACTTTGTGTTTCTTGTATTTTTTTTTTTTGAGGCAATCAAGGTTAAGTGACTTGCCCAGGGTCACACAGGTAGTAAGTATCTAAGGCCAGATTTGAACCCAGGGTTCCCTGTGTTTTTGATTCTACATGTATATATACCTGCATATCAGTAGATGTGCCATAATGTCCTATATACGTATGAATGAACATATGTATTTCTGTGTGTGATGAAGTGTAACCAGGAGGATCCTGGTAGGGAGGGAAAAAAATTAATGGTTGAGATCTCTGTTCTCATTTTGAAGTTTTCTCCTACACAAGGTATGGACATCCCCAATATCAATGCATAAAGATGATTAACGATGTCTCTTTGACGGGCAGTGAGATCCTCACCTGGATATTTGTTGGCCAATGGACACCTCATTGAGGATGTTTGGGTAGATCTAAGCAACATCTTTTGTCTCATAAAAGGGATAAGGTATATTTAGAAGAGAGTTCAGAGGACAACAGTGAAGCTGGAGAGCAAAACTGAGAGGGAAATTACATATAAACAGAAGCTCTGAGGCCCTGAAGCCCAGGGTTGGGGAGAAAGCCCATTTATCTATATTTGTGCCATTGAACACTTCAGCCACAAAGATGGAAGGCATAGAAGCAGAAGCAGAATCTCGTGGTCCCTTACATGAACACTGTAAAGAGATAGTATTAGATCACCCAAGCTGTTCCTGAAGAGGGAACATGTGATCACAGGAAAAGAAGGAGCTACATGGACCCAGAGGTGGAAGCTGGTTGAGATGGTGATGGAGCAGTAAGAATTCCTGGACCAAACCTCCAGGAGAGAACAGCTAGGGTTCTACTCAAGTTCTTGGGCCATGCCTTATGAAGAAAAGATAAAAAAACAAGGTGTCATTTGAAGCTAGAGGAACAATAAGAAATAGAATCTAGATGTATCCAAGCAAACTGGATCTTTACATCTATTGCTACTGTGAGTTATTTAGGCATGAAGGTCCAATGAGAAGGAAGTTGATTCTTTAACAACCTTAAATGTTTTCCCTTTAGAGGGAGTCTCAACCACAACCTGGCATTATAAATTTAGAAGACTTTGTATAGGTCCCTGAATAGGGGAGGTGGTAATCATACGTTGATGAGTGGTCAGCTTTTATTTCTTTTTTTGGAGGGGGAGGATAGGGAAATTGGGGTTGAGTAACTTGCCCAAGGTCACACGGCTAGCTTTTTGTTAAGTGTCTGAGGTCAGATTTGAACTCAGATCTTCCTGACTCCAGGGCCGATGCCTGTGCACCTAGCCATCACCTTTTTAGAAACAAATTCATTTCCCTCCTAGTAGAGCCTCAATTCCAAGGTGGCACTAGGGCCATTTTGGAGAACTACCTATAGAAAAAAAGTTATTTTGAAATTTGTAAGCTAATGACAGTACTTTGTATTTCTCATTTCTGCAAGATAAAATAAAGACTGTCTATATCTCATATATATTGTTGCCTTTAGTGCTTGTATACAAACTAAAGATTCTTTTGCTCTGAGGAGACTTATTCATATTAAGAGAAACCCTGGGTGGGAACATGAACCAAGAAGTTATTTAAAGGAAACTCCTAGGTAATAAACCCATTCCTTCAACATGTTACATAAGTGTAGAGGGATTTGGAATATGAAGGTCTTGCTTGGTTGTCCTCACGCATTTCCCACTTCAAATTTTGTGAGAAGTCACCTGAGATTTTGCGGCTTCCTTGTCCTATCCCTTTATCTGGGAAGATTGTGAATCCCTCCAGAGATATTTAAAAGAAACTTGTAGAGTTGCCAGGAGGAAGATGAAGGCTCTGAATTACAGTTGAGGTGCTCCTAAGTAAAGTCTGGGCTCACTTTCATAAGTTAAAAGATCTCCAGAATTGTACCAAAAGGGAGAATCCCAGAGTTGGGTGCTTTATTAGCTCTACACTACAGCTGGTGTCCTTGAGTCTCCAGCCCAGACAAATAAGCTCTGAAAGCATTTCTTGCCTCCAAGGAAAAACTTTGGCTACAAGATAGCTTGGCTTACTACTACTACTACTAGTACCTCACATTAACATAGCATGGTTCTTTCAAGAGGACAGTGAGTTTTACATGGAAAAGACAAAACAGACAATGATGACTGAAAGACAAATGAAGGAGACTTGGGTTGTTTTCTTAGCAGCTAAGGAGAACTGCAAGTAGAATGATGCAGAGAATAAGATACCAGTTAAGGAAAGACTGTGAAAGATCCAATAGGAGACAAGTGCTGAAGAGCCCCACTGGACCTAAATGATTGTTGAAAGCTTTACTTATCGAATACTGTGTCTGAGATCATATAGGCCTCTAGGCAAGGGTTATTTACAGATAGTCAGCATTATCAACTTGGGTTCTAATAGAGATTCTATTTGTTTTACTTGACATGTAGTTAAACCTGCACTTGTTCTTTTAGCCTTGTGAACAATGTGCCTGCAAGGGGAGCTGATGACAAAACAATGGATTGTATCAGAGAGAAAGTTCTAAGATTATTTGGGAAGAGGCAATGAGAATTTCCAATTAGTCTAAGTTATTCTAGGAGTAAGTCTTTAATACAAAGATTAGGTATACATGAGTATATGTATGTGTATGAGTGGGAACATGTGATGGTGTGTGTGCCTGTGTGTGTGTGTGTGTGTGTGTGTGTGCATGTGCATATATTGTTTTCTCTGCTTGGGAGCAAATCTATTCTAACTGTATAGTAAATTAGACAGATTCCTCCAGCAATGGGATCTCTCTAAAGTCAGATAGTCATTAAATAGTAGATGCAGGATTCAAAACCAGGACTTCTGACTCTAAGCTCAGTGTTCTTTCCTTTACATCGCAACATAGCAGCTCATAGTACAAGGCAGCAACTTGATTTATGAAAAAGACAACAATGACACTCTCCCAGATGTGCCTTTGTTGATAATATGACCTCTTGTGACTGTCTTTTCTCCATCAGAAGGGAATAATTTTCCACTTTCAAAGGAGAGAGGAACTTCCCCCTCCCAATAGGAATCTAGCTGTTAGCTAGGCTGTTTACTGGTTAATAGCAATACAAAAGTATTCATTTTTGGGTGAGGTTGCCCCTAGCAACCAGCTCCCACACAGGATCAGATACACCTGCTTTTTGATATAGACAGCTTTCTCACTTGAAATCCATGCTTATGTCATAACATCACTTTAAAACAACAACAACAACATAATTTTAACAGAAAATTTAATGAGGTTTCTAAGGTACTTTAATGACAACAGCTTAGGAATCTGGCCAGAGAACTGCAGTCCTGGGTTTCCTAGACAGAAACCAATAATAATAATAGCTGCCACTTATATAACATTTTATAGTTACAAAGCAATTTATATACATTATTGCATTTGATGCTTAAAAGTCAGCCAAGTTCCTGTTTGGGGTTAATTGAAATGATAGTCACTGAAGGTGTAGATGAAAGATCCCCTCCCCTTTTTTAGGAAGATGGATGGATGATACTCATCTGTCCTTCTGAGGGCTAGGGATGGTCCACAGTTTTGTATTTGTTTGGGTAACAGAACATAAAGAGTTTAGCCCATTTGTAAATGTGACAGTAGCCAATCCTCCGAATTCTAAGGGGGCTTTCACTGGATATTTTTTCCCCTTGGACTTGAAGTGAAAGTTTTGGAGGGCATGGAAAGATGTGTCAAGTTTGGTTTCCAGCCTCTCCCAGTCTTGGTGATGATAATCCTGATTGAAGCACTTGGTCTCTCAATCATTTCTGTCTTTACCACCTGGGGACATTTAGAGGACTTTGTCTTGGGGAATATGGGCACCTTGGGCACCTTCCTCTGGTTCCTGTATCACTATCATTTCTAAGGGCCCTTCTTGTTCCAAATTACAAGTCCCCTTTCCCAGAAGTGAGGCAGTGACCCTAACCCATATTTACACTGGACCATCTTGGAGGAGAGCCTGAGTTCCTTCCATCCTAGAATGAGGGGGGCTTGAACATGGACTCTTCTCAGAGCAGATAGAAAGAATCTTGTTTGACTTAGAAACCATCCAGTTTCCTGCTGAAAGCACATTTGTGCTTGGAGGCTTCTTCTCAGTCTTTCTAATTCAGGCCCTTTCCAATCCAAGTTTATCCCTTCCTACCTTCCCAAGAGGTCCATCTTGTTCATTCCTTCTGTTTATTTTTACCTTGGAATATTTTTTTCTCTTTTTTTTCAATTTTAAATGTAATTTTATTTTTTCTTTTTTAAATAATATTTTTTTTTCAATTACACAGAAAGACAAATTTTAACCTTTTTAAAAAAAATATTGTGTTCCAAATTTTTTCCCTCCTTTTCCTCCCCCCTCCCTAAAACAGTAAGCAATTTGAGATAGGTTATATATGTACAATCATGTAAAACATATTTCCATATGTTGTGTTATGTTGTGAAAGAAAAAAAGTTTAAAAGGAAACAAAAACATAAACACAAAATAAATATAGTGAAGATATCATGCCTTGATCTGCATTCAGACTCCACTGGTTCTTTCTCTAGATGTAGACAGCATTTTCCATTATGAGTCCTTTGGAATTGTCTTGGATCATTGTATTGCTGAGAAGAGCTAAGTCATTCACAGTTGATCATTGTACAGTATTATTGTTAACTTTGTACAGTGTTCTCCTGGTTCAGCTTACTTCACTTTGCATCAGTTCATGTTAAGTGCAGGCTGCATAATAGCATCCTATTACATTCATTTACCACAACTTGCTCAGCCATTCCCCAATTGATGGGCATCCCCTCAATTTACAATTCTTTGCCACCACAAAAAGAGTTTTTATAAACATTTTTGTACACCTAAGTCCTTTCCCCTTTTTAATGATCTCTTTGGAATACAGACCTAGTAGTGAGATTGCTGAATCAAAGGATATGCACAGTTTGATTGCCTTTTTAAGTATAGTTCCAAATTGTTCTCCAGAATGGTTGGATCAGTTCACAACTTCACCAATAATATATTATTGTCTCCTTGGGAGAATTTCTTGTCCCTGGGGGAATAGGATTTGTCTGTTTCTGTCTCCTATCTGGTTCAGGCAGAATTACCTCCAGGTCTCACCAGTCAATTGTTGTTGTTTAGCCATTTTAGTTCTGCCTGCTTCTTTGTAACCCCATTTGGGGTTTTCTTGGCAAAGATACTGAGATGGTTTGTCTTCTTCTCCAGCTCATTTTTCAGCCAAGGAAATTGAAGCAAACAGGGTTAAGTGGCTTACACAGTCAATAGCCTCTACAGAAATCTCCTTATTTGGAACATTTTTCCTTTTAGCCATCCAGCAGCATGATGTAGAACTGTCCAAGTACTAAGTCCAAGCTGGACTTGGGATCAGTCAAGATATCCTGGTTCAAAACTCAACTCTGACACTTCCTAGCTATGTGAATCATTGGCAAGTAACTTGACCTCTCTGTTTGTTTCTCCATCTTTAAAATGCACATAATAACATTAATAATATTCATATTATTTATGTCATAGAGTTATTGTGGGGAAAACCCTTTGCAAACTTTGAAGCACTATAGAAATGCAAATTGTTATTATACTGACCCTATATAGACTTTATTTCTTTTTTCTCTTTATTTATTTATCTTTTGCTTTTTGGAGGGGGTAAGGTAGGGCAATTGAGGTTAAGTGACTTGCCCAAGGTCACATAACTAGTTTTGTGTTAAGTGTCTGAGGCCTGGATTTGAACTCAGGTCCTCCTGACTCCAGGGCCAGTGCTCTATTCACTGAGTCACCTAGCCACTCCCTTAATTTTTAATATTTAATATAATTTAATCTTAAATAATGTTGTATCTGAAATGGGATTTAAATCCAAGTTTTCCTGACCCCAAGCTCAGTGTCCTCTCCACTATATCATGTTACCTTTCAAATTTACATGTCATGGGACACTAATATTCCATAGAACATAGTTTGGGAAAACTGGATTAGCTTATCTATAAATTCCCTTCCAGCTCTAACTTTATTTTCTCCTCTCCTCAGGAAAATTGGTCCTCAGGTATCATTAATAGCTAGCATTTATAGATTATTTTAAGGTTTACAAAGTGCTTTATAAATATCATCTTGTTTTATCTTCATAACAACTCTGGGAGGTTATTATTATTATACTATTATTATCCCCGTTTTTACAGATGAGAAAATTAAGGTAGAGTAAAGCCAAGCACAAGCCGCTTTCCAGAGGACTGCTGCTGTGGACAGCTTCCAGGTTCTGATTACATAGTATAGTGAACTCTCCATTTATTCAGTAATAAACTAAGACCAAACATTGACAGAAATCAAAGTACAGCATTTACAATGTTAGGACATAACAAATTATCCCTGAAATGGCCACATAGTTTTCACCAAAGTGGCCACATAGTTTTAAACAATGTACATTCATTTAGTAACTCAATCATTTAGTAAGTCCTTAATTCAATCATCCTTAAGGAGGTTGGTCTCCTTAATGGACACAAAGTACAAAGGTCAAAGTTCTCCACCCCTAGGTCACATTGTCTTAATCTCTTCAATCAAAAAGTCTTTTCTCCTCTTAATTGGAGATTAGTTTCCAATCATTCTTAATTCAATCATCCTGAAAAGGTACAGAATACAGAGTAAAGAGCTCTCCACCACAAGAGATTCCTTCTCAGTTCTGCTCTCTCCAGCCTGGGCTTCTCCTTATATATGGTCAGTAGCTCCTCCCCTTCCTGTTACATCAACAACAGGAGTTCACAGGTTCTAGGGTTCACAACTTGTGGGGTTCACAAGTTCTGCTTCTCAATCAGGAGCAAAACTCAGAAGAAACTTGAACTGAAACAAGGTGTCAACTAAATAGCTGAAACAAGGTGTTCATTACAGGTAGACAGAGGTTAAGTGCCAAAATTACACAGTTAGTAAGCATCTGAAGTGGGATTTGGACTGAGGGTTTTCTGATTCCATGTCTAATGTGTTTATTACTCCCAGCTGCATTTATTAGTATGAGATAATTGAGTAAAAGCTGGTGCTATATCACATGCTTTTAATAAACAAAAATTTTGAAAATAAGATCCCATATGAGATTTCCCCCATTTCCCACTCCTCTTAAAGAGTGCATGGGGGTGGAGGATGAGTGAAGAGCAGCTAGGTGGTGCAGTGGATAGAGCACGGGCCTGGGAGCCAGAAAGATTTGAGTTCAAGTGTGACCTCAGATACTAGCTTTATGACCCTGGGCAAGTCACTTAACCCTGATTGCCTGGAGGGATGGGGGGGGGGAAGTGTATCAGAAGGAAGAATTAGATTAGAGGCTGAAAAGTGGGGCAGAGTACTGAAAAACAAACTTTTCCACCATTTTATTGAAGGCTATCTATGGATCATATTTATCAGCTGATCAAACCAGGTAGTAGAAAGAATAGTTAACTTATCTAAAGTCACACAGTTAATTTCAAAGCTGAGATTGAGATTGATCCTCAGATATTGTACTTTCTTCACTAGACTCCTATGATTCTATCTCTTTGCCTAGGCCAGGGGTGGAGAACCTGTGGCCTCCAGGCTATATGTAGCTCCCTAGGTCCTCATGTGTGGCCCTTTGACTTTCTGAGAGGATTCGTTCTGTGAAGTTTGGATTCAGTCAAAGGGATGCACTTGAGAAGGTAGAGGGTCACATGTGACCTTGAGGCCTCAGGTTCCCCACCCCTGGTCTAGGACATAGGTTTCACTGTCCCTCTCCCTTTCTGAACCTACATTCCTGGCTAACAAACACTTTCCTTCAGATAGATATGACCCTTATGCCCCGTATGTTAATCTAGGGGCTGTTGGCAGAGTATAGTCTGATTAGGAACTCAAAGACTCCAAAGTAGAACATTTCACTTCTGTATAACTTTAATCAGTAAGATTTTTGATTACATTGAGCCTAAATCTGTCCTATGCAACTCCTATCCCCGAGGTTGAGGTCAGGAAGATTTTGGACTCAAATCCCATTTCAGACACAACATTATTTAAGATTAAAATTAAAGTATATTAAATATTAACATTATTAAGATCTCCAAGCCTCAGTTTCTTCATCTGTAAGATGATGGGGGTAGACTTGATGATATCTAAGATTGCTTCCAGCTTGAAATCTAGGAATAGGGGCTCAGTGAGACAGTTCTGATCTCTAATTCTGCCAGTTCTCAGATTAGTTAAGTGAAGGGAGAAGGGCCATTAGCAGAAGTAGAAAAAGATGCTCAAAGTCTTCAGTTCTTGTGCTGTGATTTTTATAATGAAAACTAGTAATTTCATCCTTTAAAAGGCAGCACAGGAGAGGAGGGGAACTCATTTCTGACCAACAAGGAGGAACTGGTTTCTGAGGTCTTAGAAAAGACATTAACTTTTGGCTAATGGGACTGTGTTTTCTTGAATTGGGTGCTATACTTCATGGCCTTTAAGATCCTTTCTGACTCCAAGTCTATGATCCTATAATCTTTGAGACTGTGATAAACAGGGAGAGGAAAGCCATTCATTGTCTGATGTGAGAAAAGCCAGGAGAGAAAAACCAGTCATGGCCTGACATAGACCTTAGATTTTTTGTGACTGTTTCAAAGATTTAGAGAAGTAAGTGTAGCATCCCGTGGTTCACAATTCTATGGGGAAAGTCAGCCCAGGAGGGATAGGAACTTCTCAGGAACGAAATGATGACACAGTTTTGATGTGGGGGTAAAAAGAGATCAGTGCAGATGCACTGAGAATTCGTCAACCAATTTAGGTATTAGAAAAAGAGAGACATGTACAGAAGAGAGAAATAAGGTTAGGTGATTGAAGATAAATAGGGAAGAGCAGCACAGCCTTATAAGAAGTGTCAGGAATTCCAGGGCTTAGAATGAGCTTGTCAGGTACACTGAGAATAATAAAATATTGGGATTGGGGAAGCAGAATCCAGAAAGGAATCACAATGCCAGATGGGATAGACAGAAGGATACTGATGAATGGAGAGGAGAGAGAGTTGCTTTTCACTTAATTTTCTGCTATTTTTTCTACCAAGAAGATTGGTTTTTCAGACTAGGAAATAAAGAACAAAAATAGTTGGCAGGGAATTGAAACCTCAAATAAGTGAGGGGATAGCAAGAGACCATGTAGCTGCCTTTAGGTCACTAAGCTCAGATGAACTACATTTTCAAACACTAGGAAAAATTCCTGGGGCACAATGAGAAAAATCTTGTGGATTTGATTGCTAAGCAACTTTCAGTGAATTTTGAAATATCATAGAGAAAAGGAAAGATGCCACAGAGCCACAGATTGGAAAATAACCAGCAAAAATTCTTGAGAATATTATATAAATGATGGCTTGAAAATACATTTGTGGGTACAGGAAGGGAAACAGCGATTATTAAGAATCAGCAGCACTTTATCAAGAACAAATCATGTCAGACTAATCTCATTTTGTTTTTGACAGAGCTGCTAATTTATATAAGTATACCTAGAATTCAGCAAGGTATTTGAAAAAAGTCTCTCACAGTAATGTTTTTGAACAGGGAATATGGAGAGATTAGGATTAGATAATAGCAAAAGCTGGGTGAATTCAGAATTGGTTGAGTGAGTGAATCTAAAGGTTGGTAATTAATAGATTGTTGTCAACTAGGGGGAGGTCTTCAATAGGGTGTCCCAGGACTCTGACCTTGTCTCTATTTTGTTCAATATTTATATCATTATCTTGCATAAAAGGCATAAGCAACATACATTACACATTTGGAGGTGACAGGAAATTGGGAGGGATAGCTGATATGTTGGTCAATGGAACTGGGATTAAAAAAAAAAGATTGTATGAATCGAAGACTGAATCTAATAAGATGAAATTGAAAGAAGAGTGTCCAATTCTTTTTTTGGGGGGTGGGGAACTTAAAAATCACCTGTAGAAATTGAGACTGGGGGAGCTCTAGTTAGACAGCATATGAAAAAGATCTGTGAGTTTTAGTGTACTATAGTACTATCAGTGGGAATAAGGCAATTCTCTGAAGTGGCAGTCAAAGGAGGTAATATGATTATGGGCTACATTAACAAAAACATAGTTTTCACATCTTTTAAGTCTTTCTCTGATACCTCATTGTGGAAGAGGGATAACCTAGAAATTCTGCTGGGTTCCATTAAACTGGAAAGGCTCAGATTATGGGTCCATTGAGAGGCAGTATCTTTGTCATTTGAAGAGCAGTCTGCCTTAGTTTGGAGAGGTTCTTCACCAGGTTGGTCACAAGACTTCGAATTGTGAGTGATTTATGTTTTGAAAGGCATCTATCAGATTGCTGAAGGGTTATTATCTGTGTCTGTGAAGGAAATACATACGCTGATGAAATCATGACGTGGTGAAGAAGTGATCAGAGGGAAGGCATCAATAATTTCTCTGCATGCTGCCCTAGTTAGATCACACCTTGAATTTGATATTAATTTCTAGGAGCCACATTGTAGGCAGGACACTGACATACTTAATAGAAGAAGGAGTCCCTATTGACAAGGTTCTCCAGATTTTTCTATTTTTAATGCCTCCTAATTTTATTAATACCAAAATCCTCCTCCATGAACTCTATGGTCATTTGCAGAAATCAGTTTAGTCATTCAAGTTGAATCTACAAAGTGGATGAAAAATGATAAATGCCCAGATTATGACATGTAGTTGGAAGTGCAACCTGTTAACTCTATCCGTTGGTATCTATTTATCTGTTACAGTATCTGTCTCGTTGTTTCTTTCTTTCTTCTGTCCCTCTCTATTTGTCTGTGTTTTTCTTTCTCTTTCTGTCTCTGTCTCTCCATCTGTCTCTCTCACAGGTGGTTTAGCCTGCTCCAGAACTGAATAGGAGAAGCTCAGGCTGAATAACATTTGAGGAACTGTGAAATGCTTTCAATGTTTCCAAGATGCTTGTTGCTGCAAGACCCCACCTTTTTATTTCCATTGATGCTATAATATTATGTTGGATCAATTATTTAATAAGAGTTTATTAAGTGTAAGGAATTGTGCTAAGGGCTGGTATTGGAAATATAAGCAAAAAAGGTAGCCCTTACCTTCAAGCATCTTAAAATCTAATGAGAAGAGAAAACATAGAAGGCAGCTAGAAAGTAGAAGCATGTGTAACTAGGGCAAGGTGGAAAAGTCTGGAAAGGCAGGAGTGAATCTGGGAGAGAAGTGAACATGGATGGTCTGGGCTGCTCTTCATGAAGTCGTGGTGCTGTGCAAGATCCCACAAACCAGAGGAAGGACCAAATAGATAGAGGCATCTTCAGGATGAGAAGGTTATTGGCGTAGGAGTCATGGAACATCACAGCATTGGGAGAGGCAGAATTCTAGGCAACCCAGAGGACAATAGAAAGATACATGATGGGCATAAGCAGGCCGAAGCAGGCTACCAATAATGGCGTGTGTAAGAGGGGGCATTCAAGCATTATAAGTGATGTGTATTATTGAAAAAAAAAAGAAAAGAGAAAGGCATGCTGGTCTCTCTGGGTCTGAGTGAGGGATAGCAAATAGACAGCCTGAGTGATACTCTTATATCTGTGAAATATGAAAGAATCAGAGGAAGCCCTCTGGTGCATAGGGTATATCTTCTTTTCAGGATTTATAGAATGACATGAACAAAAATTGCATTGGATCAGATGGTGTGGAAAGGTTTCGATTAGCACCAGTGAAAGACATATACACACTGATAAGATAGATCACTGCTCCATCAAAACATCAATGTAAGTGGTGCTAAATGGAAGGGTATCCAAATGGAGGGTGACTGAAATGGTGAAGTTTCTTGGAAACATTCCATACAATGATTATTTGAAGGAGATGGGAATGCTTACTCTGGAGAAAAGAAAATCTTGGTAGGGGAAAAAAGCCACTGTATCTGTCTTCAAGCATTTGAAGGGCTTTCTGGGTCACTTACCATCTTGATTCTCACCTCACAAGCCCATTCTGAGCTTTAACGCCCCTGACACTCTTCTCACAGGCCCATGGTCCTCTTTTCTCTTTCTTCTCAGTTATCTGACCTTATTTCCCTCTTCTGTCTATATCTTTTTAATGCTTGAGTTGGTCAATGAATTCTCTGTGCACCTACATTGGTCTCCTCTAGCTGACCTGTTTTGCCTCAGAAAAAGAAGAATAGTAGGAGTAAAAAAAATGGATAGAAGTTGTATGGGGCAGATTTAGACTCAATGTACTAAAAAGAAAAAAAATACTTCTTCCTGATTCAAGTTATGCAGAAGTGAAATGGATTACTTTGGGGCCTTTGAGCTCCTAATCAGATAAAGTCTTCATGGAAAGGCTGAATGACCATTTCTGCCCTGGTATGATTTGGTCTTGGTGGCACCTTACAACTCCAAGAATCTTTTTCTCTTCTCTACAAAGCACGGCAAATGGTATTTAGTCAATGTTTGCTGTATTGTTCTCTATTGTACTCTACTATAAGCATGATTCTAGGATCCTGGAAAGAGTGAATCAATTGCAATCTAATCAATGGTTTTGTAATATATTCCGAGCAAGAGATATAGCAAGAGAAAATGGTATGAAGGGTGTCATCAAAAAAATGACTAACAGGAGGAGAAAAGATGGATTGGTTGTGTAATGAGAGTGAGGGATGACTGATGGATAGTTCACAGGCTCACAGTGGATAGAATGCTGGGCTTGGAGTCAGGAAGACCTGAGTTCAAATCCTACCTTTGATACTAACGGTGGGGCCCTGGATGAGTCACAGGAATAGGGTTGTTGTGAAGATTAAAATGAGATATTTGTAAAGTGCTATATAAATTCTGGCAATGATGATAGGAATGATAATGATGATGTCTGTAAAACTGGAGAAAGGTCTCTAGCACAGTAGGTGGGTCTCCTGTAGGAAAGATATGAGAGAATGTAGCTGACTCCCACAAGATAGGCAGACATGGATGAATTGTGATCTAAAATATTAGCAGAAATAGCTACATTGATGCAATCCCAGGGGAAGGGAGGGAAGGGAATGAGTATTATATAGTATCTACTCTGTGCCAGGCACTGTGCTAAGGACTTTACAAATTTTATCTCATTTGAGCATCACCACAGCCCTGCTTGGTAGGGGATGCTTTAACCTCATCTTACAGTTGAGTAAACTGAGGCTTTAATGACTTGGTCATAGGGTAAGTGTCTGAGACTGGATTTGAACTCAGGGTTTCCTGACTCCAGACCCAGCCCTCTATCCACTGTACCACCTAGTTGCCTCACAATGGATTACAGATCCATTGGCAAATGGGGCACTTCATCCATAAGTTTCTAGTTTAAAATATATTTGTATGTAATCACAGACACGAATGCATATGCACAATGTGCAAAATGTACACAATGCAAAATTAATGTATGCAAACGAGCACACACAATAACAGTACAAATGAATGCATATAGACATGCACATGCAAGCAAACTTTCATGTGTACACACATGTCTGCGTGCTCATACAATTGTACAGCTATAAATCTGCACATAAGTACATGCATACACGTGCATGCCCATCCATAGAAGGACATGCATGTGTATACACAAAAGACACAGACCTCCAGAGAACATTCTCTGCACTAATACTCCTATGATGGCAACGGGGAGTGCTTGCTGCTCTCCATTAGGTCCCTATTTCCATTAAACTGGCATTCCCACAGGTCACTGGACTGTGAGTTCTCTGAAGGGAACATTTCATTTTAGTTTCTAAAACAAACTTCCACGCAGATTTATTGCCCTCAAATAAATAAGAGAGCAAGTTTATTTCTCCTTCTCATTTCTGGGGACAGAACGAGAATGTAAGCAAAATATTAAAAATGGAATAGACTCAGTTTTACTTTAATTGACCTTTGATTCTCTGCTTAATATCCTCCCCGTGTTTCTGCTCCAGCCTCAGCGACTCTGGGTGAAGTGTCGGTGTTCAATGATTCATTCGGTCCTGAGGCAAAGCACACTGTAATTGGTTTTTAACTTCCTGGAATGTCAAAGCCAGGATGGAAATTTTACGTATCACTCCACCAATTCAATCCTGGCTTTAATAATAATGTGGCAGAAAGGGAGGCAGATTTACAGCTGTAGAGAAATGTAATCAAATTTGGAGACCGAATGCAATAAGTCCAAATGCTAGTTTTCATTTGGAAGCTTGTTAGATAAATGTGATCTTGCCTGAACTCTTCCCCCAGATCATTGTTTCCCTCCCTCTGCCCCTGGGGTGACTGAGGAGAGCTGGTGGGCTTTGGTGTTGGAGTGGAGCAGGAAGAAACCTATGCTCTGCAGGAATGGGCTTTGCCTCAGGGTGATGGAACAGTGGACACTGGCAGATGGAGAAATGTGAAGAGGGGAAATCCGATGAGGCGCTGGGAGGGGGACACAATTTGGCCAGTTTCCTACAAAATGCTGAATGCCAGAAGGCAAAGGTACTGGCCAATTATCCATCCCTCCATTATACCCATCTCCACCCATCTTTAGGGTTTCAGCTCAAATGTTGGATTATTACACACTAAATATAACAATCAATTGAAATAATCCTTGGTCCACTGGTACCCAGAGCTCTTTAAAACATCGAGAAAGGCACCATATATGCAGAACCACTGCAGGAGGGCAATACCAGGACTTTGTCAGGGGGGCAACAGGGAAGGTGGAAATCAGCAAGGAATATCATCAAGTGGTTTACAAATAAATGATATTGTGCTGCTATGGTGTACATTTAATAGGGGCAACTAGTAGAAGAGAATTTAAGATAAAGGGACAGCAAAATTGACTGTCAGTAATAATAGAGTGGCTACCAAATTGGTACTTTATAACTGTTTCAGTTGTTTTATTCCCAAGTGAATGGTGGGTATTCAGAAACAATCTCTCATTTTTGTCTTTGTTACCCCAGCACTCAGTACAACAACCCCAAATCACTCTGGCTCTGAGGGATTGGCCAACAGAAGGTCTCAGGCTAAACCCTATTTCATTATTGTTTGGGCCCTGATTGACTCAGAATGTATGTAAATATCAATTATTTCTGTTCTGGTCAGAAACCCTGAGGGTCTTCCCCTTCCAGATCTCTCTGTCTCTCTCTAATTTTTCTATCTATCTATCTATCTATCTATCTATCTAATTTTTGACTAGGTAAAGAAACCATTCTCTGCCTCAATTCTTATTAAGCCTAAATCACTGAATGGGTGTTGCCTCAGTCAAAATGAAACCTGTTAAAGACCTTACCTTGAAAAGGCCAAGGTCCCTCACCACATCCTGGGCCATCTCCAGTCATCCTGATCTATATCTGGTCACTGGACCCAGAGTTCAGAGGAGAAAGTGAGGCTGGTGACTTTGTTTAGCCCTGCCTCACTTAAATCCAATTCACTTACATGTCATGACATCACCTCCCTGATGTCATGGTAGAAGGACAAACAATAACCTAGCACAATGCCTGGTAAATAGTAGGTGCTTAATAAATGTTTTTTAAAATTTATTTTGGTTGCATTGTCAGTATTGCCAGGAGTTTTCCATGCTGTGGTAGTGTCTCTATGTGGCTCTCCAAGGATGCTGACACTTGGGAAGGGGGCTTAGGGGACCATTTGTATGCCTGGTTTTCTTTCCTCCTGGAAGGAGGTAAGTAGGAAGAGATGACATTTGGGCCAGGACATCTGAGAAATGTCAACAAAAGCAGTGCTCGTTAATCTCTTTTGCTCTGTAAATTGGCCAAGATCTGCATTCTATAAGAGGTCGACATTTCCACAACTCAATGCCTATTATGGACAAGGAGCCATGCCAGAACAGTGGATAAAAAAGTGAAAGTCACACCTCAGGGAGCTTAGCATTTATTTGATGGAGGGCATAGGTTTCCTTCCCAGGCAAGTATGATACAAGATAGCATGTGATGGGGGCAAAGAAGAAATTGAAAGAGTTTTAGGAAAACCAGAAGAGGTAAAGATCACTTTTAGCTAGGGGGTGACATAGGGAAAGCTTCATGAAGGAGATAAGGCCTGTGCTGGGCCTTGAAGGAAGGGATAAATTCTGATGAAGAAGGAAAGGAGGTCATGAACTATATTGCAGGCACTGGGGGAATGGTCTGTGCAAATACAGGGAGACAGGAAAGTACAGAATAAATCTAAAGTGATTATTAACTAAAAAGAAGGTAATCTGTTTTGGAAGCAGATAGGAGGTATTCATGTCCAGGTCTGTCCCCAGGAATTGTGACCACTCATCATGGTAGAGCTGAGCCTAGAGGGTAGTTTAGAGTTGCAAGTGGGGTAGGACCACTGGGACTTTATTCTTGAGCACTGGAATTTAGAGGTTGCTGACAGTGCTTATATTTCTTTGACAGCAAAGAAACAATCAAGTTTAATACCCAGTTAGCAAGAATTATTAGTTAATACAGAAGATGACCACCTGGTTTACTTCCTTACCACAACCCAGGTGAGAATCTGGCTCTGCTTTTCTTTCCCTGATCTTTATCCCAGGCAGCTAGCTTCCCAACAGCAGCTTTATGGTGTTTTGGGGTCTCTATTACTATCTCCCTACCACCACCTGATAGTAGTATCATAGGGTCTCTTCTCTCCCTCAAAAGGAATTTGACTTAAATGATTGATTTGAAAATTAGTTTTGTACTACTCTCTGTCCCAGGCATGTTTTGTCAATCTTAGGTCAAACATTCATAACTATTTATAGCTCTGGTTTAGAAGAAGATGTAATGGGGTGGTGGTAGGAAAATTCACTCAAGAGTAACAAGTCATATGGCTGAGAAAAGACTGATTGGGGTTCTATGACAATGGGGGTATGTGTGTCTGTTAACACTGGGAAGGAAGTCAAGATCTATGGTTTATTGTTGTTGTTCAGTCATAACCCTATTTGAGATTTTCTTGGTGAAGATACTGGAGTGGTTTGCCATTTCCTTCTTCAGCTCATTTTACAGAGGGGGAAACTAAGGCAGACAGGGTAAAGTGACTTGTTCAGGGTCACATAGCTAATAAGTGTCTGAGGCCAGATTTGAGCTCAGGAAGATGATTCTTTCTGACTCCAAGTCCAGCACTCTATCCACTGTGTCACCTAGCTGCCCCAACATCTATGGCTAGATTATGATTGTTTTAGAATGATTTCCATTGTTACTTATATTTAAATCAGTTGCTGTCTGTGTAACATTGAGTAAGTGATGTTATCTTTCTGAGACTCAGTTTTCTTATTTGTGAAATGAAGCCTGTTGGACTGGATAACCTCTAAGGTCCCTTCCAGCTTTACATCTGGGACCCTATGACCTATAGACTCATTAATCCTGCACTGGGTAGTTTCTTTAATTTTATCTGTTTACCTTGGTTGCTAATAAAGTTCTTTTGGAAAAGCCCATTAAGTGAATTAAGGGAGAAGAAGGGGGCATGTCTTGTGCCCCTGTGGTTCACAGTTCAGGCATGCTGGGTGGTCTGGAGTTCAGGTGTGTGGTTATCCCCTATCCTACCAGGCTCTTTCTTCACAGGGAAATCTTCCAAACTCTACTTATAGAGTGACCTTTGAGTTCCCTCCTAATGCTAAGCTTCTATGACTCCATTCACTAAAGTCCACAAAAAGGATTTGGGGAGAGAAGTTCCTGGCTGAAATAGCCTAAATGAGCTCCTAAGCCAAACTAGCATAGTTTGAGGACATCTCTGAGCTTTGGAGGTTGACAGTCATACGACAATCTTATTCTCCCTTACATTGCCTCTCCTAGCTCTTATACAGAATCCTGAAGGGAGGGGGATGACCTGGGGCCATTTCTGATATTCTTTTATTCTCAGTTAGTTAGGCTATCAGTTTATACAGATTTTGATTAATAATGGGGGTTAGTGGGGGAACCCTGGAGCAAAAGTCAAGAGAAGCCTTCCCCCCCTCCCCACAATGAGGAGTCATTATTTGTAATGTAATTTATAATGTGAAATGGGGCTTTGGGGCTCTCCTCAAGCCTAGAGGCCTCAGGGCATTTGGACCTTTTCCTGTTACGCTAATCTGCCTCAGGCCCCTAGTCTTTTTGAGCCATTTTCTATATCATTTTTAAATCAATCACAAATTTGAGAGATAGAAAGAAATGCAGACACCATTTAGTCAAACCTGTGTCAGAAATAAGAATCATTTCTATAACATTCCTGTTATTAAGCTTCCACTTGAAATTTCCAATGAGGGGGAACTTATGACCCCCTTCAGCAGGCTCTCTCCTTCAGGACAATGCTAATCATTAGGTAGTTTCTTCTCACATTGAGCCTAAGCTTGTCACTGGGTAATTTCCACTCATTGCTATGATTTTTAATCTCTGGGGTTAGGTAGAACGAGTATAATCTTTTTATTCTTATGGTAAGCACTTCTGATACTTGAAGATATTGATGTCTGCCCAGTACTGTACCCTTTATCTCCCACCTGTTCCAGTTAAACACCCTAATTTCCTTCATTCAGTCCTCATATGACATGGGCCTACCATCTCTAGTTGTCCTCCTCTCGCCACTGGACCCAGATGGCTCTGTTGAGCTCCGACTTGGGAGAGCAGATTCACACAGAAAGAATTCACTCAGACCTCTTTTAGCCAATGGGAGCTTTTTATTTTATGTGAAAAAGCATCCTGGGCTCCTTAATAAGAAAGCTAAATGAGACTCTGATATTTGGGGGAGTTAATGTTTGTGTTCAGGATGTTCAGGGTGTTCAGGATGATGATGTCAGTTTTAGGGTTTCTTATGGGCGTTGGAGATTTAGGAACAGGATAAGTAAAACAAGGTGAGGAAGGTGGTTGCTTGCAGGATAAGGAAAAATTATCATGACACAGGATGGGGAAGATGAATGATAGGATAGGGAATAGAGAATAAGGGGGACAAAAGCAATTCTTTCTGTACAAGTTGTATGATATTTCAAGATTAGAGGGAGAGGGCATTAAGACATCCTAAAGCTACAGATTGAGCCTCAAAGCCCCTCAGGGGGCCTGGGAAAGTAACCCTTACTATTAACCCTTACAGGACCATTTGTATTCACATCAGAGTGTCCACTTCCAGAGGAGAAAGTGAGGCTGGTAACTTTGCACAGCCCTCCCTCACTTAAATCCAATTCACTTGCAAGTCACGGCATCATCTTCCTGATGTCCTGGTCCTCTTTGAGAATGAAGGACAACCAACAACATATGACATGGTCTCCATTTCCTTTATTATTCTCACTGCCCTCCTTTTGGCACCCTCTAATTTGGCAGCATACTTACTAAATGAAGTATTTAGCTGTATATGTGCTGTTCCAGATATCAATCAGTCAATAAGCATTTATTAAACGTTTATGCTAAGCCCTGAGGATGCAAATAAAAGCAAAAAGAAAGACAGTTCTTGTCCTCAAGGAGTTTACATTCTAATAGGGGAAGCCAACACATAAAAGAAGGTAAAGAGGAAGAGGAGAAGAAAAAGACACAGGGACATTGTAGTGAAAGAAGCCAGGAGGGTAAAGAGTTGGACTGAGAGGAATGAAGAAGTGAATATGGATAGGGCTCTTCCTCAAGGACTAAGGACTGATCATGGGACAGGCCTTGGAAAAGAAAGCTCTTCTAGATGAGGAAGCTGTTAGCAAATGGTGGCAAAGGTTTTCAGTGTGAGAAGGCTGCTAGAGAATAGAGGAGAAGGTAACTTTTTTTGCCATCATCACTGCAAAAGTGATTGGCCAATAACAGATCCTAGCCCAAGCCTCACTTGTTCATTGTTTAAGTTTTGGTGGTTCAGAGTGAGTGTAAATAACAATTGTTTCTGTTCTGGTCAGAAATCATGAGTGTCTTCCCCTCCAGATGGTTTCTTTTGGGGAGTCAAACTGGGTCATTTTCTTCCCCCTCAATTCTTACCTAGCCTTAAATCACTGAATGGGTATTGCCTCAGAGATCAAGACCTGGGAAAGATTTTAGCTTGAAATGGCCATGGTTTCTCACTTCGTCCTGGGTCCAGTAGTCCTGACCTGTGTCTTGGCACTGGACTTCAGTGGCTCTGGAGGAGTGAGTGAGGCTGATGACTTTGCACAGCCCTGACTCACTCAAACCCAATTCACTTGCAAGTCAAGACATCACCTCCCTAAAATCATTTGTCCCATTCAAGAATGAAAGAGGAATAAAAACAAACAAACAAACAACACAACAAAACAACAACTTGGAAGGGACATTTGGTATTTTCCCTTTTTCCCCATGGGTTACAAGATTTAAAGAATTCATCACCAATTAGACAAGCTGAACTTGGTGAGGAGCTTCTTTGAATTTGGAAGAGCTGGTTCTCAAAGAGCAGGTATTGTGTTACAGGACTATACCCGAAGACTTTCCAGTTTGTAGAAGCTCCCAGTGGTTGTGGCTCACTGATTTAGCTTTAGTCTTATGGCCCTTTCCCCATTTTCCAAGGTCTTTCAAAGATCATTAGTGGCAACTCAGCATTCACATCTACCTTTTTTTTTTAAGTACCCTAAGAGGCACTAAAATCATTCTAAATTTGATTTCTATTGACATTACTTTAAGGAGGTATTCAGCTTCTTGTTAACATCTGAACATAGTGACTTCAGCTTGTTGAGAGAAGCTAGGTACTTTTGTAACATCTCACTTTAATTCATTTCTATTCAGCTCAATAAACATTTATTAAACACTTAATATGTGCCAGGCACTGTGCTAAACTTTAGTGATACAAATAAGAAAAAGAAAGACAGTTCCTGCCCTCAAGAAATTCACAGTCTAATGAGGGGAAGTTATTGTTGTTGTTCAGTCATTTTCAGTTGTGTCTCTCTGTGTCCCAATTTTAGGCTTTTCTTGGCAAAGACACTGGAGTGTCTGCCACTTTCTTCTTCAGCCCATTTGTCAGATGAGGAAACTGAGGCTTAAGTGGCTTGCCCAGGGTCACATAGCTAGTAAGTATGTGAGGCCACATTTGAACTCAGGAAGATAAGTCTTTCTGCCTGCAGGTCCTGTTCTCTATCCACTGTGCTACCAACACACAAAAGGAAGCTAGAAAGAGGTGAGGAACATCAGAGGAACAGCTTGTTTGATCGAGTTCAAATCAAGTCGAACTGCAGATAGAAAATAGAGAGTGACCTGAAAGTCCAGATCCTGCTCTCTATAGAGAAAAGCTTTGAGAGGAATTTAGTGGCTCACTCTACAATCCTCCAATCAGAATGGAGAGGAGGCTGAGGGAGTTGGGTAGGTGCTGAATATCGAAGGCTGAGTTAACAGCATGCTGAGATTTCAAGTGACCAGCTTATCTTGGGAGGGGTATCTTGTTCAGTAGAATTCAAACCAACCAGAGCTGCAAAGATGGAAAGGCCGGGTTTCAGCAAACTCAGTAAATCATTTGTCTCCCATCCTCCCCAGTCCCAAATGACATTGTCTTAAGAAAAACTTCTGAAAAAAAATACTGATTGAGTTGTTCTGCTTTTTCTCCATCATTGGTGATTATCATCCCATTCTGACTGACCAGTGGTCTTCCCTCTATTTTTTTTAACTTCCTCTTTTCTCTAATATAACTAACTAAAAAACAAAGCAAAACAAAAACTCATTATGTTATCCTTGTATTTCCTTGCCAGCCTTCACCTATTTAGAGCTTTAGAAGTGATATTCTTGTGGGTATATACTTCAAAAGAAGGAGGAAATAGACAAGATCTCTCAATACCTCACCATACTTTTATATTTTTTCCCTATTATTTGACCTTATTTTCATCTTCTGTACATATCTTAAAAAATCTGAGTTAGTTGAAGAGTTAGCTCCCTGTACAGCCACAATAGTCTCTTTAGACAGCTTGACTTTTTTGTCTTCAATGGAAAATTTGGTCTTCTGAATTTACTTATTAAGAGCTCCCTATCCTTCTAAGGGGGTGTTTCTTGTAGACTGCTAGTCTTTGCCATCTTTGCTTTGAGCTCTTGAATGTATATTCTCCAAGTCTGTGGTGGACAATGATTATTTTGCCTGACTTTCCTCTCTTTTACTATTATTGATTCTAAAATAGAGTGGGCACTTGCCCCCAAGACCCCCATCTCTTCAACTTCAGCAAGATATTCTTCCTTGTTGTTCAAAATCAGGTCTAGAATAGCTGTTTAATTCCCCAACCACCGTGTTAGCTTCTTTATCTTCTGAATAATTCAGTTATTTTGAGGCAAGTCAAGAATGTATCAACTGTGCTGTTTTGTCAGAGAAAGCCAGTTCTGGCAGCTATCTGGATTTCCATCTCTACTGTATTATACTGTCATGCTAGGTCTGAACATCTTGTCTATTTCCTCTGTCTTTCAAAGTGGTCCACAATATACTTCTTTTTTGTTTAATAGTTTATTTTTTCCAACTACATGTAAAAAAACATTTTTAGCATTATTTTTGTTTTCTTTCAAATTTTGAGTTCCAAATTTGTTCTCTCTCTCCCCTCCCCCCTCACTGAGAAGGCAAGAAATTTGACATGGGTTATACATATGTAGTCATGCAAAACACATTTCCATATAAGTCATTCTGTGAAAGAAAACAGAGACAAATCCCCCTTCTCCCCAAGAAAAATAAAGAAAAAATATCTTTGATTTCTATCCAGCCTCTACCAGTTCTCTCTCTGGAGAGGGACAGCACCTTTTATCCTAAGTCCTACAGAATTGTCTTGGATCACATAATATACTTTTACAATAACATCACTTTCTTTTCTTTCTCCACTGATTCTTATTATATGCTCTCTGCCTTGCTTTCCACCATGGGTTCCTGGAATGACTATATTCTCTTAATGTCCATTGGTACTTCACTGTCCCTTTGATCTATTTCATTATTTTATTTTATTTTTTCATGAAAACTCAAAAGAAATTTTAATTTGTTGTGATACTATTAAATCTAACCATATTAAGGTTAAACGAGACAGCTCCCAGGATTCTTGTGAGGATCAAATGAAATCATGTCTGTGAAGCACTTAAAACAGTGCTTAGCACACAGTGGGCACTTGTTAATAAATAATTGTTCCCCTGAAAACAAAGTTCCTACTAAGAAGAATACTTTTAAGATGATCTGCACATCATATGCCAAGAAGTTTTTTTTTTTGGGGGGGCGGATAAAATTCTTTTATTAAAACTGATTACATACTTCTCTATGGTTCTAAACAGAACATAACAAATTTAATTTTTTTCTTGACTCAATCATCATTAAGAATAGCTATTTTTGTACTGTGTTCTTTTTTATATATTTGAAACATTTAATCTTAAGACCTGGAATTTCAGATCCATTTCCTTCCTCCCTTGTCACCCATTCCCTCTGGGGAGATAAGTAATTCAGTATATGTTGAACATGTCTAGCTATGCAAAACATTATCATAGTAGATATATTGTACAAGGCTGCTTATAATTCCCTCCCACCCATCCCACCCCTGACCTGGTCCATTCCCCACTTGATCCTGTCCCTCTTCCATAGTGGGTACCTCCAACCTCCCCTCCCTCCAAGGATGCCCTCCCATCCATCATCTCTCCTCTCATCCCCCTTACCCCCATTCTGCTGTAGGTTGAGATGTCCCACCTAGTATGTATGTCATTCTCTCCCTGAACCAAATCCAATGAGAATGTGGTTTTGCCTTTTTGCCTTTCTATTCTTCCCTTCCCCTGCAACCACTTCCCCCTGCTTCCTCTACATGAGATAGTTTACCCCACCCTGTCTTTCCCCATCTCCTCCTGCCACTTTCCTCTCTCACCTCACAACTTCACCCCTTGAGTATCCTCCCTTCCCAACAAATTCAACCTATGCCCTCTATTCATATATAACTGTAACCATATACACACACATTCACATATGTATTCACATGACCATACACCCTTCTTCCATTATTTTCATAGTGAGAAAGATTTCCTCCGTCACAGTTATTGTTTTTCCATATAGGAATGTAAATAGTTCAACTATGATAAGTTCCTTTTGATTTCTTTTCCCTGATTACCTTCTCAGGCATCTCTTGCTTCTTGTATCTGGATGTCAAATTTTCTATTCAATTCTGGTTTTTTCCTCCAGAATGCTTGAAAGTCCTCTATTCCACTGAATGACCATATTTTCCCCTGAAACAAAATACTCAGTTTTGCTGGGTAGGTGACCCTTGGATTCATTCCCAGTTCTTTTGCCCTCTGGAATATCATATTCCATGCCCTTCGATCCCTCAGTGTAGAAGCTGCCAGGTCCTGGGCTATTCTGATTGTGTTTCCACAATATTGAAATTGTTTCTTCCTGGCTGCTTGTAGTATTTTCTCCTTGATCTGGGCATTCTGGAACCTGGCTATAATATTCCTGGGAGTTTTCTTTTTGGGATCTTTTTCAGGAGGTGATCTGTGGATTCTTTCAACCTCTATTTTGCCCTCTGGATCTAAAACATCAGGGCAATTTTCCTTGAGAATTTCTTGAAGGGTGATTTCTAGGTTCTTTCTTTGATCATGGCTTTCAGGTAGTCCAATAATTTTTAAATTGTCTCTCCTGGATCTATTTTCCAGGTCAGTGGTTTTTCCCATGAGATATTTCACATTGCCTTCTAATCTTTCATTTGTTTGGATCTGCTTAACAGCATCTTGATTTCTCATAAAGTCATTAGCTTCCATTTGCTCCAGTCTGACTCTGAAGGAATGAATCTCCTCAGTGAACTTTTGAGATTCTTTTTCCATCTGGCAAATTCGACTTTTTAAGGCATTCTTCTCCTCATTGCCCTTTTGGGCCTCCTTTGCCATTGGAGTTA
The DNA here is from genome assembly GCA_011680675.1 of Gymnobelideus leadbeateri. Classification (NCBI taxonomy): domain Eukaryota; kingdom Metazoa; phylum Chordata; class Mammalia; order Diprotodontia; family Petauridae; genus Gymnobelideus; species Gymnobelideus leadbeateri. Next base: position 344,737 of record WOXC01009676.1, on the reverse strand, counting down.
GTCTATTTTTTTTTTTTTGGCTTTTTGGAGGGCAAGTGGGGTTAAGTAACTTGCCCAAGGTCACACGGCTAGGTTTTTGTTTGTGTGGGATAAGTGTCTGAGGTTGGATCTGAACTCAGGTCCTTTTGACTCCAGGGCCAGCACTCTATTCACTGCGCCACCTAGCCGTCCCTGGTTAGTCTATTTTTTTTAAAGCAATTTGGGTTAAGTAACTTGCTCAAGGTTACACGGCTAGTCATTATTTGTGTGTGGGTGCTCATTTTCTGAGGCTGGATTTGATCTTGGGTCATCCCAACTCCGAGGCCAGCGCTCTTACTGTGCCACCTAGCTGCCCCAAATCTTTTGCTTTTTTTTTTTTTTTTTGGAGGGCAATTGGGGTTAAGTAACTTGCCCAAGGTTATACGGCTAGGTTTTTGGTTTGTGTGTGTTAAGTGTCTGAGGTCGGATAGTCTATTTTTTAAGGTGTTGTTTTCCTCAGTCAGGCTGTTGACCCTCATTTCATACTTTTCCTGCATCCTTCTCATTTCTCTTCCCAATTTTTCCTCTACTTCTCTTATTTGATTTTTAAAGTCCTTCTTAAGGTCCTCTATGGCCTGCAACCCGCTCATGTTTTCCCCTGGGACCTTATGGTCCCCTTCCTGCTCTAATCTTGGATCCTCTTTGCCTCCAAAGTAGGAGTCTAAGGTTGCATTTTTCTGTTTAATTTGTTTCCTTTGCCTTGGCATGTTGCCTCTCAATTACTTGACTTTTGGGCTTGTTGCCACACTATGGCTCTGCAGCCAGACAGGGGAATTTTCGTCCCAAACGTGTGGGGGCCAACTTCCGTTTCTGGCAAGCTGGAAACCCACCCACAACCTCCACCCCAGATCACAATCCAGATTCAGGGAAGTTAAAGCAAGAGTGATTACCCCCCAAGACTGATCACTGGATCTCCCTGCAGTTCGCAGGCCAGGAGTCGGAGCTGCCTCTGAAAACTGCAAAATGGCGTGTTTCCTCAGCAGCTTCTAGCCCCCAGGGGAGGAAGCTGACGCATTCCCCAAATACTGGTCCCAAAGTCCATAGGGCACTAACCTCTCACTTTGTCCTAGGCATGTCTAAGTTGATAATTCTGGAATCACTGCAGCTGCTGGTGTTCTGGGGTCCCTCCAGCCAGCTGCTGGCATGGCCTCCCTGGGGCTAAAACTACTCACGTGGACCTGGGCTCGGTTCCCCACGCTCTGCGTGCTGCTGGATCCCAGACTGCTGCCCTGGTCCTTCCTGCAGGGCTGCTGGGCTGTCCTCAGTGGGAGGTTAGCTTCTCTGTGTCGTTCTGTGGGTGCTGGGGCTCCAGAAGTTGTTCAGAGTCCCCTTTTACATAGTTTGGAGGAGATCTGGGGGCAGAGTGGCTTGGATGAGCTGTTTCTACTCCACCATCTTGGCTCAGCCCCGATCTATTTCATTGTGTTTGAATGACATGTACCCTTCAAAATTCATATTCCAGAAATTATATCCACCCCACCAAGACTCGGTGATACCTGAGAAATATAATTGACTCTTTTGTGCTTCTATTTTACGTTCACCTTATGTATTGCCCACATTTTGCTCATTTGTATGTAGACATCTAAGTCCGTGTGTTTTGTTGCTGCCTCCTTTCTTGGCCATTGTCTCCTATGGACCCTTGGACCTTTTTTCTGCTATTCTTCTTATGGGCTATTGATACTTTCTATCATATCTGTTCAGGAAGATACAGGTGGGAAATTCTCCAATCACCTCCATTTTGAATTTCAAGCCCTTTTGATGAAATCCTTCTAAGATTAATTGCTCTCAGTTACAGTCATCAATGGTCATTCCAATATTTTAAGCCATCCATAGTCCCCAAATCCAAATTTCATTCTCAGACACCAAATTATAGGTTCATATTTGCTTTTATTCTGAAACATTTTATCTTCAATTGCCAGTCAAACTGAAAACATCAGTAGCATCCTTATATTTTCTTGTGTAGAATGTCGTTATCCTGAACAATGTTTTCTAGATTCCTTCTGGAAAGGCTAATTTGTCCCCATGTGAATAGTGGTAGTAGTAGTGGATAGTTGTCACCATTTTGAGCCTGTTTCAGTAGCTTCTCCATCACATCCTGGATTGAAGGCAGAACTTGAGTTCACCAAGTAGTTGCTTTATTACTCCTCAGTAGAGTGTTACCAACCACTACTGCTTTCCACGGATTCCTCTGATCACTACCGTATGTCTTTTCTCCCCACAGTAACTATGGAGCCATGTCATTATTCCTTGGAGTACAAGGAGCTGCTTCTTCTTGAAATGTCCATGCCCTTCCTTCCTCTACATACATCATTTCAATCATCTAATACTTATAGGATCATAAGGAGTGTACAGAGACTTGACTTGGAGTCAGGACATTATCACAAGTCCTGCTTCAGGCATTTAATATTTGACCCTAGGCAAGTTGTTTAACCTTTCTCAACCTCAGTGTCTTCATCTTTAAAATGGGGATAACAGTAGCACTTCTTCAGAAGGTTGCTGTGAGGATCAAATAAATCCATTTACATGGGTAAATTTTAATTGGGTAGAGTGCTTTGCAAACCTTAACACACTATATAACCACTACCACCATCATCATCATTTAGATCTGAAAGGAACTATGACAAGCTTATCAAATTTATGGATAACATGGAAGTTAGGGGTGGTTGGGGGAACAAAAAGGCCCTCAACAGGCTAGAATGAGGCAGTAAATCTAGCAAGATGATATTTAATAGAGATAAATGCAAAGCCCTAAACTAGGGTTGAAGTAACAAACTTTATGTATGAGGTTAGGGTGGAGATGTGGCAAATTAGCAGTGCAAATGAAAAAAATTAGGAAGAGGGGTTATCTAAATAAACAAAAAACTCCACCAGTCAAGTAGACACATAATGGTCAGAATGAGGGAGGCGTTATCATCTCCCTGTCCTCTGCCCTGGTCGGACCACATCTGGAGTGTTGTGTTTAGATCTGGACATTTTTAGGAAGGGCATTGATAAGTTAGAGTATGTCCAGAGGATGACAAGGATGGTGAAGGCCCCAGGGAGCATGTTTATCAAAATGGATGTTTAGCCTGGAGAAGAGAAGATACAAGCAGAAGACTTGATCAATGTTTTCAAGCATTAGAAGGGCTGTCTTGTTGAAGAAAGATTAGACTTGCTTTGCTTGTTCCCAGTAGGCGGAACCAGGAGTAATGGATAAAAGTTACAGAGTGGTAGATTCTAGTTTGATATAAAGAAAAATAATAATTAGACCTGTCCCAAATGATCAGGGATGTCCAAAAGCACAGCAGGCTCTCATTGTGGGCAATTCATTCCATATCTCTGGAATGTCTTCAATCAGAAGCTGGATAACCATAGGACAGTGACGTCTTTTAGGGTATTTCTGGTCAGGTACAAGGCTGTACTAAATGGCCTTTGAGGTTCATTTTAACCTTGAGATTAAAAAAATATTCTTTTAAAAGTCAGGATAGAACAGATGCTTTCCTGATGTCCTTTCTACAGTGAAAATCTAGGATGCTAATTTGGAACTTAAAAAGAAAAAAGAATGTTGAGAAAAAGGAAAAAAAATCTATGACGCCATGATTTCCTCCTTTTTTTCTTCCCTTCAGAGATCCTCTTGCCTCTTGAATCCCCAGTAAAATGTAAGCTACTTTAGGGCAAGTCAGAGACAGTTTTTATTTCTATCTCTAGAGCTTCACACAGAGCTGTGTGTGTGTATATATGTATATATATATATATATGTATATATATTAGATATTTAATAAATATCTGTTGAATTTAATTTAATTAAATAGTAGTGGCTAGAGGCTTGTATTTAGTTTGATTAACCCTTCCTGGAAAAAAAAAAAAACACATGGGCTAGGTTCTGCCTAGTTCCCCTTTGACCAGGGGCTATATTGATCTACTTGGTGTAATGGAAAGAAAATAGGATTTGGCCGTCAAAGAACTGAGTTCTAGTTCTGCTGCTCCCTGGAAAGGGAGTTGTGTGAATGTGAATAAGTCACTCAACTTTTGTGAGACTCCATCTATAAATCTGGAATAATAATACTTACATAACCTACCTCACAGGATTGTCAGAAGGAAAACATTTTGTAAATTGTAAAGCACCCTATAAATCTGAGCTGGTTGTTTATTACTTAATTCTCCACTTGGGCAGAAGAAAACCATATTCAGTGCCTAGCACAAAAGCCTTTTGAATAAGGAGAATAAAATCTGGAATACACAGGGAATACAGAATAAGTAATCAATTTCAGCCAATTAATGTCTGATAAAAACTAATCGCCTTCCTCTCCCTTTCTCATTACTGAATGACCTCCAGCAATCCATGAAATTCACAAACAGGAGCCGAGTGTTCAGCCTGCCTAATGACTCTGAATGAAACCAATGGCCACTGAATTCATCCGAGAGGGTTCTGCCCTCATTGCCCGGGGAGCTGTGGTTTGGATCATCCCTGTCTGTTGTTTGCTTCCAAATAACAAACAGGCCAAAGACAACTGGGGATAGGGTGGGAGTGTTGCCTGTGGTGAGAAGTTGGACTTCAGATCAGAGATCAGGGTTCACACAGCATAGCAGAAGCATCAATATCTTTCCAAGGTGAAAGACTCAGAGGAAGACAATGTAAAACTGAAAGTAAGATATATATGTTTCCCTTGATAGTATTTATGCCTTATCATCATCATAATATGTGGGAATATTAAGATTTGCAAAATGCTTTTTTAAATTTTAGAATAAATATTTCCTTTTATCCTTACAATACCTCTGGGAAGTAGGTGCTAGCTTTATGTTTAGAGCTGTGAAAACTGAGGCATACAAAAGATAAGTGATTTGACCATGGTCACACATCTAGTAAGTTTCTGAGACTGGGTTTGAACTGAGGTCTGTCCTGACTCCAGGTCAAACACTGAACCACTTAACGGCCTCTAGTCTACAGAGCCCTTAGTAGAGAGCTATCCATTATAGATCATGGGGTCATAGATTTAGAACAGGGAGAGATCCTAGAGGTTGTCTAGCATGACCTCATTTTTTTGAAGAAGAAACTGATGCCCAGAGAAGGTAAGATCATAGTCTGAGGATTGGAAGACATGATCCAGCCCTGTGGTTCTTAGCCTGGGGTCAAGATTTCAGGGGGTCCATGAACCTGGATGAGAAATCCATCATGTCTTTGTTTTCACCAACCTCTAACTGAACTTTTGCATTTCCTTCCATTATGAAGGTAGTCAATAGACCATTATTCTGAGAAGGGGCCCATGTGACTCATCAGGTTGTCAAATAGAACCATGACACACAAAAAGGTCAAGAATCTCTTATAATACTCCAACTTCCTCATTTGACAAATGAAGAAAGTGAGATCCGAATAAGTACAAGTCTAAGAGGCAGCTGGATGGTATGGTAGAGAGAGCAGTGGACCTAGAGTCAGGAAGACTTGAATTCAAATCCTACCTCAAATACTTAGTAGCTGTGTGACCCCAGTCAAGTCATTTCACCTAGCCTCAGTTTCCTCAACTGTAAAATGGGGATAATAATTGCACCTATTTCCCTGGGTTGTCATGAGTATCAAATGAGATGACATTCGTAAAGCATTTAGCATAGTGTCTGACAAATAGCAGGTGCCATATAAATGTGTATTTTCTTCCTTTCTAAGGCCACATAGGTATATAGTAGCAGAGCTGGGATTGAACCCAATCTTTTTTTTGCTTTTTGGAGGGCATTTGGGGTTAAGTAACTTGCCCAAGGTCACACGGCTAGGTTTTTGTTTGTGTGTGTGTTAAGTGTCTGAGGCCAGATCTGAACTCAGGTTCTTCTGACTCCAGGGCTGACATTCTACTCACTGCGCCACCTAGCCGCCCCTGAACCCAATTTTTTTGACCCTAAATCCAGCATGCTTTCCACTACCCACCATATTTGAGTGCCTCACCCAAGACAACACAAGGTACATCAGGATTCAAACCCAAGTCCTTTGACTTCAAAGCTAGAGCTCTTTCCATCATTCCATGTCATTGTCATCAAACTCTCAACATTAGAACAGCTTTGACAAATGGTCTTTGACAAGGTCTCTGCTTGAAGATTTTCCAGTGATGGGGAATACATGCTTCCTAAAAGAGTCCCTTCTCCTTTTAGATAGCTCTGGTTAACAGAGACAGCTCTAATTTATAATTTCTTTGTAGAATTATAGAATATTAGAGGGAGAAGACATTTGAAAGGTTATCTTGTATAATACACACCTGAATCCCTGTGTATTGTATGTCTTTGTATGCAAGGTGCCTTTATTATACAGGGTACCTGACACACAGTAGGCATTTAAAAGATGCTCGGTGACACAGTAACAGTGACATTGTGAGATGATCAACTTTGCTAGCTCTTCTCAGCAATACAATGATCTAAGACAATTCCAAAAGACTTGTGATGGAAAATGCTACATTCAGAGAAAGAATTATGGGGTCTGAATGCAGATAGAAGCATACTATTTTTTCTTTTTTGTGGTTTTCCCCTTTTGTTCTGATTCTTCTTTCACAACATGACTGATGTGGAAATAAATTTAATATTATTGTACATATATAACCTATATCAGATTGCTTGCTGTCTTGTGGAGGGGGAGGGGAAGGAGGAAGAAAAAATTTAGATCAAAATTTTACAAAAGTGAATATTGAAAACTATCTTTACATGTAATTTGAAAAAATAAAATGTTATTAAGGGAAAAAAATAAAAGATGCTTGCTGGTTGATTGATTGGATTTGGGGTCAAAGGACCTAGATTCACATCTCTGTTCACACCACCAATGTGAGCTTGGGCAAGTTATTTAACTTCTTCAGATGTCAGGTTCCTCATCTGTGATCTCAGGAGGAGCTAAATGATCTCTAAGAGCCCTATAAACCTGTACTCCTGGAGTATAGGTCTTAGTATATAACCTATACTCCTAGAGTATAGATCAGGCTTTAATCTAGGGCAAAAACATGAGTGACAAGATCCTGTTGTTGTATGGTCAGAGACAGTTCAATTGGAATGGATATCAGGTGTGGGAACTTTTTGAGAGCTTCATTAGCCTTTCAGCTCTTTCCTCTTGATCCTTAATGGGACACTTCCCAGGAAGTCCCTCCTACTTGGATCTGACACTGAGAATCTGCTTTGTCCTCCTAGTCCCATTTTGATTCTTCTTCAGTCTAGTTCAGGCATTCTCCCTCAGCTCCCCTCGCCCCGTGAAATAAATAAGGTCCTTCTGTATGGTTCATTGGGCATTGCCTCCAGCATCCATACTGTACTCCATCCATGAGAGCTCTCCCCTAGTGTGGACAATCTGTCCTTGGTGTTCCCATAAAAGAATCTCTAAAGACTTTTCTCATCTCTTTCATGTCTAGAGATAAAATATTTACATTTGTTGATGATTAATTTTATAATAAAAAAGAAAATTGTTATTTTAACAAAAGTGCATTCCATCCCCTGTGCCCTATTACTCAGACATTCTAGGCTCACAGATTTGGCTGCCTCCTTCCAAGAAGCCTGTCACTATTTATTTAAACTCCTACATAGTATAGCTGGATAATTCTTCATCTCAAAATCTCCTCAGTTGTGGTTTAGGCTTTTTTCTTCTTCTACTAGATTTGGAATCAGAGCACCTGGATTTGAATTGTGCCCTGAGTGTTGAGGGAGCTCAGCTGGATTAATCTGTGTGACTTTGGGCAAAATACTTCACCTCTGGGATTTAGTTTTCTTTTCTGTAAAATAAGAATGTTAGACTAGGTGACTTGTAGGGTCCTTTTCAACTATAAGCCTATGATCCTATCTACTGACCTGAAGGTCACATAAGTCCCCATTGCCTTCCCCTTTTCTGGAAATTTGTGTTTACCGTTCAGGGAGGATCTGGTGAGTACAGATTCTCTTACAATGACAAGATCATAGAAATTGAGCTGGGATGGACCTAGAAGTCATCTAATCTAACCCCCTAATTTTATTTTATTTTTTTGCTTTTTAGAGAGGGGAAGGTAGGCAATTGGGGTTAAGTGACTTGCCCAAGGTCACACAGTTTTGTGTTAAGTTTCTGAGGCTGGATTTGAACTCAGGTCCTCCTGACTCACTGCACCACCTAGCCGCCCCCCATCCTCTCATTTTTTAGAAAGGGAAACTGAGACACAGAAAATTGAAGTAACTTGCTCTAAATCACCCAGGTAGGAAATGACAGAACTCAGGTCCTCTGACTCCACATCTGTCACTATATCCATTACCTTATCTTCTAGGCAGTGAATAGACATGTCTCTGAGGGAGAAGCGCAGGGTGAAACCATGGAAAGAGACAGGATTTAACTAGAAGACCTGAGTTCACACCTAGCTCTGCCCCTTATATACTGTGTGACCTTGGGAAAGTGATATCACCTCTCTGGGCCTTCCTTTGCTCATCTGTGGAATGAGGAGGAGAAGAAGCCTGGCAAAGTCAGAAAGACTTGGGATCAAGTCCTGCCTCTGACATACCAATCATATGTTTCAGGGGAAGTCACTTAACCTTCTAAGCCTATAGAAGCAAAGTACCAATGTGCATTGGTAGAGACAATTTTCCCAGTGAGATTTCTCTCTACATAGGCAATTGCCGGTCTGGCCCCCACAAAAATGATAAGGGTGGGCACAATATCTCTAAGGCCCCTTCTGGCCCTAGCTCTTTCTGGATAGGTGTGGCATCCCCACCTCTGGCCACAGGGGTGAGGGAAGCCCAGACTTTGAGCCCCAAAGCCTCCTGACTGGGGGAAGAAGAGAGGGGTAGGAAATGAATGCCATGGTCAGGCCCTTGTGCTCCCTGGGGATTGGCAGATAATGAGCCTGGGCAAACAGGGTCGATTCAAAAGGCCCCAGCCTTGCTAATGAACAAGCACCATGTCTCACTAATCAGGCGATCACAGCCTACCTGGCCCTGAGGCCACAGCCCCCCATCACGCAGTGCTATTTGCAGCTCCAAAAAAAAAAAAAAGCTAGCTAAGCTGAAAACTGTTCTGCTTAGTTCCAGACTGAGTCTCTAAATAAAGCATCCTGGGCTTGTTCTCTGTTACCCAGTATTCTCCAAAGCCCTGGAATGGTCCTCTCTACTTCCTGTCCACCTCCCCCTCCTCTGCTCATCTCCCCTCATGTCCATCTGTTGCCAGAAGCCCAGCCAGGGATAGTTGACAGTTAGGCCCAATTAAAAATTCTCTGTTGGATGCAGAGGGGTCAGCTCTGTTTTTATAGCAATAAGGAGAACTCAGACTAGGGAGTGTCCTGCTATGATACAGGAAGCAGCTCTCCATTTAGGACCCAACACTGGCTTGGGCCATTATGGGGTTGTGGCTGAGTGAGGAGATCTGGCCCTTGACTTTGCCAATCCAACTAGACAGGGTGGCAGCACAGGGGACATCAGCTATTGCCAGAAAAGGTCAAGCTTAGACAAACTAGATTGCATCAGACAAGTTGTCATTTCCCCAGCATGCCTGGTGGCATGCTCCCTGATCCTGAGCAGACCTCCCTGGCTTGAAATCAATCTCCGGCCCACCCCCTGGATTTGGGTGTGCCCAGGAAACCTGGCTTCCCAACCTGGCCTAACTTCTGCTTTATGCCCACTTGGATTTTGATTAAGACTGTAAGCGCCTTTTCCAAAGAGAGAATTTTCCCTTACTTTCCACTTGGTAGAATGGCCCAATATGAAATTCTGGTGCCATGTCACCACCATGAGATGAAACAAACTGGTGAGACAATCGCATCTCCATCTCCAGTGGGGTATAAACTCTGACATTAAGGATGAGATATGTGGGAGCACCATTCCTGGTCTGGGGAGTGCTTTATGTGGAATTCAAAATGCTTCCAAAGTAAGGTCAATCAGTGAGTCAACGGGCATTTGTTAAACGCTTATCATGTGTGAAGCTCCGCTTTAAGCCCTGGAGATAGAAAGAAGAGCAAAAATAGTCCCTGTCCTCAAGGAATTTATATTCTGATGGGGGAGTTATATAGAATAACTCATAGAAATATAGGATCAGAGAATTAAAATTAGAAAGGACGTTAGAGATCATCAAATTCAGCCCCTTCATTTTACATATAAGGAAACTGAGGCTGAGAGATCAATCAATCAAGTATTTATTATGCACTATGTGTCAGACACTGTGCTAGTAGTATAAATTTAAAGGATGAAACATCCCTACATGCAAGCTTATATCCTAATGAGAGAGACAACAAATTCTCATAAAAATATATATAGCATATAAAGTTAATTAAATACCAACATATTCAAAATTGTTATATACAAAGCATCTCATGATTAAAGTAACTTTAGAGGTGAAGGCCCTAGTAGCTGGAGGAAGAAGTCCTCACAATTGGAGGCATTCTACTTCTAGTCAGTATTTCAAGAGTCACCCATTCCCATTTCTTCTTCCTTCCCCCTTCCCCCACTGGCTCCTGCTCCCACCATCTGGTACAGTACAGTGGGGACTGCCCACCATGGGCAGATTAACAGTTATATATGATCTTGCCCCATGTGGTCCCTAGGCTTCTGGCTGTAAGAATATTGCCTCATTCTTTCCCCTTGAGGGGGTAGACATTGGTGGCTCATGCTCAGGAAATTCCACCTTTGTTTTTGTCTTTTCTTTGTGTCTCTTACTCTTCGTGTGAATCTTTTTTTTTTTTTTTGCTTCTCTCTGTCTCTGACTCTGTTTCATTGTCTCTCAATCTTTGACTCTGTCTGTCTGTGTTTGACTGTCTGCTCCTCTTGCCTTGGCAGAGGAAAAAATGAAAGGAACTAGGTCCCTCTTGGTTAAAAAAATTCACAGTGAGGAACCATGGATATAAGATGTAACACCTTCTTTTTCCATGTAATGAGTGTGTGTGTGTGTGTGTGTGTGTGTGTGTGTGTGTGTGATCTCTGTTCAAAGGATTTGCTTTCCCTATTGATCTCAGGCACTAGATAGTCTTTTTTGGCTAATCGCCCTCATCCCACTGTTTCTACTCCCACTTAGATCCAATAATTAACAAATCACACTTCATAATAGTAGTAAAGACCAAGGACAATTTACTTACATTTACAAGTGTTGTGGTATCAAGTAAAAATGGGGAACTGGCCGCTGTGGGCACAGTCCTTCAGGCGTGCACAATGGACTCTGCTTGTTGCCCACACTCACAGGGGGCTTGGTGAACCAATTTTTGGCCTATATAATTTGCATAATGAGAAAAAAATACCAACAGCAACACTCAACACCTGGTTTAAGTAAGTCACCTTATCTCCCTCCTTAACACTCACTCATTTCCCACCATTCTTCTAAGGGGAACTGAGACAGTCAAATGCTTCCTTGCAAATCTGTCTGTCTGTCTAGGTAGTTGTTAGAGTAGGATTTCTCAACCAGTTACTGTACTTTCTAGGAAAGCTACTGACTTCTCAGAGTATGAAGGGCTTGACTCAGGAGCCAGATGATCCCTGGAACTCCTTCCCCTGGAACTTCTTTTCAATAGAGCAGTATGCAGGGATCCTTGAAAACATCCATCTGCCTTTTCTTTATTCTCATGGCAGAAACAGAGTGAAGGAAAAGAAGACGAGGATTCTCATCATCTGCAGGCTAAAGCCAGAAGTTATTGTTGTTGTGTTTGTCCTTTATTTTCGAAGAGGACCTTGGCATCAGGGAAATGTTGACATGACTTGCAGCTGACTTTGTTTTGAGTGAGGGAGGGCTGTGCAAAGTCACCAGCCTCACTTTCTCCTCCACAGCCATCTAGGTCTAGTGACCTAATATTTATCAAGATGACTGGAGATGGTCCAGGACGCATTGGGAGACCCTGGTCCTTTTAGGCTAACCTTTTCAGGTTCTCACTCTGAGTGAGGAAATGCCCATTCAGTGAACAGGTCTCTTTAGGAAGTGAGTCAAGGGATGGCCCCTTTAAATAGAAAAAGGAAAAAAAATCAAGCTGGGAGGGGAAGACCCTTAGACTTGATGTTCCAAAGAGAAATAGTTATCATTGACATTCATTCTAAGCCAGGAGGGCCCAAAATATCAGCATTAAGTGGAGCTTGGTCAGGGACCTATTGTGGTCCAATCTATGAGCTTCAGAGTGAACAGGGTTTATTGAGAAAGGAAGGAAGGAAGGAAGGAAAGAAGGAAGGAAGGAAGGAAGGAAGGAAAAAAGAATGGAAGAAAGAAAGAAAAAAAAGAAAGAAAGAAGAAAGAAAAAAGAGAGAGGAAGGAAGGAATCTAGCCAGTAAACCCCAAGTTAATTGGGCAGCTTCTGGAAATTCACCTTCCTTTGGAGAGGAGAAGGAGAAGGAGAGGGAGAGGGAGAGGGAGAAGGAAAGGATGAGCTGAGTTAGCCAACTAGCTGAGTCCCCATTCAGGCAGTTTGGTTTACTCACAGGTTGTGTTTGTCCTTCATTTTCAAAAAAGACCATGGCATCAGGGAAATGATGACATGATTTGCAGTTGATGAATATGGTCATCAGGAGACATTTGTATCTGCATGACCATTAGCATTTTCAACTTGCCCTCCCCCAGTCCAGTCTTTACATTCCAAGTCAATCTTGCTGACATGTGTCTTGAGTCCTATGTCAAGCCAGTTCCTCCAGCCAGAGTTTACACTGAAAGCTGAGTCACAGCTGACTGTCCATCATTCAGTCTGGGCTCTATTGAACCAAAGCAGAAATGCTAGAGTGAATTCAAACAAGTATATCCTTTACCTGCATAGGTGGAAATTGAGACCTTGATCTGCTGCCCCTCATTCTATTGAATTCACAGAAGGTCTACTGCTTTATAAAATGTGACCCCAGAAGACCAAAACATACCAAGTCTGGATATCATATACATGTGGGAGTGGAAGAGTGAAGGGAGTAGAAAACCAGATTCTGAATTCATTACAGATGTTTTGACTGGGAAAGCCTGGGGAAGTAGTTGGAGCCTAGGAACCTGCTTGGGACAGGGAAGACTGGTTGCCTCTGAAAAAAAATGTACCCCAAAGGAAAGAGGAAATGGTAATGAGGGTTATAAGGCTGCTGGATTCATAGTTTCCTAGCAAGGATAACCTCTGTTTACTATGCTGCAATGTCCAGTCTCTGTGACCTGAATTTCCTATGGATTTCTAGGGACCTCAATGGTAGTTTCTGTAGGAAAGAGTTTCTAACCAAGATGCAGTATGGGCCTCTGAAAGAAGATGGATGGATACAGATTAATTTGTGAATATAAGGAATTATTAGCCCAGCATTTTCATGAGGTTGCTCCACTTTCATCTCTGCTCATTCATTTATTTGTGATATAAATGGCAGGTTGGGGTAAGGGTGTGTGTGTGTGTAAATAGAGCCTTTGGAAATGAAATCCAGAGCTGAACTATGCCTGTATAGATTCTGGGAGAAGGCCTAGCAAGTGACCGGACGCAGTAAACTGCCATCACACTGGTCTTGATCCCTTTAGCAGCTTCAGCACCAATGCCTCAGGATATAACACCAGCCACAAATCTTAGCACCTGGAGCAAAGCTGTAAAGAAACCCTCAGATTCACCAGTTTCAGAGACAACATTTCAAGCTTTTGCTCAGAGAAGTTTCTCTAACTAGTGTAGAGGATGATTGCTTAGGTCTGTATATACCATCTCTGTCTTTTCTGGGAATTTGAAGAAGTTTCTTTCCATACTCCCCCACCAACTTGTTATGAGGGAGAACCATTGTGTCCCTCTCTTAAAGGGACAAACTTCCCTCCAAGAGTTACGTCTTAACCCATTTTCCCAAGAACCAGACTGGCAACGTCTGTCCCTGAGGGTTTTAAGTCACCCTGGGGGCTTCTGGGGTGCCTTTTTCCCACTGACAGGGCTTAAGCTCTTACCAGCTGCATTTTCCCCTTCCTAATTTTAGGTATCAGCTCCTACACCCTGGTTCTATTTAGGGGGTGCAGTGGATAGCTGGGCTTGGAATTAGGAAGACTCATCTTCCTGAGTTCAAATCTGGCCCTAGATACTTACTAGCTTTGTGACCCTGAGCAAGTCACTTAACCCTCTTTGCTTCATTTCCTCATCTGTAAAATAATCTGGAGAAGGAAATAGCAAACTACTCCAGTATCTCTGACAAGTAAACTTTAAAGAGTCAGACATGACTGAAAAACAGCTGAATACTCTAACCACTTAACATGGATTAGTTGTTGTTTTTTTTAAACTAAGTGATAAAAGATGCAATGAGAAGAAAAGTACAAACATTTCTCCCTAATACCCTTGGGTCAGTTCCTATATAACACATCCATATACGAAATGACTGCTGAATGAGCCCTCTTTGAAGGTATCACTGGCCTGGATACTGAAGGTCACTCCTTGCTCCTCAGACCACTGATACTGCACTGTCTGAAAATCTGGACTCTGGAACACAGGGACGCCGATGTGCCCTCTTGACCTTTTAATAACTCACAAGACCAGAGCCTGCAATCATATTCATCTAAATTGGAAAAGAACAAATACAAAGGCCAATGACTAAGCCTCACTCCCAGGGCCACAAGGGCTCTCTTTACAGTATTGCCTCTCATTGGACACAATAATCAAAGGAATCTGCTAAAGAGATTATGTCCCAAAGGACCTAGGTCAATGCTGACAGACCCTTTGAATGCTTCCATAGTCAATCAAAGAGTGTCTCCGCCATCTGATTAGCTGACTAGAATTGACTAGAGAACATTCACACATGCTCTGACATCTCTACAAGGCTCTTCCTTTCTACAATATCACCATTCTCCCATAAGGAAGCTTTTCAGTGGTTCCTAATGGGGAGATGTCATTAGAGACACTCTGCAAAAGTACCAGGTCCTGTTACACTTCCCTCTCCCCACTTTGAAAAATTTGCCATCCTCAGCAAATGGACAGAGTTCTTTTGGATACTATCCATGTGCCAATGGAAAACAGCCTCTGGGGTACTGGAAAGACAGAAACATTGTCCTTTCGTTTGTTTCACTTTGCATACCCTATGAGAAAAAGTCTTAAAATAGTGTGGCAAGATCATGTACAATGCCACACGTACAGGCAAAAATCACCATTGTCCCCAAATACAAATTTATGTTGATTCAACGAACAAGGGATATTTCACAAAGTTTACCAAAGATTATTACTTTTTTGGTGCTTTGAATCAGTACTCAGTGGATCTGCTTCAACCCAATAAGCAAAAAAAGGAAAAGAAAAACGCAAAGAAAATTAGCTTCCTTTCTCAGAAGAAAACCTAGTCCCTCCAGAGCTTTCCAGGACATGTGGAGGTCTTCTCCCCAAAGGTAGGACCTCATTCTCGGGTGAGAAACCAAACTGACTTCATTTGGTGCCTGAAAACCAGCTTTGGCTGGGGGAGGGGAGAGGGCAGCTAGAAACTTCACCATCTCCCCATTTCACTGGCGACCTCCTTTTGCTCTAAAACCATGCTCACAGAGAAGCTTAACCATTGAGTAACTCAAAAGAGAAAGAGAAAAAAAAGACTACAAACTTTCTTTTCTCAGGATGGCTGAGTTCATTGATTAGCACAATGTATGGTGCATACTAAGCACTTAATACTTATAGACTGAATACAATAATCCCAAAGTAGCTGGGACTTTCCATAAAGAGATTAGGGAAATCCTTTGGACTGGATGGAAGTCACTCTTTCAGTGACTTCCTCACTAATTCAGTGACTCAGTCACTTCCTCAGTCACTCACTCCCTTTCAGAGAGAAATCAACTGTCCTGGTTGAAATTGGATCCACAAGCCCTTAGAACATGTTGTTCTTTTTTTTTTTTTTAAGCAATTGGGGTTAAGTAACTTGCTCAAGGTTACACGGCTAGTCATTATTTATGTGTGGGTGCTCATTTTCTGAGGCCGGATTTGATCTCGGGTCATCCCAACTCCGAGGCCGGCTCTCTTACTCACTGCGCCACCTAGCTGCCCCTTTAGGGCAATTGGGGTTAAGTAACTTGCCCAAGGTTACACGGCTAGGTTTTTGTTTGTGTGGATTAAGTGTCTGAGGCCGGCTCCGAACTCAGGTCCTTCTGACTCCAGGGCCGGGCTGCGCCACCTAGCCGCCCAGAACATGTTGTTCTTAACTCTTCATCATCCCATTTGTGGTTTTCTTGACAAAGATACTGGAATGGCTTGCCATTTCTTTCTCCAGCTCATTATATAGATGAGGAACTGAGGCAAACAGGGTTAAGTGACTTGCCCAGGGTAACATAAGTAGTTCATATCTGAGATTGGATTTGAATTCATGAACTTCTGATTCCAAGTCCAGTGTGCTATCCATTGTGCCACCTAGCTGCCTTAGAGCATAAGACCATCTAAGTGGGGCCCAGATGAAATTTCTAAGTGTTTGTCTAAGTTTTTTTTTTTTTACACAGGGCACTCTCAAATTTCTTGAGGGATCCTCTGCCATAGGTATTCCCTATCTAGGCAAATCTCCCCTGGATTCTTATTCCAAGGGGTACATAGAATTTTCCACAATGGATTCCGGATACTGCAAAGACAATCCCAATAGATCTCAAATTTACCAGGTAACAAGACACATAGGCTTACTCAGGGAAAAAGAGTATAATGCAAAGTCAAGTAAATCTCAAAGACTAAGGAGAATCCCAAAAGAAATAACTAAGAACTAAAAGTTGAATACTTGGGGTTTCTAGGCCCATAGGCTCTGCAAGAAGGAATCTCTCCATCTCCCTTCCAGAATTATAAAAGACAAGCTTGAACATCACTGTTTCCTGTGACTGACCTCTGGGTAAAAATCTATTCAGGTGCCCCAGGAACTTTGGGCATCCTTTGTCTCATTGGCATTTCTCCCAGACTGGCAAACTAAGGAGGAAACATTCATTCAACGAATGTTTATTTAGCAAAATTTTCCCTCTTTACCCTCAGGGTGAGGATAGACTTCAGAGGACTGGGTTATAGAGAAACCTGATTATCTCTTGTATAGCAAGGACTACATGTGACCCCAGCAGAGAAGGGAGAAAAACCTGTCCTATATTTCTCCCTAGACATTTTCATGGGGCCCAGCTCATGCTGGGAATTTGCTAGCACCCTCAGGCTCCACAGCTGTTCTATTTCTCTGCTCAGCTCTAAGTGATGTAGGGTGCCCTCAAGGACTATAGTGTTCCATTTTCTCTGGATTTTGCCCTTCCTTTCTGTTATCCGTAGGTCATGGGAGGGAGCAGGCCGCACAAGAACTGTTAGAGAACCAGTTTATTGTAATGGAAAGGTGCAGAGGTGCAGAGATTTAGCTGAGAAACAATGGATGTTAGGCTTTCTGAGTTTCAGTTTTGCCATCTATAAAATGGGGATAACAATACCTGTGCTTTCTTGCCTGATGTTTATCATGAACATCAAATGAGAAAAAGGGTTTTTTTTTGTAAATGTTAAAAGTCCTTAATGTCAGCTATCATTCTGCCCCTCACTTATCAGAGGAGGAATTTCCTCCATGGTACCTGCCCCCCAAGGGCTTTCCTCTTCCTATGGCTTTAGGATAGCCCTAGTGAACTCTGAGGGCAACCCAGGAATCAGGTTAAATGATAATTTAATCAATCAATTAATCAACAAGCACTTATGAAGTGTTTTACTATATGTGCCAGCCCCTTTGCTGAGAACTGGGAGAACAAGGAAAGGTTAAAAACAGTCACTTTCCACAAGGAAGTCCTATTCTAGTGGGGAAGACAACACTGGTAGCAAGGTGGACCAGAAAAGGCCTCCTGGAGAATGTGGAATTTGAGCTGAGACATGAAAGAAGTCAGGCAAGCAGAGACTGAGGTCGTACAGGCAGCAGCCAGTGTAAATGCACATTCATGGGAGACAGATTGTCTGGGGTATGAGGATAACGGTTTGTTTTCTCTTCAAAGGCTCAGACCCACCCAGCACACCGTCTTCCTCCCCTCCCCGCTCCCCTTACTCCCAGATGACAATCTGGTGAATTTTATAAGCTCCTCAGTCCCCTGGTCTCATGGCTTCATCACTAAACTTGTGGCACTAACAGAGACTGAAATGGAACCACTCACTCACCGCACTTTCCTGGTTGGCTGCACACCCAAACTCATTTGCAACCTGAATTTCACAGGAAATTAAACTCTCCCAATAGGACTGACAAATATGGAAGCTGGCAAGTGTTAAAGCTCTTACAAATTTGCCCCATAAAAATCTCCTTCAAGACAGGCTTTGCCTTTTCCCTGAAATGAAAGCATTTCAAAATCTGATTTTTCCCAACCACTGGCCTTTCCCTGGGGACTGTGGTCATGGCAGCTTCCAGGAAGAGTAGTTAACAGAAGATAGGAAGGGCCTGCATTTCTGATCCAGAAAGAATAATGATATTTAGAGCTGAAAGGGACCTTAGAGATCTAATCTAACCTCCCTCCCCTATTATACGTTTGAAGAAACTGAGTCAGAGATTTGAAGTGACAACCTAGATCATGTAGTTTTAGGACTGCTTCATAAAAACTTTCTTAATTTCCCAAGCAGATGGTGGTTTCTCTCATTCTCACCATTACCTTGAATCTGGATTGCATCTATTTAAATAAATATATCTTGTATCCTCTTATAGAATGTAATTTTTCTGAGTGCAAGGGCTATTTCACACTTGTCATTATAATCCCAATTCCTAGAACAGTGCTTGGCATGTATTAGTGACTGAATCAATACTTGCTATATGATTGATTTAGAATAAGTAGAAGAATTAGGCCTCATACTTAGGCCTCTGTATCACGGACAGAACTTTAGAATTAACTCTTATATAAACTCTGAAGATCTTTACCCCATCTCCCATTCTTACTGATGAGTTGGGTCCCAGAGCAAGGCTATATATCTTTTCCTCTGGTATCCTGAGGGATATGGGGTGATTCTTTAATGCTAAGGCCTCTCACTCATAATGTGTTCTTCCCAATATCAATTGTTAGCTACACAATTTCACTTAACCAATCAAAATCAGTTGACTTTTGCAAAGGAATATTTACTGAGAAGGTATAGAAAAAACAAAATTACAAATATTTTCCCTGTCCTATGTTTTCCCTATCTTATATGATACTTCAGTTCCTGGGTACCTTGGGCTTAAACTTTAAGCATTTTATACAAAACCTTTGCCTAGATTAATTAGACTTTTAAATTCAGCACAACTGATGGACAAATCTGAGCTTCAGGTACTACTGGACTGGGCTTCCTCTTCTTGGGGCTGGGCTGGCACATCAGCTGATAGCCAAAATTAGCTTGGATTCTTGTCAGTGGTCTTGTGGTGGTCCACTCTCAAAACCCTCTGATGCTTGCAAGGTTATAGGTGTCTCCAATACTCCCTCAACTCAAGGCAGAGAAGAAGGAAATCAAAGAGGCAAAGAACAGAGACCTGTGTTTCCCATATCCATGCTGGGCCCAAGTGTGGAGGGCTCAAAGTCTTCTTCCCAGCTAAAGGCTTACAGCAAGTCTCTCTCATTCAGAGACAGTCAGGTAGAAAACCAGAAAAAGTTTTGGCTTTTGTAAGTATTTTCAGCTTCAGTTTAGCAGACAATTGAAAAGCTACTACTTTTTGTGTGGTAAACTGGACAGAAACAATACCTACTTGTCTTCTGAAGTCCACAATAGAGATTACATCAGCAAGGCACATCAAGCATGCTCATTGGCCAATCTTTCCATTACATAAAGATTATCTAACCCAGAAGGTCCCAAATTTATTTGGCCTACCTCCCCCTTAAAAAAATTACTCAGCACTCCCCTGGACATCTTCTTTTCTTTAACCCTTTAATGTGTTTTCTTGAAATTTTCATTATTTCAAAAAATATAAAATATTTTTAAAGAGAATGATGAATATTAAATTTAATAATAATATTGTAAATCTGTGGGTTTCTTCCTGCATGAAATTTTGATGACATACTATCGTGTCATATAACCATATAGTATCATATTGTAAACAAGTTATTCATGCACACATTCCTGCCAATGCATGCTGGACTTCTCAATAATAGGCCACACATTCTCCTTCCAACACTTGCTTGTTAAGATCTGTCTGTGAACTTGACCACTGATTGGTTATCATTTGCATTTTGTGTGTTTATTTGTAATCACTTTGACTTTATGTTATCCAACAGATGAAACATATATGAATGGTTTTTCAAAAACTCCTTCTCTTCTTTCTTTCATTATGCTTCCACTGTCCCCTTAGTTTTATTTAATGTCCCTGGTTGCAACTGAGGCTACCACTGGCACCCGGATCATTCCAGCACCCTCCAAGGTATGGTATGATCCACTTTGGGAACCTATGAATTCTAACCCAATCCTTATTCTCTCTCTCTCTCTCTCTCTCTCTCTCTCTCTCTCTCTCTCTCTCTCTCTCTCTCTCTTTCTCTCTTTCTCCCTCTCTCTGTCTTTAGATTGGGAAATGGGACCCCCCCCCCCCCCAGGGTCACAAAGAGAGTATATAGGAGAGTCGGGGAAAGGAGAGCAAGGATTGCTTTTGTTTTGTTGTTTGTCCTTCTCCAAAAGGACCATTGACGTCATGGGGTGATGTCCTGACTTGTGAGTGAATTGGATTTAAGTGAGGCAGAGCTTTCCAGAGTCATCAGCCTCACTATCTCTCCCAGAGTCATCAGAGCCTAGTGGTAGGCCAAGAGTCAAGATGACTGATGCTGGCCCAGGATGCAGTGGGTGACCTTGGTTTTTTTAAACTAAGATCTTTTTCAGGTCTCAATTTGTCTGAGGCCAAACCCATTCAATGACCAAAGGCTAGGTAAGAACTGAGACAAAAGATGGCCCAACTTGCCACATAGGCCTCACATTTTCCAAGTTTTGGCTCTGGCTAGCACAAGGATAGAAGTTAGGGGTCTCTTAGTGTGAGTCTACTCTTGAGGTCTCTGGACTCTGATTGTGATTGTGACTTTGGCCAAACCTTTGGAAATGCAAGACCTATCTGATAGAGGCTTATTATTGTTATTAGGAAAATAATGGTCATAGTAACTGTGTAGTAACTGTGATTAGTATAGCTGCCACCAGATAAAAGGTGGTGACTTGGATTATGATGGCATGGATCAGTCAAGTAGGTTCTCCCAGAATGTAGGTAAATGGAAAGAGTAATGATAATAGTAATTAACAACAATGATAATTATAATAATTATAACAACTAGCGTTTATATAGAGCTTTAAGCTCTGCAAAGCACTTAAATGTATCGTCTCACTTGATCTTTACACTAAGGGCATGATGAGGTAAGTGCTACTATTATCCTTACTTTATAGATGAGGAAACTGAGGCCAAGCCCATGTTTACTCATCTAGTAAATGTTTAAGGCAGGAGTCAAACTCAGTTCTTTCTATTGCCCAGTCTATGTTCTGCTATGCTGCCCAGCTGGAATAACCCATAATCCACTCACCTAAGCTTCTGCTAAAAAAATTCTCTTAAACAGTAACTTTTCATCTCTATAATCCATGAAACCCTGAGCATCAGAGGACATCACTGGACCACCAGAGGAAATCTTACCTAGCAAAAGATCATGCAGGGGTCTTAATGGAACCATCAAATGAACCTAGTGGTCTGGCACCAGGGTTCAGAGACCATGACTTAACATTGATTCCAGCTCAATTCAATCCAGTTCAGTTACACAAGCATTTATTATGCACTTGTGGGTATTATATGACTGAGTCTTAGAGCGCAGCATTCTCTGAAGAGCTCAGATTGAGGGTCACACAAAGCATGATGGCAAAGGTCGTTGCTGGCACCAATGTGAGTGTGGACAGGCTACAACATGTGAAAAATAGGGAAATATGTGATTAAAAAAAGAGGATAGGCTGGTCATGTGGTGAGGGCAAGGGATAACTGATATGTTACCCAATGGGATCCTCTCAATATCAGTATAAATTAAGAAATGCTCCCAGTGTAGTGGGCGGTTCCACTTGCAGTGAATTTACAGGAGGATTTGGGCAAAAATAAAGAGGTTGCTGTTAGAATCATTGGAAGGGATATCCACATCACAGACCTATTTGTGTATATTCAGAGTATTATGCTAGGCTCTGGGAGAGATATAAAGGAACTGAAAGTCTAGTGGGGAATACAATATATATGCCAAAAGCTACAATACAAAGATGAAGGATTTGTGGTTTGAACAGTGTGAGAAATTCCTTTCACTATGGAGATCCCAATCTGTCTATGACTCTGAAGATAAGGTCCAAGGAGTTTCCTGACCCACATAGAAGCTAAATGCTACCCGAGGGTCACACAGTTAATAAGTGTCAAAGGCTGTATTTGAACCAATGTCTTCCTTACTCAAAAGCCAGCAGTCTTCGAGCTTTCCCAGGCTGCCTCTGTGTAAGACAAAAATAATAAAACAATTCAGAGTCAACATAAAGGGAGGGTAGAAACAAGAGTGGGGTTCAAGGTTTATGGAAGAGTTAGTTCTGACTTGCAGCTTAAGAGATCTCTATAGAAGGGGTGACATTTAATTTGTGCTTTGAAGGATGAATTGGAATTTAATAGACAGTGATAGGTGGCTCTGTGGTACAGTGCGCACAGTGTGTCCACAGTGGACAGTGCACACTGGCTCTGGAATGAGACATAGGCTCAAGTCCCACCTTTGATGCTTATTATATATATGATGTTGGGCAAGTTCCTAAACCTCCATGAACCTCAGTTTCCTTATCTGTAAAGTGAGAGTGGCAGACAAGATGGCCTCTGATGCTAACTTTAGCTCTAAGACTATGCTCTTATGGCAAGAACTAGGAGAGACTTTAAGATGATGTAATTCAACCCCTTTATTTTACAGATGAGGAAACTGAGGCCCAGAGAAGGGAAATGACTTGTCTAAGACCACACAGTGAATCTGTGGCAGAGTTGCAACTCAAACTTGGGTCTCCTTACTTTTTGCCCAGTGCTCTTTCCATGGTTATCTGGATCATGGATGATGAGGATGAGAACTTTGATGCCAAGGAATAGAAAACCATCCCAGAGAAACCTTGACTATTTCCCTTGTATCCATTCCCACTCCCTCCCCATGCTAGGGGGGCAGCTAAGCCAGATGATCTTCCCATTGGATTGGCAGATGTTAAGTTTCCCCTCATATACCAGCATTAAAGTTTCTGTTTTGGTGAGTTGAGTGGACCCTAATGTGTCAGTGTGATATAGTAATACACCCATTGGAGAGTCTGGGAAGCTAGGGTTCTAGTCAGGTAGCTCTGCCACTAACATGCTGTATGCTCTTGGGCAGGTTCCTTTACCTGTGCTACACAAATACAAGCTATTAAATTATCACTCCCCAAAACCCCAATATGTCAAATTGGAAAGAATACTGGATTACAAGACTCGAGTTTGAATCTTACCTCTGAAACTTTGGAGCTGTGTGACTCTAGGCAAGTCACTTAACCTCTTGGAGCTTCAGTTGCCTCATCTGTAAAATGAGGGATGCTGGACACAGTGGCCTCTAAATTCCTTTCCAACTCAAAAATCTATGTTTCTTAGTCAACTTTATAGTGATCAACTCAAAGGGCATCTGCTTGCTGGGATAATAAAGACCAATAATAAAGAGGACACCAACTCTCGAGTTCCATGGGCATAACAGCCCATCTTGAGTGTTTAATTGTGGGTTATCAGAGCCTTTTTTATAGCCAGTACCCTTGTGATGATTTAACTCTGTTGTATTGTGGAGGTTGTCCTATATTGTGCTGTGTGAGATATTTAAAACCCCTTTAAACTGGTCTTGACAGGCTGGGCTTGGATCCCTGGAATTGATTAAAGAATCATGATGATAGAACTTTAGCTTTCTATACTAAGTCAATTTGAAAACCCTATTGGACAATGTTAAACATGAGTATTAAGGGAGTGATATTTACTAGAAGTCTCAATAAAGAGCGATGTTCTAGGAGAAGATGGCATAGTCAAGAGGACATTGGAATTGGAGTCAGAAGACCTTTTTTCAAGTCCCTATTCTTCCAGAAACCCACTGTGTAATCTTCAAGAGGACATTTAACCTCTGAGCCTCAGCTCCCTCATGTGTAGAATGAATGTGTGTGTTAGGAAGTGGGAGTGGGAAGAAGGAATATTGGACTGGGAGAGATAGTTTGGTTCCTTCCAGCTCTAACATTTGGTGATTCCTCGTGATTCATTGAATTCCCTGGGCAACTGCAGAATAGCCTGCCTTCTGATTTTTCCGTCTAAAGTCTTTCTAAAATATTTTAATTATGACCCTAGCATAGCCTAGAGATTATACCTGAATTTATCTTTCATGAATGAGGATCTTATTGGCCTTAGCATCCACATTTCAAACCCTAGTCCCATGGATGAAAATTCATGTATTTATTCATGGAACCAAAGATGAGGAAACTAAGGCTCTGAGTAGGGATTTGACTTTATTAAGGGTCTGTGGCTGGTAATGATAATATCAAGTTATATTTATATGGTATTGTAAAGCATTTTGCACACATTATCCCATTTGATTCTTGTAACAGTCATGGGAAATAGGAGCTATTAGCATTCCCATTTTATGTCTGGGGAAATTGAGGATCAAAGAGATTGTTATTTATTCAGATGATGAATACCTGAGGCAGAATTTGAACCTGGGTCTCTCAACTTCTTGTTGCCAAATGTAGGCAAAAGATATAGAATTTGAACTGAGATCTCCTGACTTCTGGTGCAGTGACTTGTATCATTCATTCATTAAATAATAAATATTTGTTTATTGTCTACTATGGGATATTACTGGGGAGAATCAAAGATAACTAAAAACATTCTTTCAAAGAGCTCACAATCTAGTATATAGAAATAGATGAGGAGGTAGTAGCATGAAAGGCAGTGTGATAGTGTGCTGAAGTTAGCATCATGAAGGCCTAGGTTCAAATCTTGCCTGTGTGACACTGGCCAAGGCACTTAACCTCTCCATGTCTTAGTTTCCTCATCTGTAAAATGAGGAGGTTATATTGATGGCACTTTTGGCTCTAAATCTATGATCTTATGAAGTTAGTCTGAATCTGTAAATATCCCAGGAGATTCCTATTCAAAAGTATATGTGTGTTTTTTAAAAATTCTTAGTGTTTATTTTCTTATGAGTTGTCTCCTTAGTCTGTGTCTGAGCATAACAAAGACTGCCATTGCTTGCGGCCTACTACGAATTGGGCTGGAGGTCCACCTGTCTATCATCCCTTCAGGGTTGGCCTCTGGAGGACCAAGTGGGGGACTGGTTGGTTTAAGGAAACCATTCCTTCCTTGTTCTGCAGTTTCATGTGCAGTTAAGGGGCTATGGGGCTGCTGAAGGCTGCCTCCCACATGAGTAGGTCATAGTATACGCTCTTCTTCCTCTTTCCTTAGCCCAACTCCTGCTCCTGTGATGTACCCCAAAGCATGATGGGGAAGTCTCAAGAAAGCCTTCTCTCTTCTTTCTAGCACTAAACTGATGCTGGCTCATTTTGTCTTCCCTGCTGATCAGCAAAGAGCAGGGCAGTCCATTCTGATCCCTGACAAGAGCAGAGGCAGGCCCCTGGGGTTCTGCTGTGAATTGCTGGTGCATTTATGGTGACAAGGGCAGTGAGAGTGACTGACACAAGCTCAAAGGCCTTCAATCTGGCTGGCAGCAGGCCTCATGCAGACTCCACAAAGGGAAAATGTGCACTCATTGCTTTTCTCTGAGATGTCGCCCTAATGCACAGATTCCTGCTAACGAGTAGAAAGAGCACTTGATTTGGAGTCAAAGGACCTATGTTTGAACCTCAATCTACTGCTGCGTGGCCACAGTCAGTTCACTACCTCTCTTGGCCTTGGTTTCCTCTTCTGTAAAATAAAGGATTTAGACTAAATGAGCTTTATAGTCCCTTCTAGATGTCTATTCTATTACCTTTGAACTCCTTTCGATGAGAGACTTTGGCACCAAGACTTGTGACTGGCATCACATGGACCAGAGTTCTGGGAATGGAATGACAAAGCTCTCCTTCAGAGAACTAAGATGAGTGAGATTGACCTAGGTAATGGCCCTCTGATAAGTGGAAAAGAGGCTCTGACTCTGCACTCCCCCGCCAGGTTTTGCTTCTTTGAGCTTCTTTGATATTATGAGCAATCTAAGAACTCCTTGATAAAATTTTGACGGAAGAGGCAGTTCTCTTTGATTTGTCAGAGCAAGTTCACAATGATGTTATTGACTAATATGAATTAATCCCCTTCCCCTAAAACAGGATGGTTTATATTAACCCTGGCTAGATCCTAATCCTGTAACCAGAATCTGGTGATGTCAAATTCAGTTGCCTCTACCTGGGTAGCTTACCATGTGATCATAGATACAGAACTGGAGGGGATAATGGAAGGCTAATCTAACCCCTTCATTCTACAGATGAAGAAACAGAGGCCCAGCGGAGTTCAGTGACTTTCCCAGTGTCACAAATAGTAAGTGACAGAGAAAGAGTTTGACTCCAAATCAGTTCTCTTTCCACCTCATTATGATGCCCAGTGGGGGTCATCTTCAACCCTTTGCCAAAAGTTGGTACCATGGACAGCAAATGGGAGAGACTATAATTCATAAAGGAAACTGCCACAGACCTTGATTGGTAGCAGATGTGGGGAGAACAGAGAGGGATTCTGGATGTTTCTGGTTGACTGGCTCCCTTCTTTCTCTGCTCTTTGGTTTTGGGAGCCTGGCAGGCAGCAATCTCCTCTGTGGGAGACAAAGAGGTATACCTGAAGGTGAGATTCTCCTCTCAGGGAGAGGGAATCTCAGCAGACACCTCTGGAAGTATGAAAAAGCTTCCTTAGCTGGAAAACTATGTTTTTTGTTTGTTTATTTGTTTACTTATTCATGAATTTATTTGTTTCAGGGTTAAGCAGCAGACCTTTCCCTCAGAGACAAACTGATGATCTGAACTCTATCAGGTCTTGAAATCACTTGCTGTCTGAACTGTTCATGGATATTATACTAGACAGAATTCTAGATTGGTCTTTCGTGTGGAGACCGTGGGCAGTTGGCCTGAATGCTACAAGCCAGAGGAGGCCAACATGGGCCTGAGCTTGATGTCCTCACTGCTTTCATAGACTGCTGTTCAAATACAATAGTGCCCAAAAGAACTTGTCTTTATTCTTTTCCTATCTAATGCAACCTTTCTGCTGTTGCTATGCTAATCTTCTTTATGCATATTCAGTTCAATTCAATCAGTATTTATTTTTAAAAATTTAATTTGTAAAACTTATATTGATGTATGTAGTTTTAAAATTAGCTTTATTTCTAACCATATCCCTTCCCTCTTGCCTCCACATCGACCCATCCCTTCTAATAAAGAATGAAAAAAGAAATCAAGGGGAAAAAGAAAATACATTATTTGTGTCTGATAGTATATACAGTTTCACACACATAGTCCTCCACCTCTCCAATGAAGGGAGAGGGGTACATTTTTTTCATTTCTTTCTCACGGGTAAGTTTCAACAAGATTTTAAATGTCTGTTACATGACAAGGTCAATATAAGTAACAGAGTTGTCAAGTTTACCTGGAATGTAGTATGTGTGGAGCAGAATATTATGAGATAGCGTCTAGCATTTATATAGTTCTTTAAGTTTTGCAAAGTGCTTTACATGTGTTATCTTATTTGATCCTTGCAACAAGGATATGGAGCAGGTGAGATAATTGTCCTCATTTTTACAAGTGAAGGAACTGAAGTTCATAGAAATTAAGTGACTTGCCCAGGATCATGTGGCTAAATGTGTGTCTAGGCCAGGATTGATATGAAATCTTTCTGACTCCAAGTTAAGCACTCTATTCACTGAGATAATAAGATAAAGAAGGATAAATAGGGTGTCTGCCCCAACCTTTCCTGACCAAAACAGGCCTGGAATGATAGATTCTGGGGACACAAAAATAGAAAAACAAACATTCCCTATTTTCTAGGAGCTTACATTCTATTGAATGTGGTGGTGGTGGTAGAGAACATCTACACAGAAAAGCATACACAAGATCTATACAGAGTAAATTCAAAGCAATTTGGCAGGGAAAGAGAGCCTTGATAACTGGGGGCATCTATGTTCAAACTGCTTTGTCTGTCATTGAAAACTCATCACAACCTAGTGTCATCTTCACTTAATAACCTTACCTTGTATTGCCCTTTTCAACAAACTCTAAGTTCCCATCAAATGTAAATTACTCTCTGTCTACCAAATATTCTGTCTTTCAAACAATCCCCCAACCTTTGTTTTTCTTTGCTCATGTTGTTCCCTGTATCTGAAATGTTCCTCCTCTCTGTGTTTCTGGGTGATTTAGGAACTGTTGAACCCCAGATCAGATAATACCTCCTCCATGAAGTCCTCTTTGATCTTCCCTGATGAAAACCATGTACTTGGATTTTTGTCATTGTAATTTGTTGCTGTTCAGTCCTCAATTGTGCCTGATTCTTTGTGACCCCTTGAACCATAGCAAGAGTCACTTTTATTCCCCACATCTCTTGAAGTCTGTCCAAGTTCATTTTCATTGTTTCCATTACATTATGTATCCATCTCATCTTCTGTCACTGCCTTTTCCTTTTGCCTTTAATCTTTCCCAACATCAAGATCTATTCCAATGAGTCCCATGTTTTCAATATGTGACCGAAGTATTTGAGCTTAAGCTTAGGTATTTTATTTTCCAATGAATAATATGAATGTACTTCTTTAAGTATTGACTGATTTGATCTCCTTACTGCCCCTTGGGAAGTCTTCTCCAGTACCACAACTTGAAAGCATTAATTTTTTTGGATTCCGGTCTCCCCACAGTCCAACCCTCATGGCCATACATTGTTACTAGAAAAAAAAACCCATAGCTTTGATTATATGGATCCTTGTGGTCAAGGTGATGTCTCTGCTTTTTAATATGCTGTCCAGATTTGCCATAGCTTTCCTTTCAAGGAGCAAACATTTTTAAATTTCATGGCTGCAGTCACTGTTGGGCCCAAGAATATAAAATCTGACCCTACTTCCATTTCTTCTCCCTCTATTTGCCAGGAAGTGATGGACCAATTGCCAAGAATTCAGGTTTTTTGATGTTAAACTTCAATCTGGTTTTTACACTCCCCTCTTTCACCCTCATCAAGAGGTTTCGTAATTCTTCTTCACTTTCTGCTGTCAGAATTGTGTCATCTGCATATCTTAGATGGTTGATATTTCTTCCAGAAACCTTAATTCCAGCTTTTGATTTGTCCATCCTGGCATTTTTCATGATATTCTCTGCACACAAGTTAAGTCAGTAAGGTGACAATATACAGACTTGTCATACTTTTCCAATTTTAAACCAATCAGTTGTTCCATGTTTGGTTCTAACTGTTGCTTCTGGACCTGAACACAGGTTCCTCAGGAGATAAGTAAAATGATCTGGTACTCCTATATCTTTGAGGACTTGCTACATTTTGGTGTGGTCTACACAGCCAAAGGCTTTAGTGTAGTCAATGAAGTAGATGTAGATGTTTTTCTGGAATTCCCTTGCTTTCTCCATAATCCACTGAATGTGGTCAATTTGGTTTCTAGTTCCTCTGCCTCTTCAAAAACCAGACTGCTCTTCTAGTAATTCTTGGTTCATGTATTGCTGAAGCCTAGCTTGCAGAATCTTAAGTTTAACCTTGCTGTTATGTGAAGTAAGTCCAACTGTATGGTAATTTGAACATCCTTTGACATGGCCCTACTTTAGAATT
The DNA here is from genome assembly GCA_011680675.1 of Gymnobelideus leadbeateri. Taxonomy (NCBI): domain Eukaryota; kingdom Metazoa; phylum Chordata; class Mammalia; order Diprotodontia; family Petauridae; genus Gymnobelideus; species Gymnobelideus leadbeateri. The sequence goes on along the minus strand of WOXC01009676.1, from coordinate 315,196 downwards.
GGAATGTAAACTGATCTTTTCCAAGCCACTGGCCATTGTTGAGTTTTCCAAATTTGCTGGCATTTTGAATGCAATACTTCAACAGCATCACCTTCTAAGGTTTTAAACAACTCAGCTGGAAGTCCATCACTTCCACTAGCCTTCTTGTTAGCAATGCTTTCTAAGGCCCATTTGGCTTCATTTCCCAAGGTGTCTGACTCTAGATTAGTAACCACACCGTTGTGGTTATCACTGATGTTAAGATTTTTCTTGTGTAGTTTTCTGTGTATTTTTGCCATCTCTTCTTACTATTTCCTCGTTAAGCCCATGTCATTATTTTATCACGCCCACTTCTGCATGAAACAGTCCCTTGCTATTTCTAATTTTCTCAAAGAGATCTCCTGTCTTTCCATTATCTTGTTTTCTTCTGTTTCTCTGCATTGCTCATCTATCTCTCCTTGCTCTTCTCTGGCATTCTGCCTGCAGTTGGGTATATCTTTCCCTTTCTTTCTCTTTTACCTTTTGCTTTTCTTCTTTCCTAAGCTATTTGTAAAGCCTCATCAGACAGCTCTTTTGCTTTCTTGCTCTTCTTTTTGTACCTCTCTAAATGCACTTACCTAGTATCATTTAATGTATTTGTATGAGTATGTATCTCATCACCCTATTAGAATTGTAGCTCCAGGATGGAAGGGACCATGTTTCATTAACTTTCTTCTATCTCTAAGCACTCACTAACATGTTCCAAACATGGTAACCACTTAATAAATGTTTAAATTTGATTGAATTGAAATGTCAGACTTAACTTGCTTTTTCAGTCTAGTCCCTCTCCACACAAGTTCCAACACTGTGGAGTTATTAAAAGGAAATAATTGGTCCCTACAGAGAATCTGAATGGCATAGTACAGAAATGCAGAACCTGTGACCTTGAGGCCACATATAACCCTGACTGAATCAAAGGGCCACACTTCAGGACACAGTCAAACGGCTGTACTTCAGAACCTAGAGGACCACATGTGGCCTTGAGGCCACAGGTTCCCCACCTCTGGCATACTAAGTAGGGAACTTGCTTTGGAGCCAGGAAGATCTCTAAATCCTGTTTCTGAAACAAACTGTATGACAATGGGCAAGCTGGTTGACTTTTCAGTGGACCCAAGTTACTATTTGAGACTATAAGCTACAAATGACTTACTTAAATACATCAATAGATGGACTTATTTGTGCTCACAGAGACCACTCAGTATAGCTGAAAAAACTCTTGGGAGTAGCCTGGTGCTTCTGAATCCCCAGAACAATGCTTTAAACATCCATTCCCACAGTTTTTTAGAAGACTATACTAATCTGTGAGTTCAATTTTGCCCTAGTCAAAATAAACAAGACAACATTTTTTTTTAAATGTAAAAAGGCCCTTCTCATTGGTGTCAATAGGCCAGAAACTTATTCCCTGAAAAGCTGACATATGTGTTTCTGAGATTTCCTAATTCCTGTTCCACCACTTGGTCAGGTCTCTTGCAGCTGTTCTAGCTTCTGTCATGAGTCACAGAGATCCCACCTTCTGTCCACCTCAGACCATCCCTGAGAGGTCAGCATTCCTCATACATCTTTGTCTTGGCAGCCAAGTGTTATATTTGCGTTAACCACAGTCTATACAGACTGTATTCTTGGAAGAAGAGATGACTAGTCCCCAAGCAGTCTAGTAAAGGGGAATGATGGGAGATAACAGATATTTATAGAATTCTTTGAAGCTGAGAAAGTGTTCTATATACATGACCTCATCTGAGCCCCACAGCACTTTAGGAAGATACTTCAAATATTATTATTTTCATTTTAAAGATATGGAAACTGAGGCTTAGAGGGGTTAAGTGACTAGATCGTGGTTGACGTTAAGGTAAGAGTTAGGGCTAGACTGGAAGACATGTCCTGACTCCAAGTCTGGCACCCAAGCCTCTATGGCATGATAACTTTCAGCAATTAGGAATAGGGGAAATTACTTACATGATCAAGAAAGTTCTGAGAGAAAGGAATTAGGGCTCTTAGCACATACCCTTTCTGAGCCTTTGTTTCTTTATCTGTAAAATGGAGTTAATCATTCCTTCCCTAGCTTTCCCTGGCTTAGAAAGGTAGAGTGTTCATACCTATCTCTTATTATTTCACTCTCCATGTAACAACACCCCAGTTAAGTTGGACAATTCTTTCCAAACTTTTCTACCTCCTTCCTTTTGTTTACAGTTTTCATGGCCTGAAATGTCTTCCTTCCCCTCTTCACCAGTTGAATGCTTCCATTTTCTTTGAGGGAAGGCTGACCACAAAGCCCATCTGCTCCAACTTGCCTTCCCTGATCTCTTCTGCTAGTAGGGACTTTCCCCTTTCAAATCTCATACGCAGGATGTTTGCAACTTTCTTAGATACATGCCATATAGTACTTGGATAAATTAGTCTCTCTGTAAAATTAAGGTTTGGACTAGTTGACCTTTCAGGTTCTTTCCAGCTTTAAATATAAAAACCCACGATCCTGTAATTTTGGGTATCATAATTATTTATGGTGGTATCTTATTCTCCTCCCAGGGAGAGGCAGTGTAGTGCAGTGGATAGAGAGCCAGCCTTAGACCCAAGAAAACCTTGGTTCAAGTCCTGTTCGCTGTATGATCTTAGGCAAATCATCTAACCTCTCGGTACTTTAGTTGACTTTCTGAGATTATAAGTTACAGAGAATGTGCCAGCTTTCATCATTAGTAGTCTATCTGTCTGGAATCTCCTTTTACCAATTAAATAACTTCTATTACATTTCCCTAGCCTTGTCCTCCACTACACTGCCAACTCCTTGAGGACAGGAACTATTTCTTATCTAATCTGGTATAGTGGAAAGAACGTGACTTGCACTTAGTCGACATGGAGGTTCAAATCCTGTCTCCCAATAGGAGCTGTGTGGCCATGAGCATCTAACATAACTGAGTCTCAATTTTCTTATCTGTTAAATGGGGATAATCATAACTATAATACTTACAGGATTGATGTGAGGGTATAACATGGTAATGTATAGAATTAAAAACATTGATTTTTAATTTTTTTAATGCATAGAAATCTTAAAGCATTCTACAAACTGTCCCAAAATGTCTTAGTGCAGTTTGAAATTTAAAAATGGTATGTTTCAGGAGACAAGTTCCATGATGTGGATTTTCATTTGTATTCTGCTTTTATGTCAAAGACAGTCTTAGTGCAGTTTAAAGTTTAGAACTGCCCTACAAAAAACTAAAACCAAATGAAACAAAAAGAACTATGTTACAACTGTTGGAGTACCCTGTATAAAAACCAACACTTTTTGTCATCTTCTTCATTGCTTCACATGATGCTATGTACACAGTACATATCAATAATTGTTGAATCGAAAAGCCCACCTCCTAGGGCTACTCCTGCTTATCATGTGCTATAATATATAATCACAACATAGACCATTAGAGCTCAAAGTAGCCTTATGGATGATCTCAATTTCCCCTAATGCTGGAGGTCCTCATAAGTGTCTAATCTATTAAAGTTTAACTACAGTAAGACTTTTGGGATTTCTTGTATTTTAAAGGAGGTAATTAAAGCCAGAGAGGTTTAGTGATTGCCCAAGGTCATATAGGTAGTAATAAGGTTGGGTCTTAAATCTAGACCTCAAACCTTTCCACCAAACTAGGAAAGCCCTATATAAATGTCATAATTATTGTCATAGTCGTCATTGTCATCCCAAAGCTTCTTTCTGGGCAGATAAGTCCCATCTAAGCATGTCTGTCTCTGTACCCTGGAACAGAATCAGGACTTCCCTTGGAATCTCCTTCTCATTAGGCACATTTGCTTAGTTGGATCCTGAAGGGTTACTCTGAATTCACTCCTGTAATTTTCAGATGTACTTCAGATGCTCATAGGACCTTGGAGGTGGCTCAAAAAGTCAGGCAAGCTCTGGCCATGCATGCTGGGCATGGTAAATTCACTATTTAATATATATATATTTTAAAGTCTCTTAGCAATCAGGCTGGAGCTTTCTCTCTAATAGAAAAGCAGAATACAAATGAATATCTGCATCACAGAACTAGTCTCCTGGAACATAACATTTGAGTGTGGGAGTATTTTATGAAAGGGAATTTGTCATGGAATCCACTGTGCTCAGCTGCTCTCCTTTCAGATAGGAGCCCTAGAATATGTAGGATGGAGGGGAAAAATAATTGAGAAAAATAATAGGTTTTGAAGACAGAGCCATGAAATGCTGGTTTTCTAGAAAGCTTAATATCCTGGGCTACATTCTAATTAAATATTCCAAGTGTCTCATAGATAATTGAATGGAATAAAACATTGGAAAAACTCTAAACAGGGGTCTATCAACAAAGGGCAAAGCACTTAGCATTGAAATATTTTTAATAATCTATTTTGTTCACCACCTATGTCTCCTTTGGATAACCCTAAGGGCTGATTCTGGGCATGTCCAGAGTCTGAGGGGGTTAGTAGTAAGAATGCTGCATCTGGAGTCAGAGGATTTGGGTTTGAATTATGGCTTTGCCACTTATTACCCTCTCCAAACTCAGCTGTACCATGTGCAGGGATAGGCCAGGCTATAAGGGCAAGTCAGGAAAGTCAGTTCAATTCACTGCAAACATTTATTAAGTGAATGCTGTGGAGAGCATTCTAGAGTACTGGCAGAGATAGAAAATTTAGATAAAATATGGTCCCTGACCTCATGGAGTTTACAGTAGGTGGAGAAGATACTAGTTTTGTACCTTGGGGAAATCATTGAACCTCTTTGGGCCTCAGTTTCCTTACCTGTAAAATTAGGAAATTGGACTAGATGGCCTCTGATATTACTTCCATTGCTAAGCTTGTGATCCTTCCTTATCCTAATCACTTCTTTAGGGCCTGAACATTACTTGAATAACTGAGTAAAGGGATGGAGAGGGCAGGGAGAGACAGTAGGACTGTGACAGAAAGTCCAACATACAATGATGAAGAAAGGCAAAGAGCCCATTTGCAGATGAGAGAAATAAGACAGAGATTGAAGAAGATCACATGCTCATACATTTAGAACAGGAAAAGACCTTGTAGTCTCCAACCCCTCTCATTTTTACAGATGGGGAAACTGAGGCTCAAAATGACTTGCCCAAGGTGACACAGGTGATAAGTGTCAAGAGCCTAAATTTAAACCTATGCTCTCTGACTCTAGGTCCTTTTACATGGAGGCATCCCTTTTCTGAGTCTCCAGTCTTCTTCATAGTTATTCATTGGGCAATAATATATGCCAGTCATTTTGTGTGTCAAAAATTATATTTTAAAGCTGTTTGTTCTTACTAGTGATTACTTATGATCTCTTAGTTGCCAAACCCAGTGGCCTTTTCTCTCCCTCATTCTCCTTGTCCTCTCTGCAGTCTTTGACACTATTGATCACTGTCTTCTCCTTGATACTCTCTTCTGTCTAGGTTTTTAAAGACACCACCTTCCCTTGCTTCTTGTCCTACTTATGTGATCGCTTTTGGATCTCCTTTGCTGGATCCTCCTCCAGATCACTCCCTCGAACCACAGATGTTCCTCAGGTGTACCTCAAACCATCAGGGTTCTCTTCTGCCTCAATATTACTTCACTTGGTGATCTCATCAGCCTTCATATTGATAACTCTCAAATTTACCCATCCTGTCCCCAATTCTCTGCTGACCTGTAATCTTGCATCTCCAACTGCCTTTCAGACATCCCAAACTTAGGTGTCCTCCCAGTCTCTCAAGCTCACATTTCATCCTATACTCCTGACTGTCTCTTACCCCCCCCATCACTATTCATATCCCAGTTGTTGCCATAACCTATTGATTTCAACTTTGCAACATCTCAAATATGTCCTCTTCTCTCCTCCAACACTGCCACCACTCTAGTGCAGGTCCATGTCACCTCATTGCAGGACTATTCTGGTGTGTCTGCCTGTTTCAAGTCATCCCTCACTCCAATCTATCTTCCAGTCAGCCATGAAAATGATTTTCCAAAAGTGCAGGTTAGACAATTTCACTCTTTGACTCAATAAGCTCCACTGGCTCCCTATTGCCTCCAGGATCAAATTAAAAATCCTCTGGCAATCAAAAACCTCCATATCTCAGCCCCTCCTATCCTTCCAATCTTCTTACACCTTATTCCCTGATGTGTACTCTTTCATCTAGTGACACTGGCCTCCTGGCTGTTCAACAAATAAGACATCTCATGTCTTGTCTCTGTGCATTTTCTCTGACTGTTCCCAATGCTTAAAATGCTCTTCTTCCTCAACTCTGCCTACCAACAGCCCTGGTTTTCTGTAAGTGCCAAATAAAATCCCATCTTTTACTGGAAGTCTTCCTCCACTTCTCTTAATTCTAATACCTTCTCCTTTTCCTACTTATATACAGATTGCTTTTTATACATTTGGTTTGCATGTTGTCTCCTTCATTAGATTGTAAGCTCCTTGAGGGCAGGGACTGTCTTTTGCCTCTTTTTGTATCCCCAGCACTTAGCCCAGTGCCTGGTATAGAGTAGTTGTTTATTTATTTATTTTTTTAGAGTCTTTTTTTTTTTTGCTTTTTTGGAGGGGGAAGGTAGGGCAATTGGGGTTAAGTGACTTGGCCAAGGTCACATGGCTAGTTTTTGTGTTGTGTCTGAGATCGGGATTTGAACTCAGGTCCTCCTGACTCTAGGGCTGGTGCTCTATTCACTGCACCACCTAGCCTCCCCTACTTGTTTAATTAGTGGTTGATTTTTCTAGTGTTGTTATTTATGTATAAGGTAGTTTTTTGGTTCTGCTCATTTAATTTTTCATCCTTTTCAAATCTGTCCATTTTTATAATATTGATATCACAGCCTAAGTCATTCTTATTGTTCTGCTCACTTCACTCTGCATCGGTTCATACATATCTTTATATTTCTCTTTGAAATCATATATTACTTTATCTTTTATAGCACAATAGTATCCTATCACATTAATATGCCACAATTTGCTTAGCCATTCTCCAATGGATGGACATACCCTAGTTTCCATTTTTTTTTGCCACTACAAAAAGAATGACCACCCATGATTCCAGAGGACTGATGATAAAGCATGCTATCCAGTTCTTGACAGAGGTGATTGATTCAGGGTGCAGAGTGAGACATATAGCTTTTTTAAGCACAGTTAATGAGGGAATTTGTTTTGCTTGACTATGTATATTTCTTACAAGGAATTTGTTTTTCTTTTTTCTAATGGAGTGAGGCCAAGAGGGAGAAAAAAGATTTATGTTAATTAAAATATTAATTTAAAAAGTGAAAAAATTATTCTTCAATACAAAGGGTTATCTTTGATCCATATTTAACCAGTGACCAGGCTCTGTTGGTTTCATTTCTGCAAATGTGCAGAATGCATACCCTCCTCTTTATGTTCATTGCCAATATCCTTATTACCACTTACTTAGATTATTTCATTAAAAAAAATAAATCTTAATTTCTTTTTACATTGACTAAAATTTCCACCTGTATCCCTCTGTCCTCCCAGGGAGCCATATCTTTACATATAGATTTATAAAAAGAAAAAGAGGAAGAGAAAAAAATCAGCAAAACAGATTAATACAAAGAAAGAAAATTCTCACATTATATACAGTGTTCCATGTTCCTGGACCTCCCGTCTCTGCAAAGGAATGAGGGGAAGTATCTTTCATATGTCTTCTTTGAGTTCAAGCTTGTTCTTTGTCATTCCTTCATGGGCCTATAC